>SSNP01000037.1:1619759-1983654 GCA_006937955.1 Pachypanchax playfairii
ATTTATTTGACAATGAACCGCCTCTGATTAACCTAAAAATTCACGCAGCTCAGCCAAACCAACGTTAAGTACGCAAACGCGTGTTGCAACTTTTCATCTGGTGCGCATTTTATATTTTGACAGTGTGTGCGGACCTGCGGACCACTTATGTGCACCCCTGATTATACTGTATCAGATTGAAAACGATAATGGCGAAACCACACCCCCGATATTGTGGGACGCTCTCAAGGCGGTCATAAGAAGCAAACTGATTGCAAAATCAGTAGCAAAAAAGAAAGAAAATGATAAAGAATATAGAAGAGAAATGGATAACCTCCTCAAGATACAAAAACAACATAAAATCTACTAGAAATCTGTCACTTATCTCAAAAATGAAAGAAATTCAGGATAAATTAGAAAAAATACTGACAGAAGATATTGAAAAAAAAAACAAGGTTTCTAAAACAAATGTGTTATGAAACTGGACCAAGAAATTCAAAATATCTGGCAAAGAAACATAAAAGGCAAGAAGTAGATAGAACAATTTATAAAATAAAAACAATATTACAAACGAAATCTACCAACATCCTGAAGAAACTGAAAATATATTTAGGGATTACTGCAAAGTATTATATAGCCAACCACAAATAAATGACCTTCAGAAAATAAAATATTTTCTAGAGAATTTGGACCTAATAGCAAAGAAACAAAATGACATGGAAATGAAATTAAGGCAACAATAAGAAAATTGAAAGCGGGTAAATCTCCTGGCCTAGACGGGCTGCCAAAGTGGTATAAAAATTAGAAAATATACTTACACCACTTCTTGAAAGAACATTTAATTATACCTTAAAAATGGAGAAATTCCCCCTTTATGGAGTGAGGCGATGACAACAGTGATCCCAAAGAAAAATAAAAGACCTGTTCAGATTACCGACCTATGTACAGTATATCCTTACTTAATGTTGTCAGGTCTTGGGGTTCTGTTTGCTCTTATGATGTCTTGTAATATTATTTTACTTTAAGTAGTGTTTTCCAGGTTAACTGTGATTTTGGGTTTGTTTGTGTTATTAGTTCTCCTCTCCTTACCTTCTGTGCAGCTCCCTTGTTCCGTGTTAGGGTTTTGATCTGCTTTTATTTGTGTGTCACCCTACTTCCTGTTGTGCTTTTATTTTGATACCATTTGCTCTTCCTGTCCTTCCCTGTATTCCTGTACCTTGACTGCCTTGTGTTCCTCTCCTGACCAGTGTTTTTCCATTCAGGTGTTTTCAGTTAATCATTAGTTGAGTTTGTATTTAAGTGGCAGGTGTATGTTTGTTCCTCGTCGGGTTGTTGTTGCAAAACTTGTATGTCTCAACCCATAGTCTTTCTCTTAGTCCTAGTCCTAGTCTTAGTCTTTCTCTTAGTCCTAGTCCTAGTCTTTCTCTTAGTCCTAGTCTTAGTCTTTCTCTTAGTCCTAGTCTTAGTCTTTCTCTTAGTCCTAGTCTTAGTCTTTCTCTTAGTCCTAGTCCTAGTCTTAGTCTTTCTCTTAGTCCTAGTCTTTCTCTTAGTCCTAGTCCTAGTCTTTCTCTTAGTCCTAGTCTTAGTCTTTCTCTTAGTCCTAGTCCTAGTCTTTCTCTTAGTCCTAGTCNACATTTAACAGTTTGGTGTTGAAATTTATTAGTCAGCTGTTGGAGCTTCTGTCATTTACTGTAACTGTTTTTTGTTTTGAAATGATGAGGATGTTTGTAATGTGATGCAGTCAGATAAAAAGATACACTGGACAGTTATGGGGCATTGACTGCATATCCCATAGTGCTTTGCGCGCATTCAAAATGGCGCGGATCAAAGACAAATACGCTGATACTGTTGATTAAAACAGGTGGTTTTCTGTATTTTATAGCACAAAAAGGTAGTTCTACACGTCTGTGCCACGATGGTCTATTTGTCTTATTCAGTGAATTTTTTCAGTTTTGACGCGATGCAGAATCCTGCAGTCAGCTGCACTGATCTGACTGACTGAAAATCCGTCACACTGACAAACTGATACACAGAGACAGAGAGAGACGCAGCATCAGCTGATCAGCTGGAACTTCAGCGCTCTGGCTGAGAAACATATCAGTCAAACAAAAGAAGTCAACGGGATTCTTAATTTATTTGACAATGAACCGCCTCTGATTAACCTAAAAATTCACGCAGCTCAGCCAAACCAACGTTAAGTACGCAAACGCGTGTTGCAACTTTTCATCTGGTGCGCATTTTATATTTTGACAGTGTGTGCGGACCTGCGGACCACTTATGTGCACCCCTGTCAATAAATATTCCCCTAACCGTAAACAAAGTATATTTACTGCCTCAAATACTTCTATGAACTCTATGTATCTTGGAAAGTTAAATCAAAGGGTTTCCCTCCTCATTCAAAACTCTAAAATAAATTCAGTTTTTGTTAAATTTGAGGATCAAAATCTTGCAGGACTCAGAAAAAAAATCATGGAGATGAGAAATAAAAAGCTGATTAACAAAACTGAGGATCAGGAGACGTTTCCTTGACAACAATTTGGAAAATTTGTTTATTTTATTTAGTTGTTATTTTTCCTGGTCAGAAGAGAAATAAGGAACATTTTGCCACTTTTACAGTTAAGCTGATGTTTATTCAAGTAGCCCAGAACACATTGTAGAATATTTAAAATATTACATGTCAGTGCATCCTGCGTGCATTCACACCTGTATCAATGACAGGCCCTTTACCAGGTGTCAGAGAATACAGGTGAGCTCCACTACACATGCAGTGCTGCACAGAGTCCAGTAGATGGTGCAAAGAAACTGCAGAGCAGCAGCTAAAGGCCAGAGTGTGTGAGGTCCCACCTCATTACATCATCTATCTCCTACCATGAGGCGTTTCATTGGTGCAGAGAAGTAACTTACCCTTTCCGTTACCGTTCTCCTCATCCTGCAGACAAAAAAAATTACACGTCAACCGGCAGCACGACGTGAGAAACGTTCAAGAGCATCATGGCTTTAAATGTGTTGTAGTCCCATTTGGGGATTTTATGTTATGAAATAAATAAAATATACAGATAATAAAGAGTCTTTCACTGATTTCACAAACAGGAATTTTACCAAATGCTTCTCTGGGATTTGCACCATGCAGGAAAACTACTCTGCCCCCATGCTGGTGAACTATTTCACCACACAATCCAAATTTGTACTAGTGAGGTCCCACGGAGACTGAAGAGAACATGACATCTGCATTATTATTTGCATGAGTCCAGAAGATGAATGTGACTTCTGAATCCTGACTTGTTTGTTTTTACAAGCTGCTGATGCTCGATCGCAGCTCCGAGACAGAAACTGACTTTCAGGTTAGACGATGTGCAGGTACACATGACGCACAGTAGCCAGCACACCGAGGTAAGATCTGATAGCTGCAGCTTGTCTGATCACCGACACACGCAGTCAGCTGAGTGGGCAGTTTGGGGTTTGGAACACTGTGGGCTGACTGCTGCCCGGATTTATGCTGCGCTGAGTGGGCTCATTCCAGGCTCTGCACACAATGCTGGGGGGTTTTCAAAGAGAGAAAGGATCGCTGCCGACCCCAGAATAGAACTTTAAGCTGGAGAGACAGATTTACAGGTCAGCCCCAATGTCACCCCATCCGAAACCAAAAAGGAGAGGTGGTCGAGAGTCCGAACAGAACCAGAACCTGGTTGCTGATGTATCACAAGGAAAATCCGACTTCTAGGTTTTCTCAGCATGATCTCAGTTGGAGAATGGATGGAAATTTGTTTAGTAAATATAAATGTTTCAGGATCTGCAGAGTGTAAGAAATTAGAACAGAACCGAGTCACAAATCCACTGAGCATTTAGTAATTGGACTTTTTGTGGGTAATTTGGGAGACTTCCAAGCAGGCTCCTCATATAAGAATAGGGGGTTCTGTGAGTCTGATTGTCCAAAAACACCATGTGATCTTCATCTCCTCTGAGGCAACAGACACAAGGACAGAACCGAGGCCAAAGGCCAGCAGTGGGCCTATTGTCTGAGGCCGGCCTGGTACGACCTGACAGCCAGTCAGTGGTACCAGCCTAAGACAACAGAACTCATTCAATCATGTTCCTCTATCTGCAGCTGCTGGATGGTGGTGTGGTGGAAAAATAATGGAGGTCTTGTTTCAGCTGCCTCTCCCCACCTCAGCCTCCACATCCCTCAATTTCACATCTGGAGATGTTTGTCCCACGCTTCAAAGAGCTAAATAACAACTTGCTCACACAGAAGCTTGTGCTACAAAACACCAGAACAAGCTTTAATTCACAGAGAATCAAACTGTCTGACAAATAAACAAGAAATGTTTTGAAATGCCTTTATATTCTCCAAAGGTAAAATCTCAGCCCCTTTATTTAAGGTTGGTTTTCATCTTCCTTTAACGGCCCATCAGCTGTTGTCTCTAATCAGCTGAGCCTGTTTTTGTGTTGTTTTACTCAAGCTCACAGAGCTTTAACTGGCTCTCCTGAGTTCATGTTTAGAAGACACTGTTATACAGAAAGAGACGATTTGAGAAATAGAAAGGTTTATATCTGCAGGTCTCACCTTGAAGCTGGTGTGCAGGGCCGACTCGGGAGGGTAGACGATGAAGTGGCGCAGAGTGAAACCGAAACCTTGGGAGTTCTTATGAAGGACCAGCGTCCGGGGACCCTTCCAGCCCATGCCGACCCCCTCCCTTCCCGGTCGGGTCGCCATAGGTGGCCGAGGGTTGTCACCAGCTGAGGAGTGACCATCCCTCCGTCCCTTAGCCTGTAAACATAAAAACAGGGAGATTTGGCCAAACAATTAAACCCCAAGAGTAAAAGTAACAAACTGTTGCAGGAAGCCATATTTGTGATATTATCTCTAACGGCTGAAACAAGTTTCCGTTTCCAGATGTAATACAAACTCAAGGTGACTGTGTGACATTAACTCTCTACTGCTGGATTGTACATTAGCAATTTCCTCGTGGTTTTCTCAATCCTACATGCCCACAACAATTAGAACAATAGTCCATAAACATAATTGGTGTGTGGAGGGGGCAGCTATCAGGAAGGGGTCCTTATGTCTAGACAGGTCCATCTGGACCTTCACCTATTTAAGACCACAATGACCGCTGTGATCCGAGTGAAGAGAGAAGTCAGAATTCCACGCAGCCTCTAAACGTCTCAATCCTGCTGCTGAGTAAATAAGCCCAGTGAGCTCAGCTGACACACACATGTGAGAAGTATCGCCCTCACGGTGCCCTGACGACTCACATCTGTCAGTCAAACACAATCACCTGACCAAACAAGCAGAAACAGGATGGAGAAGAGAGTGAAAACTTACCTCCACTGTCAAATGTTAACTTTTACCTGACTGAGATTGTTTGGAGAATAATGATGCATTTATTCAAAATCTGAATTTTTCTTTCAACAACTGTGTAATATCATACTATATTATAACACTACCTGCATTTTATACATAAATGAAGGGGCGGAGCTACAGAAACTGCTGATGATTTACTACACTATTTAAAGATTTGCCTGCAAAGAGCTTCCAGCTTTTTAATTTCTGATACCCACAAATCAGGAGCAAACATCATGTCATAAATATCATGATATTTTTCTACACATGTCTTCATGTGCAAACGAACTTTAACCAAATCAAGAAACAGGAAATGCTCCTAATATCAGGCCTCAGTGTCTGTTTGATTAAATCAAATGATTCTAAAGTTGCTTATATTAAACAATATTCTGGCCCACATTGTCCTTACTGTCACTCTTCTACACACACATAAACAGATACACAGTATAATCTTGTGTTATTACAAAAACACTGACACACATAACAGGAAGTTGGTGGCTTGAAGCAGGAAGTGGGGTAACATTGCGAGGTGGGATAACCAGCAGCTCCTATAAATATACTCTTCATCATGGAGGCACTTCCCATTCCTTCACTCTTCTTTCACCTTCCTTCCCTTCTTTCCTTCCCTTCTCCTCCCTCCTAACTCCTCTTCCTCCCACTAGATGTGATCAAGCAGTGGAAATCCTGCTGTTCTGACTTTTACGTTTTCCCCTTTTCCTTTATAATTCCATTGAAATAATAATAATAATAATAATAAAAACGTTTCTGGACACACCAAGATAATTTTTATAGATTCACTTCTATAAAACTTGATGATACTTGAATTTTTATTCAAACAGTGTAAAGTAAGTCCTGATTATGTGGCAGGAGATGAAGAAATGAAAGAGCTGTTAGATGAAACTGATAAACAAAAAGGTGGATAGAAAATGAAAGAGTAAAAGAAGAGACAGTGTGAATTCCTCAGGAGGAGCGGTTTGGTTTGGACAAGCTGCAACACACACTGGTGTGTCAGAAGGACGAGAGCAGATAGTGAATGAGTTGAGAGGGATGAAGACGATGGAGAGGAGGAGTATCGAGCCCCAGCGAGAGACAGGCTCCAGCATGCCAGTTTCAACCACATGGCCCCTCCCGGTACTGGGAATACCAAACCCTGTGATTACCCAAAACACACAGAGTCTGACTGGATCCCTGAACCAGGACTCAAACCCACTCGGATTCTCTGGACTGAGTGGGTTGTGTGTTTCTTTTCAGTTTGTCTACAGCCCCTCAGGTCTGATAAACACCTCTCATGTAACCGCTCGTCTTCTGGTCGACTGCACCACCAAAAACAAGCTAACGCAGGTCGTCCACTCCAAGACGAGTTTAAAAAAAATATTTCTGTGGTTTTTAACTTCCACAGCCAGACTGAGTGGAACACGAGGAAAACCATGTTTCACTGGGAGGGAAAAAAAACATCTTTCCTTCTCTGCTTTACACGGTTTCTGCTTCAAACAAGAGAAAGTATTTCTTTGTTGACGAGCGTTACTACAGCAAACAGTATCTGAATGTTCTCTAATTAACACCTGATGATCTCATTCTAAAAACACACACAGCAGCTTCACTGGGATGATGGTGAATATGCAGAGAAGCTTGTAATGCCACATGACATCGTCCTGTTTGGAGTGGGTGTTGTTTTGTGGTGACAGCAACAGCACAGCGATCGTTTCCCCTTCTGATTTCAATTAGAAAGACAAATACAATTCATGACTGAACAGAGGAGAGAAAGACCAGTTCTCTTCAACCTTTTTCTTATAAAAAGCACATCTATTTGTCACAAAAGTTTAAAATCTGAAGCATCATCAGTCACATTTACACACTTTATAATCTCTCTTAAAATCCAGGGAAATGGATTTTCTATGTGTAAGGAGCTTTTCTAGTACATGATCATTTTGTGATGCACTTGCTGTCATGAGGAACAGCGTATGTGTTAGTTACTCGTCTCCTCACACCATCCAGAGCTAAAGCAGCACAGAGGAATGCAGCAGCCATCACAGACCCGGGTTCCTGTTAAAACCCCAGCACAGCAGAACAATAATACTCTTTTAAACAGCTGAGTGATGCAACATGTTTGAAAAGTGGAGCTTTACAGCTGTTGCAAACGCTGACAAGCCGTTAATCCTGAGAGCCGTGGCTGTCTGCACCCGCAGCGCCGAATCCGGGCTGCCGTGAGGGAACCGGAGAGAAAAAGTGAAAAACCCAAACCACCTCTTGATGATGAGGAACTTACCAGCCACACAGAAGGAGAACTCCACCATCTCTGCAAGTCCAAATGCATCTTATGTCCTCAGAATGAGAGACATGGCTCAGTATTCGTCAGTGATTTTAATATTCCAACAAAAAAATGTGTCAAAAAAAAAATCCTGTTTGATTTTCAAACTAAAAGCCAAATTAAATTGCGTTTACAGGTCATGTAGCGTTCTGTGCATGAATGCGACAACGTGAGTATAGTGTATTCAAAAACTAGTCTAACTCCATTGTCTGTTCAAACAGGTCTGCAGGTGATGACGCAACTTCAGTTAAACAGGGTTTTCAACCCCAACAGCAAAGCAAACTCAGTTTTCTGTCCAACTGAAACTTGTTTCACTGCCAGTGACGAGGGTCAAGTTGGGTTTACAGATTCAGGATTTGTTTCCAGGAGGAGCTGCAGTTTGAGAGAAGGTTTCACAGCATCGACTCGGTGGTGCAGTGGGGCAACAGTCAGAGTGACTCAGATTTAAAAACCACCCAGGGACTTTTTGTTCTGGTCAGTTCCACATTTAGCTTCAGTAAAAGAGAGAAAACGTCACAATAAGTTGGTTTACTTGCAGTTCACGTAAAATAAAACAGTATGCAGATAAACAGCGACGCCATAATCCGGCACGGATTTAAAAGTGACAGTTACGATCTTTTTGTTCTTAATCCCACATTTCAGGTCGTCTTTAAAATTAAAATGATCTTTTTACCATTCCCTCCGTGATACTACACTTAAAGCAGGTAAAGTATTTTACACATCACAGAAATCTGAGTAACAGGAGCAGATAACTTCAACGTCGTGAAACAGAAATGCTTCATTTCAACGATATCATCAGCTGACAATAAAGTGGAACTGAGTTTCTATTCGCTTCTGCAGAAAATATAATACACCCTTCTGCTGAAGAGTAAACAGTGTACAGTGTGTGTTTGTTGTAGCTGTGTACTCTACTCCTCCCCCACACTCACATTCCTGATTGTGGCATTTCTGTGTCAAATAGTCAAGACGAAGGGAGGAGGCAGGCGGTTGGGGGGGGCGGCCAGAAAATGGTTAAATAATGGCATTTAATATTTAACATAAATTCAATCTTATAGGGAAATAAATAATTTGAATTTGGAGGATATTTTATGGAGCTTGGGGGAGAAATGACACAACTCTCACAGCTTCTGCACTGAAACTGCCACTTAACGGTGCTTTCATCTGTTTTTAGCTACTAATTAGAAACCTGACAGATGAAGGAATGAGTCGACATGCCACACGTCCAGAATCACAGCGAATATAAAAATGCAGCTAAGATCACAATCCTGTAGTGGAGCCTGAATCGATCAGTATTTTATGGTTAATGTTTAAACTTCAGAAGACGGTTCAAAGTTTATATTAGCAGATTTTAGGCCAAATTTTCCATCATTTTTTGTTTGTTGTTCTTCAAAATGAACATAACAAAATGTGTGCAATTATAATAAAAATATGTAACATAAACTGAATCTTTAACTTTTTAAACTTACAGAGCTTTTTTATTATCTCACTTAAAGACTAATAGAAGGAAACTGAAAGAAGATTTTATCCATCAGAGAGAAATCCAGTAAGATTTCCAGTAACGACGCTTTACTATCACTACACTGATACAAAGACACTTTCTCAGAGTCCGAGTCGGGTGAAAGAGCCTGAAGGCAACACGAAAACCTGCCAGGTAACACAGAAAGGTTCCCGAACTGTCAACAGCTGAGTACTTAACAGACTTCAAACAATACCCACAGTTACAGAAACAATGCTGACATGCACCATAACAAATTACACACAGCGGTTTCTAAAGAATGTCTACTGTTATCACTGGGTGTCATACTAATTCTGCAGGAATCACCAAAACATCAAACTGCTTCCCACGTGTTGCTGCTGTCTTCATTTCCGTTGAAGCAGCCGGGTATTCACATCATTCTTACAGCTGGATTAAGTTTCTTTCTTTTTATTTTCTCAGTCTGTAGAGTTAAAACAATATGTCAGATTGGTGTTTGCTGTACAACATTTATGATAAATTAAGATTTAGATTTTATCTGCTTGTGTCAAAGTTCTCTAAATTTAAAGCAGAAATAATCGAAAGAAATCCACAAAAAAATGCATAACCAGAATCCTGTTTCTAAAAAATCTTTTTTCAGATAAACTTTATAAAATTTTACTTGAATAATTCAAAGAATTTGAAACAATGATAAATATCATCATTGTTATCCAATGATCAACTTCTACAGAAGTGATTATACTGAATCAGAATTTCTCTGATTAAAATCATGTAACACCATCCGCGATGAAGATGGGTGACCTCCTCTTACCCTGAGCTGATGAGAGCTCTGGTAGTGCGTGGAAGATGGTGCAGGGGTTGATGTCGCAGTTCCATGGAGGACAGCAAGCCAAATGCAGCGTGGCTCCGGGGAACTGCAGTCTACCCCCACCGGGTTCTGGAAACTCCAGTCAGACCCGGATGGAGCTGAGCACGGGAGCATAGCAGCAGGCATCGGTGCACTAAGTTCAGTCAGACCCACATCGCTCGCCACCACCGTGAGCTGCTCAGACTCAAGTACCGACACAGTTAAGGACAAAGTCCAGGCGGGAAATACAAATCGACAAAAAGTTTCCTCAAGTCATTCACTCAGAAGTCAGAACCTTTTGTTTCCTGGTTCCAATCCATTCCATCGGAAAGCAGAGCCCGTCATTCTCACCACGAATCAGCTGTGCAGGACTATCAGAGGAGGTTCAGCAAAAAGAGGAGTACGTGTGTGGTGCATGGATCAGAGGTAGGTCGGGTTTCACTACAGACACACAGAACAACCAACTGTGTCCCTCGCGTCTGTGTCCGGTGATGCTCTGCACACACTCTGTCCACATCCACAACACACACTGCTGTCTCAGAGGGCTGGATCCTGAGTCTATCCTCCCTCCCACTGTCCTCTCCCTCTTCCTCTCTGTTTCTATCCCCCCTCTCTCTCTCTCTCTCTGATTCCAAATAAATCACTTCATCTCATTCTCATGTCAGTCCCAAATTTCTTCACAGTTATCACAGTGAATATCAACTGTTCCATCCTTCAGTCTTTCACCTT
Source organism: Pachypanchax playfairii (assembly GCA_006937955.1). NCBI lineage: Eukaryota > Metazoa > Chordata > Actinopteri > Cyprinodontiformes > Aplocheilidae > Pachypanchax > Pachypanchax playfairii. The sequence continues at coordinate 1,630,441 of SSNP01000037.1, forward strand.
TCTCTTACTCATTCTACTGGATGTGTGTCTGAGTCAGTATCTAGGCATTCATTCGGTTTTTCCTCGTGAACCGGTTTGATTTTAATCTGCAGACAAACAACTGTGTGATGCAGGAAACCAGAAACTTCCCATCCAATCCTAAAAGACCTCACTGACAGCAGACTTTTGGAATGAAGCTTATAGATGAAGATATCTCCGGTCGGTTTGATGTCAACAGGCTGAGTTTGAAACAAGCAGAGAAAAAAACTTGGGTGTGCACATGTGAAGCATGTGTGTTTGTGAGATTCCACAAACACAGTGACAAAGCTGTGATCACGGCACTAAACTGCACAAAAAGCTCCTGAGGGGAAACCAAAAGAAAAAAAAAAAACCTGAAAAGAGAAAGAGGCCAATTTCCAACATAAAGAGAAAAGAAAACATCTGCCACTGCATTTATCCTCTTTTGGTTAAGAGCGGAAAATATAGAGGAGGGAGGAGGATAGAGAGAACATGGATAAAGGACAGAAACATGCCCTGCTGGAAATAAAGCAACTGGATGTCAACATGACCTCTTTTATTAAACCTAAACTCCCAGTCTGTTGAATTCCTGTGCAAATAATACACCCGTCCAGCGCAGTGACACCTACTTCTCAGCAGTAAATCAGTTTGAATCACTGACCTCCCCCTCACAATGCTGCCACACACACAACAAAGTTCACACCAAACAGACAGGAGTCCAGGTCAGAGCGGCAAACAGGTGACCGTGTTGCTGCAGACAAGTCCTCCTCAGTTACCTGTGAGGTTAGACAGGTTTCACCTGCCACACAGCGGGACAAGTAACAACACGACCAGAGACGACCATCATCCCAACAGACTGTTCCCTCCGGGAATGCAGCACCACGTCAAAGATAACACCGACTGAGCACAAAGAGGTAAAAAGGTAAAGAAAACATCATGTAAGCTCAGAGGAATACCAGAAATCTAAACATGAACAAATATTACAAGGAAAGAAAGAGAACTAGTGAGTTTGTACATCTTCATATCAAAATCTGTTTATCAAATTCTACAAATGATAACTAATTAAATCTGGATAAAAGACTAATTTACATGCACTTCAGCTAATCATGTGATGCAGGTTTATGATGTGGCTTCAAAGATAATAATGAGAAAATCCTTCTAAAGTAAAATAAAACTCTAAACAGTATTTTTAGCATTCACTCTGTATGTCTATTTACCTCTTGTTTGGATAAAAATAATCATATTATACCAAAGCTAATCTGACACAGGTAAAGTAAAGACATGTACTGAACTGTGAGCTTTAGTTTCAACATTAAAATCAACATTTTTTAAGAGAAATTTACTTTTTTTGTGTATTTAAAAGTTAAAAAGTCCCACATTTATAGACAAACTACATGAATCTACAGCTCATTTCTATGGGATTTGAACAGTTTATTGAGTCAGCTTTCACTAACTCACACAAACATATGCACATAGTTTACACATGAACACAAAGGCAGCCTCTGCCGTGCACGCACATTCACACACACACAGGCCACATGTCCCACTGAGTCACAGCTGAGAATAAACACACAAAGCTGGGTAATTATGGTTCCTCTGTGAGGGGGTGCTCTTTTCTCTGTGGTTCAGACCAACAGAACCGCCCTACTGGGTCCAGGAAGCCAAGCTGAAGGTCCGATTTTTCCTTCAGAGGGAAAGGAAGGAAAAAATTAAAAATAAAAAACTCTCTGGCTGTGAGGAAATCGCAGATGGCTGCAGGCCCACAGAGCAGAAGTCAGATCATTGCAGGTCTTTTCTGCAAATACACAATCTTGTTCTTTAACTTTCACCACAGTTTCTACAAAAACTGTTAGTTTTAGTGAGGAGGGAGCGGAGCGGCACCTGGAAACAAAAGCTCTCCTTTCTCTGCTACTCAAACACCAGGGACGGATTTACAGAAGAGGAAGATGAGCATGAATGGAGAATTAAGTTACAGTTAAAATACCAAAGACAGACACAGATGAAGGGTTGTGACAATAACACACCCCCCCATCGGTGACCCGCTCTATTGTGTTTGGATGTAACGTGCCTGAGCAGGCCGACAGCTGCACATCCAGCCCCAGAAAAAACATATCTTATCTGTCCTGTAACAATCTGATACGCAGCAGCTTGGAGACAACAACAGCTCAAGATGGCTTTTATCATGACCAACTGGTGCAACTCTTTTATAGTTAAGAAATCAAAAGCAGACGTGCAGCTCACATCAGAAATCTCCTGCCTGCATCTCAGCGGGATGAAGATGGAGGTGCTGCAGGATGGTGCCATATTAGGATTTCTGGTATGTTTGAATCCTCTTTATAACACCAGCAGATTAACATTCACCAGCTTCTGGTTTTTCCATACCACTCCCTCACAAGAACAACTAAATACTTCTTCTCAAAGAACCATGAGAAACACAAGGAAAGAGAAGTGTGAAGGGTTTCAGACCGCTGGTGTCACAAATAAATCAAACTCCAGACACAATGATGGGCTGTTTCTCTAAACGCTGGCTGCTGCAACGATTTAGGAAAAGGTCACCAGAGGACAGTCTGGGTTCGACACTCACAATGAAAAACCAACAAAACCAGACAGAAATAAACCACCATCCTGGAGGAGGAATTTACATTTCTTTAGGAAAAGCAGCCATGGCACTTCATTTACACTCAACACACATTTTACCATCACTCCATCTAAAAAACTTTGAACTAAAGTTGACTGAGTCTTTGTCACTTTTCCCCCCTTTTTTAAGATGATAAAAAGAAACATAAAAAACCTGTTAGTCATTGTTTAAATTTACTTGTTTGCAGGATGGAAAACCAGTGTGAGACATAAAATCTATTGTTGTGAAAAGTAAAAAAGCTCCCAGGTTTTAAAAGAAGAGGTAAAAGAGTCAAACATCAGAATTCAAAAGCCATTAAGGCCGATAACTAATCTTTCTATAGTGATAAAGCTCAATTTCTGTGTCTAGACAGTCGTTACGAGTAATCTTTCAAAGTAGATTCAATGAAAGAAAGCTCTAGTTGAAAAAAAAGGGGCGTTGCTGTTTTAAGCAGGTTAATTTTAACTTTAATCTCCAGTAAATCCCCCTAACAGAGAGAATGTAGGGTGTAGTTACAGCCTGTGAACACTAGGGGGCAGAAACAACCTAAAGTCTGACGGGAGGTGAACAAGAGCACTGAGGTCAGAGCAAAAGCCACACAGTTAAGATAGTAGCAAAACTGTCTGTCATTAAGCTGAAAGTGAAAGGTGAGAAAGTTCAAGATGGCAGCCTATAAGCATTTACCTGTGACCTTTTGTTTTAAGTTAGTTGTAATGGATAAAATAAGGACAGGAAACAGCGGCTGGAGATCAGAAAGGTCACACCTGTTGTGGGCTTTGAGCTGCAAACAGCCTCTGGAGGGTAAAAGCAGGTGGAGATGAAATGTTTGGGGGTCTGATGTCCCACCAACATGCAGCTGCAGCTGGGTGGTCCCCAACACCTCCCTCCCCCTCAGACCCAATGTCCAAGAAAAACAACCAACTGCTCACTTCTTCGGATTAAAGCAGCCCACCTGACCACGTGCTCAGGAAGCAGACACATTATACATGCATGCTGTACATGGGATTCCTACTGAACTGCGTGTTTGTGTTCGGAAACGTCACTGAAAAAGCTCCTCAATCCCTCCATCATCTCTTCTTGTTTACAAAATACCACTTAGAGCTAATTCTGCAAAATATGTTTTTAATTACTGACAAACATCACAGACTATCAATCAGTGCACTCACTGACATTTACAACACAACTTAAAAAAATTACACTAATATTTAATCACAGTTTAAAATCTTTCAACCAAACAGACCAATGACTGTCTTTATTATTAGAGTCACTTTACTGCAATAAAAAGCTCCTCATGTGGTCATTAATCAAGCTGTAAACTATTTAAATCTATTTACAAGAAGCTACAGTACATTATATAAAAAGAACAAGTGATTTTTAACAGGATAGATTTACAGCGTCAAACATTAAATAAGTTTAGATATAAAATGAAGAAGTCTGACAATGTGGGGAAAACGGCCGGTTTGATAAATATAACACTAAATAGTCTGAGCCGGAGTTGTAATTGTGTCCATTGTGTTACAACTGCCACATGGGAATGTGAGTCAAACACACGGAAAATACCAGCTGGAGAACCAAAAGGAGAAGATGATGCAGGTGGAACAGATGTTGGAGCGCAAGCAGGAAATCTGTTTTCCAAAGAATAATTAATTAAAGCAAAAAAGAGACATTTGAAGCGAGTAAACAGGAGAACGCAGAGCTCAGACAGCAGTGATGCACATGTCGTTCCAGGATATTCACTCCACTACAACTCTTATCTGATTTATTAGTTTTCCATCAGGGAGCGACTTTAGCGCACCATGGAGACACAAACAGCTGGAGCGCATCTTACAGGAGAGTTTTAATTGTTCTGCTCAATCTGGAAAAGAAACATTCTGTCAAAAACTGATCAGAACTGGATTTTCTGTGTATTGAAGGAGCGATTACAACCCACAACTACACACTCCATGTCCTGGAGCCCACTAAGTGGAGAGATGCTGCTCCACTTTAACCTAATTAGCAGGGAGTGGCTCCTCCAGTCCAGCACATTCTTTATGTTCAGGTCTGCATCAAAACAATTAGGGTTAAAACAATAAAAACAATATGAAGCTTCTCTGTTGGCTCACTTTCACTCCTACAGAATGAGAGTTTTACTGTCAATACATTCAAGATAAATTACTGAGACTTGAAACTGTGGCTAAAATCAAACGGCAAAATCTCATTCAAAAAAGGAAAAAAGCACCATGTCTTTCCAAAAACCACAAAACAACATTTTCATGCACCTAAATCTTGTAAAGCTGCAATACTTTAGAGTGAAAATGATAAAAAAAGGTGAACTTTTTAAAATCATGTGTAAACTAGCAGTACGTTCCCTGATTATCACGCTTCAGGTCGACTCTCTTCAACCCATCAGCAAGAAGATTTTTCTGGATTTAAGACATCTCACTGCAAACCACCTGGCACTTTTAAACAAGTCTAATTGGCGCAGCTTTAATTGAAAATTCCTGCAAACCTGCAGAGATTTCAAAAGGTTTCATTCAAGGCTTAAAAGCTGAATCTGCGTGCCAAGAACGCACGAATCAAAACAAATGTGTTCCAGCTAAATATGTGAGCACACAGTGTTTGCAGCTCTGAGCTAATGCTTTCCAGGTGAAGCTTCCTGCTCCTTCTCAGAGCCATCGTGAGGCTGACGCAGTGTTGATGGGTAAATTCTCAGCTGGGCTTTCTGTTGGATAGATACATCTGTCTCCAGATGTGTGTATCACCTGAACATCAGGACCGATGACGACATCTGGCAAAGAGTTAACTCAGTATCCCAGCTGCCCCTCCTCCTCTGCGCTGACCACAACCACTGGGAGCAATCAAAGCGTCATGTCTGAGCTCCACTGTAATAAGAGCCCCCTCCCACCCGCCCTTCTCCTTTTTCTTCCAGAAGCAGGCCTCGGCAGCAGAAAACCACAGGGCTCCAACAGGCCAGTCGACTCTCTCCACCTCCTTCGTTTGAGGAGAGCAGCCAATCTGAGCCCCCTCTGCTCACCGGTTCCCTCCCCCTGCACACAGCCAGATGTTTATATTTAGCTCATCTCTGCTTCTGTGTAATTTACGTGAAAATTATAACTTTAGGACATAAATATGACGTCACTGTGCTGCTTAGCTGGAACTGGACCTGAGCTTGCATCTCAGATCCAAAAGCAGGCAGCGGTCCAGCATCTGGGGCGTGGTGGAGGCGCAGCCAACCCAGACTGGGGAACTAAGAGAACCCAGAAGTTAAGAAACAGAGAGAGGAAGACTGCAGAGAACAGTCTGAGTGTTTATTAGAGCAAACGAGATGGCCTGGTTGCCGCCTCCATCAGCCCTGGAGTTTCCATTTGAGGTCATCTGGTTTTTACATTCCTGCCATGCACCACCGCTCGCCTCACACGGAGGAAGTCCTCCTTCTCTCTGTTCACTCAGGACCAGCAATCCTCAAAGTGAATTCTGGGTGAAGAATGACCATTTAGGGAGCTGCTGGAGCACTGAGTGCTTTTAAATTAAATAAAAACCGCTCTAGTCTTTAGGCCTTGTGGATGAAATCTGATGGATTAGATCTCAGCTTAGTTGGAGATCTTTAAAAATTATTTATTTCATACATAGATAAGATTTCAGAACATCAATAAACATGTGAAATTATGCTTCACAGATGAAGAACATGTCACAATATAAACAGCTGTTTAAAACTTTGGGACTGTCCGGTCTGGTTACACATGGAACCCAAAGTGAAGCAGATCGTCATGTTTTCAGCACACCAGGTTCTTTTTATCTGCCTCTTTCTGTCGACACACTTCAGACTGTAAAGCCCAGCTGAAGAGGCGTCTCCAGAGCACAGGAAGCTGGTGTCTTCTCTGTTTTCCAGCTGATCCCAGCAGCACTGTCTCTTTTTGTGTGTTTAATGAAATAATAAGCTCCATATGTCAAGCGGATGATGATGCTGCCTCTGTGTTTTTATCTTCTGTCACTGTGTGTTAGTGGCTCAGACTCAAACACCAAGTTCGTTCACCCTGCAGATATCAACAGACCTCTGTGGTTTCACGACCGACTTCATCCAGAAAACAGAAGGTCATATCTGTGTCCTCGAGGGAAGATGAGTCTCTCCTGGTTCTGCCTGCCCAATGGGATGACAGCAAAGCTCTAACACATGAGAGGCCCTCACTCACATATGGTTTCACTCTGTTACTCAGATAAAAGACACACTGGCACAGTTTAAAGTACCAGAAACATACTGTACTATTTCTGTAAACGAAGGGCAGAAGGTTCAGGAATCATTCTGAAACAAACCTTTTATAGCTCAGTTACCTGGAGCTTCCAGGATGACAGATATAGAGCTGAGAGACGTTACAGGGTGCTTAGAGAAAACATTCAGATAAAACTGGAAAAATGAAGCAATGGTAGCAGAGCATCCTGAAGCACATGACCAAAGAAGGAGACACAGCAGATCAGAGCGCTCAGTAATTGCTCAAAATCACTGAGGCAACAAAAAGGAAAAACTGACAATTTTAATAAGTTTGGCAACATAAAACAAAAAACTTTCCTAACAAACCAAATAATGACAAAAACAGAGAGAAGAAACAAGAAAGAAGCAGTAAGTGATCTGAGAGAGAACAGAACTCTGCACTTACACGTGTTCCTGTTAAGATGTTTGTCCACTGAAACCTTTTAGACCATCAGTACATGTGAAACAAAGGCACAACGTTATCTCAAGAGAATATCAGCAAGCATGTAAACAAAGCTAACGTTGTTCTCGATCAACACGCATCAGGAAAACCACAGCGTTCCATCTCTTCCCAGCATCCTCAGCTCCTCATTAGCCCCTCGATAATCTCTGTCCCGTGGTTTGAAAGTCAAAACAACCTCCTCCGTCCCTCTGGGACAGCTCACAATCAGAAACTGTCCCCAAAGCTGATGCTGAACTCTGGTGCGCTGTGCTGTTGTGAAAGCAGAGATGGAAGTCTGTGAGTTGGTGAAACTTCACTTGATAGATGGATGCTGGTTCTGTCTCGTTTACAGAACAAACAAACTAAAGGCATCTGTTCTGATAGGAGACATATAAACAGAAAACAAACATCTCAGTCAGGACCAACAAAAAGTTTCCTGTTGTCTTTTTCTGCTTCAGTTACTTTACAAGAACAAAATCAAACAAAAACTGAGTTTCATTTAAACTCCTCACATCTAAATAATCTTTATAGATATAATCTAGTATTACAGGCTGAAAGTTCACCTGGATCATAAGAAGAATTACTATTTATGCACAATTTGGACAATTGAGCAAGAAAATTAGGAATATTCACAAGCAGGAAATCAACAATGATGGTGGGCCTGTTTTAGGCCACGCTGAAACTATTTTTTTCCGGATAAACAAGTGTTTTCTACTTCATTAACTTCATCAAATTAGTATAAACAGACACATGTGATGCTTTAAAAAGCCGAGGTTCCGATTAGAACTGGCAACGTGTTCTGTACAAAAGGATTTAAAAGCTGAAGCACCTGCCGGTGTTACCAGTTTGAAACAACTCTGCACACACGCAGTAAAGTCTGGGTTTTTCCTGTATCTCCACAGAATCGCACAGCTATAAAAATCAGCTGATCGTCTGTCAACGCCAAGAGGATGCTGTCAGAGGAAGAAAATGAAGCCGAGAAGAGCGAGTCAGGTCAAGTCATGTTAAATTAAAGCAGCAAGATACTGACTTGAAAACGCTTTAAAAGATCAAAACTAAATCAATAAAGAACTATTTCATGTCCAGTATCTGGTTGAGTTCATTCACAATGGAAACAATTCTTAATCTGAGGTTTTGTTTGGACAGAGTCAGATTAAAGTAGTGTGTTAATGAGAACAGAGTGAAACTGAAAACATTTTTAATGCTGGTTATAAACTGGCTTGTGTTCACTTTTATTGCTTCTCTGTGGCATCATTCTCCCCTCATGACTCACTGGAATTCAATCTACTTCTTTTTCCTCTTCATCCCCTTCTGTCTCACATTCCAGTGCAAACCCAATTGTTCATTTAAAAACCGCACAGCTGATAACAGCTGATAAGAAGACGACAGAAATCATCTGGATCACTGTTTGTGTTCAGTGCAGTATTACAAACAAGCTGATCATCATGTGATGCAAGGACATGGAACATTATTACGTCAATCTGAGGATGAATCGATATCAGAACACAAGGGAGAGAAAATAAGATGCGGAATCAGATCATCTGAATGAAAATCAGCCAGTCTTGTTTAACCTCAGTGGCCTCTGCCGCCCACAGTGACAGACGTCCCCTCCTGCCTCTTTAGCCTCTTCACCAGAGGCCAAGTGTGACAACAAGTGGGGGATGTGGGGGGTCCCAACCCCTGATCTATGACCCTGACGTGTGGTTCTCTTCAGGCTGATCCTCCCCTATCAGATACAGATAAAGTCAAGTCTGCGTTTTTGAACTAGACCTAACTTGCACTTCATTCCTCCTCTGTGAATCTGATCACATACCGTACATCGACTTCATGTTTTCTTCAAAAAAGAGTCAACACACTGAGACACACAGGGTGTCTCTGAAGGGAAACAAAACAAAGAGGCCCTGATGCATGCTGGACCATCAACAGGCCGAATGAGATTTTAATCCAACGACTTTCTGAGAGAAGCTTTTGTTTCACGCCAACCTGGCAACCCGTCTGCAGTCAGATCCCACATGAAAATCACCAGCTGGGACACACAAGAGAATCTAATAACTCTTCCTCAGATGCATTAAATAATAACTGGCTTCATTAGTGATAAAACTGCAGTTTCAGGGCAAACGGACTGACCAAAGGCAGATCAATAAAGATGCATTAGCAACAGAAACGTGGCTGTGTGCAGAACAGCTCTATAGCAGCAGCCGTTCCTCTTTTCCCACAGTAAACAAGGTAAATGATGGCTGATGTCCTTCGCCCACCTACATACAGGCTGCACCGTGTTTGTACAGAATCAAGGACTTCCCCATGTAAACACACGAGGAGAAGGCCAAACAGTAAAACTCTCAGCAGGGTTGATTTTCTCTCAGAAAACATCTGTGTGTTCGTGTGCCTATGCACCTGCCTCAAGGTTACAAGCTGTACCTGCAACCCTAACCCTTTAAACGTGATGTTAGTGCGTGTGTGCGCTCTCACACACTCTCCAGGTTAATGATTGTGATGTGTGGTCTAAGCTGTGGCTGTAGAGGAGGAATGCAGCCCAGGAGGGACGGGAACACTGGGAAGGTGTGAGACATGTTTTCTTCATGATGTTTAAGGACTGAGGTGTGTAACACACTGTTATCCTCTGTAACAATACGTGGGTCCACAGTCAAGTTTCAGATGATACTTGATTTGATTGAATTTTTCAGGGTTGTGGACGATTTGTTCCACATTGCAACACACAGCTGAAGTGGAAGAAAAGTCCTTTTATGGCTTTTTGTTTTGGATTGTTATTCACTTTAAGTTTAATGTTGCAAAGCTGCACAAAAGAATGCATTAAACACACACAGGTGGTATATAAAGAGATGCTACTTGGTAAAGGGGTTTTGTAGATCAGTACTCTGCAACAGTTCTTTAAACTCTCTCGTTTTACTGCCTGTAAATCTACGTTACATGTGAGTAACCAGTCAGAGTTCCTTCAGAGACAGAGAAGCAAGTCTCAAGCTCTAATTTCACAAACAAAATACATCAAATGAACAAAAAGCAAATCAACTCATTTTATTAACCTGATAAAAAAAAAATAAAACCAATAAAGTTTTGCACTTTTATAGAAGTTTAGCTTTAATTTCAGTCATTTCCAGAAACACAGTCACTTAAACTTTACACAGAAAAGACCACTGGTTTATTTACATGTGTGCTTGCTCGGAAAAAGTGGTCTGTGTTGCTAAATAAAAATAAAAAGATGTTTAGTCAATAAGTTTTAATGTGATGAAAATTTTATTTAAATGTCTGATCAGCTGTTTTCTCTGAAGACGTAAAGAAACTCACACTGACATTAAATGTTCCTGTTTTAACCCACATAATAAGCAAACATATAGGTACAATTCAATAATGTTGAATAAAATGTGTCTGCATCTAAAGATCTGTAAAACACTGAACATACTGTGGAAAATAGAAAGACACATGGCTAATACCTGGTTTGTATATATGATGCTAATCTGTGTTAAAATCATTTGCTGTGGCCCCTGCAGCATTTTACAGCTGTTTGCAGTTAAGTTTGTCCTGGTCGGGAACTGGTCCCTGGTCAGGTATCTGTCCTGTGATCAGCTGGATAAAGAGACATCCTGATAAAGCTGAAAGACAGACTGAGAATCAGCCAGTCTGTGTGTGATGTTTCGGTTTTACCACAAGGCATAAATGTTCTGGAGGCTGTGCGAGACCTCTGAGTCACATCAAAAGGAAGAACAGAAGAGATGAGGATCAGAGAATCTGACCTCAAATCAGCAAACAGAATGCTGCAGGAATAGTCTTAGTGTGTTAGAAAATACACGTGTGACGTGACACACGCAGTCAAAACGAGAGGCTTTATCATCGACCAGCAAGATTTCCACAAAAAACCTCTCATGTTTCCCATCAGTAATGCAGTGGAGCATCACATGGACACACTGCTCTCTGCCTCTATTGATTTCACCCATAAAGCCTGTACTGCTACATTAGAGCAGGAGCAGTAACAACATTAAACAAATCCCACGAGGTCCCATCATAACTGCCCTCATCAAACAGACACTTTCCTGCCTTCCTCTCCAGGACGGGATGCGGAGCCAACACCCAAAGCTTCACTCACGTGAAACAAACTCAATATTTAATTAGATTTCTGTGTGTAACTGCATCTGGCTTGGTTTGTGTCACTTTATCTAAAAGGGTTTAAATCACATTCTCACCATGAATCAATAAAGAAAGCAAAAGATTAAAGGATGCTGTTGTTAAAAGAGCAAAGAGTGAATCTCTCTGGCTTCAGAGATGTAACACGACAGAGAGCTTGTGTATGAAGCTGCTCAGAGATGAATGTTATAAAACTGAACGACTCTAAACAGAGTTTAAAGAGTTCCTGTTGATTTCTAACAAAGACCTGCTGTGTAATAAAAACTATTTATCTTCACATAACAAATAAATTAGAGCAGATATAAGAGAACCTAATGTGTCTGAGGGAACATTCACATCCCAAATCAGCAGTTCAATGAAAATATCACTGCAAAGGAGGAAACTGTTCTGTGCAAGTGGGGAGAAACTCTCTAACCCAGAATCCTAATGACATGAAGACATCAATCCAGATACTCAGAACCTCTCAGACAAGCTGATACAGCTTGAAGACCAGATATAAGACCTTACACGGTCCTGAAGTCCAGTCAGAACCCTGCTGTCTTTAATTATTTGTCTCTGTTTCAGAGACATTTTAAAGCATCAGCCTGTGTGTGACAGATGTTCTGATCCATGTGTTGCACAGAGGTGATCCCCTCAGCACGTCTGAAATCTGACTTGGATCAAACTATAGTTTAGAATAAGGACCGGAGAAAAGTACCGCAGCATCCCAGTGTGGGACGTCCCGTTATTCTCCAGCTGCAGCGACACTAACCAAAAAAAAAAAAACGGACGCAAAATGATCCTGGATCCGTTTTCTGATGCCTTAAAAGCCTCAAAGCAACTGAAACGTTCCTCAAACAGCTGGTTTGAGTTCAGAATGTGTAGATGAGCATGTCTGAGTAAACTGGAGTTAGTTAAGCTTCTTAGGAAATCACGCTCTGTGACCGAGCAGCCGCACGTCGCTGCGCTTCACGCAGTCCAAACAGCGGGATCAACCGAACCATCCGCGCAGATGTTAACGGTACTTACGTGGTTCTCGGAGAAGGGGGGTATTCCAACAAGGCAAAAAGCAACTCCATTCATTGGACAGCACAAACTGTTCGGCTGCTGGAGAGAAACAGCTCCGAGACGAACGATGCGCCGCGCAACTCAAACTTATATGTTCAACACGTTCCAGCTTCCTTCCTCCTAAAAAACAATCCCTGCTCTGCTCATGTTGATTTGGGACGTCCAGTGCGCTGCCCCCCTCCCGCCTCCTCTTCTTCTTCTCCTTCCGCCAGACTGCATCGGTTGAGGATTTCCAAATCCCGCAGAGCGGCCTGCCTGGAAAACGACTGCAACTGCGCAGGAAACGCAGAGACCCCGCCTTCAAAGTAAAACCCAGGACCGGAATGTGCTTTTATTTTTATTAAGAAAGTGGAAAAACACAGAAACGTGGAGAATCGTGATTCATGCTGAAAATCATTTTAGATATCTTATTTAATTCTGGGTTTTACAGCGTTTCTTCTCCGGAAGCGATTCTCTTGACGCTTTTGGACAGAAACAGGGACGCGGGTGCGTCGGATCGACCTGTGCGCTCCGCCCAGAAAAGTCGCAGGGTGCGGGCTCCATCTGGCTGCGCAAATACCCCGTGAAACTGCCAGGAACAAGCCCAGGGAACAATGATCATCAAGGAACCGGGATAGAACAGAGATCAGGGTGGAATCCGGTGTAGTGCTAAAAAACTAATAATAATAGGCTAATAATAATAAATAGGCATTAACTAGGCATTGAATTAACTGTCTATAATAATAATATAACCAGCACAATTTTCTGATCTTTTCTGATGCCAATGCCAAATATAGAAACATTTATTACAATGTCAAGAGACTGTAAAAAGTACAGTTTAAAAAAAGATTTTGAGCATTACTGTATTTAAAAAATAAATATAATTCTGGATGGGCTCAGAAAACTGACTTTAATCTGACCATCAGGTCAAAATTCCCCATTTAATTCAACTAAGAAATATTTTTTAAAGCAGATATTCACTTTTTCTTATACAGGACATCATTCAGATATAACGAAGAACCAACACATGACTGTAAAATACAGTAACAATGTCAATTAAACAAACAAAAAAAACTGTGATTCACGATGAACTAATAAAAGGCTTGAACAATTACAGAAACCACAGATCTAAAATAATTTGGATGTTCTCGGAAAGGTGATGACACGCTCATATTTTTAGCTGCTTTGGCTGAAAATACATTTTGTCCATGAATCAATAGGTACTCGGTCAGGGGAAGCTTACTCATCAACCCAACAGGAACTTCAGTCCGCTGCCAAGAAAGGGCATCACAATATATACAAACTCCACGGCTGCTATCGTGTGAAGTGGGTGTAAACGTGAACAGAGAAAAAGGAAAAGATAAAAAATGCTGAGCTCTATCTGCTGCAGCTGTAAGCTGGGGGCCCATGTGGGTATCATTACTCTGAGAGGTATCGGAGAGCCACTTCAAAAGCCTGCCTGTGGGGAAACAGGCTGGAGTTATGGAGGGGAAAAGGAGCTTACAGGAGTCTTCCCACGCCAACAACTGCAGCTGCCAACTCAGCCTTCACCTCAAAATTTCTCCTGAGTCTGCTCACTCTGTCTGTACACACAATCCCTTCCAGACACGGGGACACTCAAAAGTCCAAGATATGACCCTCACTGATCTTCTATTTAACCAAGATAATTACCATATGTTCCTAAATCCCTAACAGGCTACACACATAAAGCTCCAAGGTAGTATCTGTGAATCCCAGAGTGTCTGCAAATCCACTGTGGCAGAATGAGAGCCCCGAGAAACTTAGTGGGAGTTTCCTGGTAGAGGAGAGCAGATGGTCTCTGCAAATAAGAAGAGCGATGATGCAGATGGTGGGACTCACAGAGATGCTTCTTTTCAGAGGTCAAGGAGCACGAGGGATGCCACAGCTGGACATTTTATATCCTCTATGTCCCGGTTCAAACTCAGCTTCTCTAACAGCAGTCAGTTTTTTACTCTGACACAGGAATAAATCAGTTTTTGCTCTGGCACTTATTTGAGAGAGTGTTCTTATAAAAACCCTGTGTTGAGTTTTAACTACATCTTGTCTTAAACTGCATGCAGATACAGGCTCGGGCTGCACACCAATTTGCCTGTCAAGGAAGCAAAATGGATCTTCTTACTGATGGATGCAGGTCAGCTAAGAGGGGAAGATGCAGAAAGGAGGAGACAGATTTGTGTGGTTGTCGTAGTATATTGGAGCAGGTGGCAACGATTTATCCAGCCAAAAGACGTGTTTTTTATTTTACTCTATGCTGCTAACCACACTGAATTGCTCACTCATCTGAGGACGCTCTCATTCTTGTGTTTTATCTCTGGGTCAGGCTTTCTCTCTGACACACAGCCTCAGGCCTCGGGAATGTCCCCCACTATTGACTGAGTAAGCCCCCGACCTGACGGTGATGTGAGACGACACATCTCGATCTTTTCCCTCGAGGGCCGGCTGGGAATGAGCAGGAAGCATGCAGAGACTGCGAGAGGCCTCCCCTCGGTCATTATGTAATCACATGCACAGCCTGGCGCCTTGTAGGACAAACCAATAAACAACTATCATCCCATTTACTCGCTCCTTCACACCCCCAAGACTCCCACCTGTCTGTCTGTTGGCTGCTCAACAGGTCTGAGTTTGGTGTGTGGAGAAGTTTAAGAAGTCATGGGCATCTCTCGATCCATTCTAGGCCACTTCACCCAGTTTCTGTGCCCATGTTTAATTGTGATCACTCCATTTATTCCAGTTTAACTGCCTTCTTGGGACTCATTCTTTCCTAGCTCCTCAGTTTCACTCCACCTCCTTCATGTCATTGAGTCTGACCTTTCAGTAAATGTCTGTCAGTCTCTCTGCACACACACAGCTTGCAGTTTGAGTTTATCTGCCACATCTTTTTAAGCATCGTTCCAGAGTCCGCAACACTTTGCTCTCTGTTAGGAGGACCACACGATCCTTTAACTTAATACAGCAGCATTTAAAGAAGGTGCTTGGAAGATTTTCTTACAGCTAAGAGCCAAAAGAACACAATGTGAAAATCCTGCCAGGCTACAGTATCACTTTCTCCCTCTCTGATCTAACATAAAGAAAAACCTTGTTGCTGTTCTTACCTCAGATGTAATAAGAAGCTGATTAACACTGTCTGGGCCCCACAACATGAAATGTGCCTGGTGAAAGCTGTAATCGGTCAGTCAGAGTCAGGAGCTGGAAAAATGTGACCAAATGTTCTCAGATAGTAAATATCACACGCATGTGTATGAGCTGTGAGAGTGAGACACAGTGAGGGAGAGGTTGGCGTGTTTACGGGATTGAGATGTAGATATGTGAGCGATTCTGTTGTGTGATTGTCTCCCGTTGACACGGAGGCTCCCGTGGCAGTTCTTTGAAGGGGTTGTGTGGGGAGGTGGAGGGGCAAAGCAGTGACCCGACCCTACATGAATTCCAGCCAGACCCTTAAATCCGCCCTCCCTGCATGAAAGAGGAGCCCTCTTTGTTTGGGTGGACAACTGGCACAAGAGGAGGAAACAGCTGACCGGTCACCCCGGACAGGAGGGAAAGTATTATAACTGTACTCTCTGATACACCCCGGGGAAAAGTTCAGCTTTTCTGATAAATACTGAGTTTTGGCTTTTTGTTCCAGCCTGCTTGGTGTGGTTCTTAGGTCTGGGAACAATGTGTAGGGGTCTTGATGCTCTCTCCAGAACTGAGTTCAATTTTAAAACACGATTGCTAATTACAGCGCAATATCCATAAAGGGACTTAAATATTCCAGGTGTTGTTAAAGCTGCTTGTCTTACTTCAATCAGTGAATCTTCTCTTCCTTTACTTTGTGGTTTGGAAGTTATTCATTATATGACATCAGTGAAAATAATTATATTTCAATTGACTTAAAAATAAACAAATATGAAACATACACAATATTTATTCCTTTAAACTTTGAATGTATAAATATTTTGATGTGATTCATTAGACTTGAGTTGTGTAATCGATCGAGCTACTTGAAATTGATTGAGCCAATATCAGTTAGTGGTAATAAAGTTTATTATTTATTTATTATGTATGTAATAAAACTGAAAGGATGATATCTGTTCATTCTTGTTTATCTGAATCAACTGCTACAAAATTTAGTTTAACTGATCTGCAGAATCTGTTTATAGACGAGTCCTTAAAATACATAAAACTGGTCCCTTAACGCCTTAAATGGTTCAGATTAAACTTATGACTTCTGTATAAATTATGTCAGAATCTTTTTTTACATATTTTATACACATTTTCAGACACAAACTCAAGAACTTTAAATATGTTTAGGCGTTTTCATGCAACAACTATGTCTTGTCATGTCAAGTATTCATACTAAAACCACTGCTGCAGTGTTAACATCACCCTTACCCAGAAGATGCCAGGGAAGGCTGGAATTAGGATAACGTTTGGGTTCAGTGTTTTTTTCTAAGGCCATTTGAAACATGAAGCTAGTTATGACAGATAGACAATAGTTGATTCATAGTTCTGAACCAATGTTACCATCACAAAGCAGCCCCACCCTGAGTCATATTCTGATTAAATCCTGTTTTACAGTAAACGACACCATAATTCACAAAAACAAGTCTCACATTCTGTTAAAGAGGAAACTTCAAGACCGAAAAACCGGAACGATTTACTGAAGTAGCTGTTTAAGTAGGAAGTGATGTCTAACTGGGAATGAGGAGCTCATGTTCATCTCACAGAAGGAAAGAACACAAAGAGAGCAGACGAGCGGCAGCAGAGACCCAGAAACTGAGCTGAAATGCTCTAAAATCAGGTGACCTTTGAACTTACAACTGATAAGATGTTTTCAGTCAACAATCAGATGTTAAACAGTCAAGTAACTTCAAACTGACTGATTAAATGCAGAAAAAAACAGCACAAGACAGAGTGTAACACGACTATATACAGTATATATGTATGAATCACAGCATTCTGCCCTTTTTCCATCTTCTCCACAGACTCTGTGTTGACCTAATGACATCTGAACTAAACGCCTCACCCTTTGCCACATTTCACAGTAATCTCCTCTTTGTATGCAGCTGCTTCACTCCCTGCTCTCCTTACAACTACAAACCTGTGTACACTGAGTCTTCAAAGCTAAACACATGTCCGAGCTGCAGCTTTAGTTGTTGGAAAGGACACCAAACTAAGTGGGATCCAGAAAAAAACGAAGTTAAGCCAAATCACACTTTTGTATGTATGTATTTTTCTTTCTGGTGCAGAAAAAGCTAATTAGATTAGCCATATGTGGGAGTGTTTGAGAAGAAAAGAAAATAATAAAGTAAGAAGAAGAGTTATGAATGAAGTCTCCATGTTGTATGAATGAATTTGTTCCTAAAAGCTCCAGACAAACACAGAGAGCAGTAACATGAATCACATCCAGGGAATTCCACCGTTTCTATAAATGGTCATTGTTACTATAAATGGTTGGCACACATTCTTCAAAGGACATCCCGTTCAACCTTTTCTCTTCCCCTAAACCTCACTGAGAGACAGGGATGGAAAATAAACAGTCTCATGGTTCCAGTAGCAACTCAGCGGGTTTCCTTTCTGCTACCCTCCACTTCACAAGGCAGCTTCTTTACCTTTCACAGCTCCACTTCCTGACACACAGAGACAATGAAAATAAGCTCTATGGGTGAAACGTGTCTTCAAGGCACTTTTGGGAAACAGCTTATCTGATATCAATGAAAATGTTTACATCAGACTTCTCGACTATCGTCGGAGCTGAGTCATATTTATCTGTAATTACTCAAATAAAATGGGAATGATTGAAACGGATTAAGATAGATACATTTCCCTGATATACAAATAATTTTTTTTTTCCTTTTAAGAAAAATATTAAGAGGTTTCTGCAAATTTCTGATAGCAAAAAAAGGTTACGCTAAAACAACTACCCTTACATTTAACCCAGTCTGCTGCTCTATTTAAGTTTAAGATTTAAACACTTTTCAGAGTTTTCTTGATAAAGAAAACCACAAGAAACAATTTGAAATGATCTAAATGACTTTATTTAAAACTGAAATTGAACGTAATTAAACCAGTTCATTATTTTAAATGCATTAACCTGTCTATGGTGAGTGGACATTTGTGGTACAGCACAGGCTTTAAGCCACATCTCTGACAGCATATGAAGTAAACTGAATAATCTTATTTACCAGAGAAGATCATATCCTAATCCTCGCATTTCTCAAGTCTTACAGATCAGAGATAAATTTGTCTAGACAAGGCCTTAAAGCAGTGAGCTTTCTATCTGAAGGACAACAGTGGCTTGACAAATTTCTCATTTACAGAATCATACACGAGGACAATTTATAAAAATGAGAAGGCATAAAGTAATTGTCAATAGCGCAACACTTTTTCAAAATTCTCCCAGGAGGATGGAGAAAGCAGGAGGTCATTTACATGATTTTGTTGCAGTTATGTTAACAAATGTGGATTTTCTTTAGGATTAACAGTAAACATCTCATTGTAAACTGAATTCTGTTTTTAAAAAGAGCGGACCATCTGTTCGTTATGCTGCACAGATTTCTGTACATGGATAATCCTCAATCCCACTGAAAAATTTACACCGTTGCAGCTAAATTCCACAAGAGGGCGCTGTAGCTGCAAGAGAAAGGTGGGCTCAAATGAGGGCAACCAGGTGGGCTTTAGCTTTGTATTCAAATCTATCAGATTTAACAGTATTTACAGAGAGACAGAGATGAAAAATGATTTGTAAAAATGATATTAAAATGAAATTGAGCAGAACTGAATATGTATCAGAAAACATCATTTGACGAGCTGGATCAGTGTGATCAAGAGAAAAATATCTATCATGACTGTTTCATATTCAGAAGATGAGACAGAACAATGAGCCCAGTTTAGTACTGATGCCACAACAACAGAACAGGTCTGAATTCTGGAAACATCTGTTTGTTATAATACAAACGCTCACACAACACCTGGATTTTAGCTGCTTAGCGTCTGGAAAAGAGGGAGTTTAAAACTAATACCAAGAGATGGGATGTTTATGTCATAGCTTCAGGGGAAAAAATCTAACAGAAGACTGTTAATTCCGAACGAGCCCATTCGGGTAAATTAGACTGAACAGAAAACCTAATTTGATGGCTGCTTCATGCTACTGATAAATCTTTAGTTTATCCCTGCTCATCCCGTGTCATCATCCTGCATTAAAGTGCTGCTCACAGGAGGAGCTCGAACCATACAGGCTGACCTTTGACCTTTGTGAAAGAATGCTTCCTCCCCACCATCTGCGTTTACTGCTCGCCACCAGGTTGAAGTTCTATAAGATATTACTCCATATATAAGATGCTGAATTTCAGGAGGTTGGTGTCCTAGTTTCTCACATGAGACAATCTGCCCATTGTCTGCCTGCAGGCATCTACCAATCAGTTATTGCCTGCGCTATGATCCAACAGAGGCTGATTTAAGAAGATGATCCCTGCAAACATCCTCCACTTTCATCTTAATATATTAAACTGTCAATTCAGATTATGTGCTGAGCTGAAAGTTGCTCATAAAACTGTCCAGGTTTTCTCTCAAGAGAAAAATAAAAGTAAAAGGAAATTGTTCAGTGTCTGATTAATTTATCAATGTAACAGTGTTGATTATAGTTTTTCCTTCATGGTACTTGGAATCAGTCACAAAGTCCCAGGGCTCCACATCTCACATGTCCCTGCCTAAAAATATAACATCTCAGCTTTATTGTGGTTTCTCTGTTCATTGGTGCAAGACTAACAATTATGTCAAAGGAAGTCTCAATATGTAGGACAAAATTCATACATGAATAACTAAATTTCTATTTAGGCGTAAAAGCAGCACAAAGTGTCGACTGCTGTGGACAATAAAGAAAGAAATTCCTTAGAGTCTAAAGTTTGGAGGATAATGGGGGGGTGGGCTCAGGGTGCCAGTGGTTGGGGGATCAGATTAGACCACCTGTTCCACGGTCATTCTTTTCCTCAATCTGTCCCTCTCACACTCACTGTCTTTCACATTTCCTCTCACTATCTCATTTGTAACTTAATAAGAGCCTTTTTTAAACACATTTTCACTCCCATAAAATATTTCTCTGCATGGCTCTTTAGCTCGCGGCTAATTCTGACTGCATTCCATAACAGTCACATCTATGGGAAAAAAAACCTAAACAATTTCAGCGATAACGCTGGCTGAATGCTGCACACACACGCGCACACACACGAACTCAAAGACAAATATCTAAAAGTTAGAAATGTTGCATTTCTCCTGAATAAAGCCTCCAGGGAATCTTGTCCAGACAAGAACATAAACACACAACTTGATCTCGTGTTTTCTCATCAGTGGGACTCAACAAGATGACGAGGATTCCATATTCTGCAGTGACACTTTAAACTTCTTTGCATACAGCAACAAAACAAACAAACAAAAAAGTTTTTTGTAACAGTCACCCTTTCCCAAACTTAGGTTTGACAAGTTTTCACAGCTAAGCTAGCTTTTTGCTTCTGTTTGATGGATGTGGTCACACAGCTCTATGTCCAAACCTCCATCACCACAGACCTTTTCTCCCTTAATGACTATTGATCACGGAGCTTTAATGTCCCTGGTTGGACAATCTAATCATCCCAGGGAAAGTGTTTCCACAGCGAGAACTGTTATAAACATGTAAAACCTGACACAGATGACTTGCACAGCGTTACATTTCCCTGAAACAGGAACTGTTTTCTGGACTGCACCTCATTATCACTTTTAATGTGCCTCTATCTGTTTTACCCTGGAAGCTACGACACAGAAACACAGAGAAAAAAGAAAAAGAGGAGCAAAGATCCTGCATGACAGTTAACTTTAAACTTTCTGTGACTGTAGTAAACACCACATGCCTGAGTTTACATTCACCCGGCAGTGTTTGTGTATGTTTGAGTCTCCATCTGACAGCAGATCGGGGGAATGTTTCTCAGACTCATACTGTATGGGGCCTGAGGCAGGAAAAGAGATAAAGCCTCACAGCCACACTGTCCAGATGATAATAACACGCAACCACGTGATGAACAGGAAGTGCTATAACCATATCATGTCACAACAAAATCCTCCATCTATTAAAATGACACCGACCCAGCCTTAACACTGCACCAAGGCCGCGCCATGTCAGCATTTCACAGCGCTGCACTGTGTTGTAAATGGTTTCTTTTTCCTGTGGACTCAGCTGCAACATATCCTCTCATTCTTGGTTCTTTGGTCTCAATTATGAAGTGAGTCATTGTGTGTATCTTCTGTAAACACAAAGGTAACAACACTTACTCAACACACAGCATCTCCGAACACACAGGCACATTTTTATTAGGTTTAATATGACCGTTAAATAAACAAAACCTATAAAACTTGTCTTCATTCAAACAAAGACACAGAAACAGTGTCCCCCGGCGGGAGTGATGACATCATCTCTGTAGTTAGTGTCTTACTCAGACCTGATCAGGCGAATAAATACAAGAGATGTCACCCCCCCCTACGCTCACATACATAATTCATCTAAAAGAAGAGTTGGGCTGGGTTGGGTCACTCAGAACCCCCTCCCTGCTCTCTGTCTGCTTGTTCATCACAGACCTGATGCTCATACCACTTCCACCTCAGGACACACAGCAACAGAGGAGATGGAGGGAGGGGGTGGGATGAAGTAATCAATGAGTAGGATGCACGCTGACGGTGCAATAAGGGCAAAGTAAAGGTGACTGTCTCGTCCTCTGAAACATATTTCAGCCAGCAGCAGGTGTTTTTGTCCAGCCCGCACACCACAGTCAGCCACCCAACACACCTTTAATAAACAGACTGTAAGAAAGAGCAAAATATCCCAAAAAAATAATCTAAAGCGCAAACGCGGAAAGTTGACGTGATACAGCATTCTTACTGCCACCCTTCTCAGAGTAAACAAGTGGAGCTGGTGATAAACTGTTTACAGAGGAAATGAGAAAAGAACACACTGTAATGATCAATCAACATGTTTTGTGAATGAACACACAGAAGCATTGTACACATCACATCTCTCCACTGACTCCACCTGAGGGTGACAGCTGCCTCATAACAGCCACACCCCATGTTAATGCTTTTTTTCCATCCTTCTCCTAATACCAGGCATCACAAATAAACTGGTGATGTTTTGAACTGTGTCATCTCTCCAGACGACAGCAGCATCACCTCTGCCACTCTACTTCTGGTCCTCCTCCTGAGTAAAAAAAAAAAGCACCCCGTGTAAAACACATTGCAGGATGAGCAGTGTGCTTTGGCGTACGAAAAAGGGGATGACTGCTGTTATGAATGAGGCTGCTGATGATGATGATAATGCTCTTTTCTGTCAATGAGGTGTGGCTACATAATGCACAGAGAAGGCGGTGGTCCTTTCTACTTCCCCTTTCGTTCCCTCCTTTTCTACTTTCCTCACCTGGTCCATGATTTCAGTTGGCCTCCTCCTTCCTCCTGTTCCCAGTCATGGTACAAGATCACCGGCTGCCTCTCTTCTCTTCTTTTTGTCCTTGTTCAGTATTCCCAAAAGAAATCCAGTCCCGCTGTCCTCACAGAGGCGAGGCAGCCTGGCAGTCGACAGCCACTGCTGCACCTCTCCACCGAGGCATGATTCTGTCTCTCACAGTGTTTCTAAGTGTGACAGTCTGACACATCCAACTCAACAATCTTCGCTTGTCCCTTTTTTCGTCTTGTCTTTCTCCCCTGCTGTTCTGTGTAGCAGCTGAAGGTGAAACAGGGCGTCTGTGGGATCGTCACCTATCTTCCTGATAACCATGCACAGGGAAGACACTCCCGCTCTCCGTTTTCGTTCTCAAGCTCTTTCACTCACTCCCTCTGTAAGCTAGCCTCTTTCCTCCCCTCCCTCTCTGTCGCCACTTCCCTCCTCTCCTTCCATCTCCCCTCCCCCTCCTGCTGCAGCTGAAGAGAGCCAGAATGAGCAAATGAGAAAGAAAGAACCAGGCAGAGAGGAGGGTGGAAGGTTGAGATTGGCTGCCAGGAGACCATGTGACCCCCTGGCGGCGGACTGAGGGGACCCTCTACTAGCTGTCCAGCTCATGCTTCTCTGCAAACCTCTGTTGCCATTGACAACAGCTGCCGCAAAACTCACCAACCACAGATCGCAATACAAAGCCATTGGCTGGCAGGAATTATGGTGCCCGCCTCCTATTGTGTGGGGCGCATGTTGGGACGTGTAGTCCAACTTATCCTTGTGTTTCCCTGAGAGGAATGTTTTTTCTACCTCACTGCAAAAATGTTCATGCATTAAAATCTTCTTAGTCAGAACACAGAAGTAAATTCCTATCAGTTACCACAAAGATACTGGCATAAATTTAGAAAACACACACAAGAGGAGAGACCTCGTAGCCCGGACATTCTTGGTGAGACAGGAAAAAGACATCCTCGGTCATTTCCCTCTCAACCTGCAAACAGAGAGACTCCTACCCCACAACAACGTAAACTCCACAGCTAAGGTTCATCTTTCTCATGCCTTTCATAATCTTCTTTCACTAGATTTTTTCCATCACTATCCTTTGTGCACACTCACACTTTCGCCAGCTTTGTTACTTCCTTCTTTGCAGCTCTATCCTCACCATCCTGCTATAAACTTCATCTTTAGTGTATTTCAGGGAACAGCAAGAAGTTACAGGTGCTAGAAGAGGGCAAAAGGTTTTGTGAAACTGCAGACTGTCATAGTTAACAGTGCTGTGTAAATTTTAAGAAAAAATCTCCACTGAGACCCTAATTTAAGGGCAGCACATCGCTTCTGATTACCGCCATCAGAAAAAGTGACTTGTTTCTAAATTTGACTTCTCAAGTTTCCCAGATGGACTCGGTGACTGATTTATTCAGCTGTGCAGATAAAAAAAAACACCCCAGACAGAAAAACTTCAAAGAAAAGAACAAAATTAAAAAGTAGGGTGCATGACTTGGACCTGCAGAACCATTTATTATTTAGGTTTTCAGATCTGTGACATTTTGAACTGTAAACATCCAGTTGAGATCTAAATTCAGCCACCTATCCATAAAATAAATTTTAAAAAATACAGAAGGGAACTAAATGTTTTCAGAAATGTAAGGAATGCAGCCAGCAGCTCTAAAAAAGCCAGACTGTTTAATGGGTGGACTTTTCCTTTTTAAGTAATTATAAACACATATATGTCTTGTATCATTGAATAAGGCCAAAATATGACTCGAGGGAAAGGTCAAGGCCTCTGCAGCTCTAAAACACCTGCTCTGTTTTGTTGTGATTAAATGGACATGCTACGTAACTGTGGCATGATCTGATTTGTGCTGAGTGTGAAAAGGTGAGGGTTAAAGGAAGCTGGGGGGGGGGTCAGGAAAGTAAGCTAATACACACAGACCAGAAAACCAGCAACCAAACACCATCCTGTTTCCTATAGTCCAGCTTACATGCATCATTGTTGTTTTTTACCCAAATGAGTGCCTCTTAATGCAGCGTCAGCTTACTGCATTGTCATATGATCTGGAGAGGC
Source organism: Pachypanchax playfairii (assembly GCA_006937955.1). Taxonomy (NCBI): domain Eukaryota; kingdom Metazoa; phylum Chordata; class Actinopteri; order Cyprinodontiformes; family Aplocheilidae; genus Pachypanchax; species Pachypanchax playfairii. The sequence continues at coordinate 1,655,397 of SSNP01000037.1, forward strand.
TGAAGATGTTGTTCGAACTGCAGAGACTGAGTGCGTCACTTAGAAAGACCACTAGGCAGACTGTCATAATGGGAGCTATAGTTTATAATATCAGTAGAGAAATTAGGACTTTTTGCCAGAGTGGTTTTGTGACATGATTGAGAAACTTTAGCTAAGCATTCAAAGGAAGGAGAGGAGGAAGATGACGTTTGAGTACATAGTTATTTACCTTGGATTTGGCTGATAAGGTTGACGATGCTCTAAAATAACTTTATGTTTGGCCAGGCACTTGTAAGACAAATCAAATTCTAACAATAATATAAGAATCCATCAATAAATAGGTCGTTATATAGTTGTTTAACCCACATGTCTGACAACAACCTAAGAGTTGAAGTAGGCGATGACCAGACTCGCTTCCTGTTTCCCCTTTGAAAGCTGAAAAAGGCAGCAGGTTGTATGTTTGCCATCAAAACCTAACAGAGATAAAACGTCTTTGTGTAACTTTCTTATCAGAAAGAAAGATATCATAACTCTCAACTCTCTTTTTTTATTTTATTTTAAAAAACAACATTTCATTTTCATTATTCATTTTCCACCCCTTATTCCTACCTTGGGTTGTGGGGTGCTGGAGGATATGTTTAATTTAAAATGTTTTTTGGTATTTTGAATAACCTTTTAAAAATTACTTTCTTTTGCCACCAATGTGTTAAGGGTACAATAATATTGTAAATTGACTTAGACATATCTTGACTCCTTGTTTAATCAGATGTAATCCTTCTGGAGCAGGAAGAACTCTGTACCAAGTCAAGATGAAACAAGAACATAGCGAACCGCGTTACAAAAAATAAATAATTCCTTGAATTATGCAAATAAAACTTGGCAACAAAACTGATTCTTTTTCAACAGATGATCTCCCGAGCAGGTTATGTCCGGAGATTAAGTTGCTATGGTTACTAACATACCTTGAAAGATACCGACGTTTTTGGAACCGAAAACTCAGGTTATCTACAAACTTACCCTCAAACTTATCTGGTTATGTCACATAACCTGCTTTCCGGAACTGACCCCTGATTGGCTGAGGTTAACAACAACCACCACTAGTGCTGTTAACCTGCAGGGTGCTGATGAAAACTGGGCTAATGTGGGTCTAAAAATGAGGAGAGGAGAAATGCGTGTTCACGGACAGAGAGAGAAAAGAAAAGTCAAGAGTCTGACTGAGACTAGGGACTTTGTAGGGACCCTAGGGACTTTGTAGGGACCAAGACTTCTGGCATGTTGCACCTTAGACTACCGCCTAGCCCACCTATGCCAAAAGCTGGCTCTTGTCAGAAATATTCACACACTTTATAAAAAATGAAATTCTTCTTACTTTATGCTGTGTTCAGTGGAACACAAACACAAAAAATCTGTTTAGCTTGGTTCTCTTGGGTGTTACATTGAATGAAAAGTAGTTAATGTGCACGTAGAGAATCGTTTTTACCTTCCACAGTAGACCATTGTCCAGGGTGTGACCCCGCCTATTGCCCAATGACTGCTGGAGATTGGCAAGAGCTGCCTGCAACCCTGAATAGGAATAAGCCAGTACAAATAATGAATGGATGATTAGACCACTGTCACAGTTTCTCCAGCAGAGGGGGCTGTGCACTAGGTTTTGCAGGCCACAGACATCACTAGTCAAGTTGACTCGTCACTACTTTCGGCCAAATGGAGATTAACCTCCACAAACGATGGCATCTTACCACAGGCAGCTCTCTCACTTATAACATGATATTTATGGTGCTTTAACTTTTTAAATAACTATTGCTCAAACTCACACAGATTTTCAGATAGTTTGGGTTTTTAAAAATGTCAGAGATGTAGTTATGACATTTACTTGTGAATAATTATAAAGTATTAATACTATGAATAATTTTAAACAAAGTTTCCAGAGTAGAGCTACAATGGACTCAAATGAAAATACATAGACAGGTGCAATGATTATATTCATGCATTGGGTATTTATATTAATATTTAGGTTTCTAAAACTCACTTTACAGGATAACAATTTAGAGTTACCAATTAACCGCTTGCATATTTTTGGCTAGGGGAGGAAACCAAAAAAACCCACGCATGCACAGGGAGAACATGCAAACTCCATGCAGAAAGGTCCCAGCCCAGATTCAAACCCAGGACCTTCTCGGTGCAAGGCACCAGCTCTACCAACTGCACCGCCGTGCAGCCCTATTTGCATTCAATTTGACACTAATCTTACTAAAGTTACCTTCATTTTAATGACTTTCATTCCATCCACATCCCTGTTAGTCATTAAGGAACCAGGAAGTATAGACACGGAAGAGTTATTGTAAACATTGATTCCATCCTGGAACAGTGTTTTTAAAATGACAAAAACTCACAACCACCCAGCTGGCTGAGATTGAAATCTGTTACAATGTAACCTTACTTTCAACAACCCAGGCTCGTTTGGGCTGTAACAAGGAAAAAGAACTAAAAAACAAAATATAATAGGAGTATAGGGTCCAATAATCTAAAACAAACTTAGGAGGCGTGTGTAAAATCAACAAGCGGGCTTATTTACAAACTAAATTAATCAGCTTCTTTAGTCTGCCATCAGGAAAAAAGAAAGGTAGAGCTTCAATCTGGTTCGAAACTGCAATCTGATCTCTCTTCTAATCAACTGTTTGCCTCTTCGACTCTCCGTGTCACCGGTCAACTGACTTTTAATGTCGCCAGCTGCCCAACTCCGACTCAGTTGGCCCCAATCAGCTGATCCCCACCGGCTGTCACTCATCAGCCCATCAAGGTGGAAACCGTGCCCTATGGAGAAAAAAAAGTGCCAAGAAACAAAGAGAGGAAAAGAAAGAGAAAAAGAGAGAGAGAAAGAGAGGAGGATGTTTTTTTCCTGACGAGAGTGGGGGTTAATGAGCAACGTACCTTATCAAAGGAGAAGGAGGGAGAGTTCGAACGGAAAGGAAACAAACCTTGGGAGTTTTTTTGATGAGCAGAAGAGGAATCAATTTGGAAGTAATGCCAGGAGGAAGAAAAGGAGGTGATATCGTGGGGGGTAGGCACAACTGTGTGGTGAATGAGAAGGAGTGGGGAGGAGTTGAGGAGTATGAGAGTGAGGATAGCATGGAGTTGAGTGTATGAAAGCATAATGGGAAAGAAAAGAGAGGTAATAATTCAGATGAGGATAAAAAAAGGAAACAGAGAAAAGTGTTGAGTAGAGTGCAGAAGAGGAAGAAAGTGAGTTTAAAGTTATTGTGAGATTCAGTGAGGGTAATGGAGTGAGTATGATGAACCCGGTCAAGCTGACAACTATATTAAAAAACCAAGTGGGAGATATTAAAATGGCTAAGGTGCTCAGAGATGGAAACCTGTTAATCATATGTAAAACAGTGGAACAGAGAGAAAAGGCTTGTAGAATGAAAGAAGTGGGAAAGCATAAGATGATTAGTATAAGCAAGGTGGGAATGGGTGGACAAGGGCCAAGGGGAGTGATTTGGGGAATACCTGTAGAGGTAAAAAAAGAAGAAATTAAAAATGTCAAAGGTCAAAAATGTCAAAAGATTCACTGAATTTTGGGATGGAGTAAAGAGAGAAAATAATTCAGCAATGACAGAGTTTGAAGGAGAAATTATACCATATAGTTTTCATTGAATGCATGTCATACTCTGTGAGAGAATACATTCCAAAGCCAGTAAGGTGTTTCAACTGTCAAAGGTTTGGACATACAGCAGGTGTATGTAAAGGGAAGAAGAGGTGCCCAAGATGTGGAGGGGAGCATAGTTTTAAGGAGTGCAAGAATACAATTAAACTAAGGTGCTGTAATTGTGAAGGGGAGCACAGTGCAGCTTATGCAGGATGTCAAATTCAGCAAAAAAAAGTTCAAAGGAAGATATCATATGCGGAAGCAGCAAGAATGGTGGGGAAGAATACAGGAAGGACTGGATTTTCCTTATGGATACCAGAAATAAATAAATATATTAATAAGAGAACATCTAATGATTTGTCAATATTCACAGTAGAATTGTTAACTATATATTTTAGTGTACAGTGGTTGGAACAAAATGAAATTAAAAAAGGTTCAGATTCAATTTCAGTATTATTAGCAATTAAATCAATGTCAGTAGAGATATGATATATGAATGGAAATATATGAGACAGTCGAACACGTATTATGTAATTGCAGGAAATATGCAATGAATAGGAAAATATTAGAAGATAAGTTAAAAGGTAGAGGATATAGGGAATTTAGTTTAAAACAATTAATAAGTGGGGGAATAGGGGTGTATAGGTTAGTGTTAGAATTTTTAAGTAAAAGTAGAATAATAAATAGAATTTAGTAAATGATATAAAGTAGGTACTCCTCATTTCGACTCACACTCCCATGCAGTGGTGGCGGAAATGCACCTAATAGTTGGTTGCCACCCGCCATAAAACAAGAAAGAAGAAGAGAAAGAGAGCAGAAAAATGGGTGTACATACAAACAGCCCAACTAGGACTCAGAGGCCGTAACAGTGATTATTTCACTGTAAAATTCTTACATATTATACCTTTAAATAATGTAAACTGTGTTCTCCTGGTCTTCGATGATCAATGTACTGCATATACTGTTTCCTTCTGTAACAAAGAAGGAAAGTCAGTAGTTTTGTTATTCACCGCTTCATCAAACTGGAAGTCACCACGTTGGAGATATTCGGAGGTAAACACTGTGATGGATAAATGCCAAAAACCACAGAAACACTTATCAAAATGCGTTACAGATGCAGAAGCATTAAGGGAAGAACTTTGCAGGAAAGGATGGGATATTTGGAAAAGTTAAGGTTTATTAGTGGTGCATCAGTGTTCTGATGATCATGTTATGCAGTGTGTTCTCTTCAACAATAACGATAACTGAACAAAGACTGTATATGTCTTTGTTGGCGACAGAAGAGATCAGCTGATCGGCAGCCTAATAAGCAGCAGAACCGTGGCTCAGCTGAACCAATGTTAAGTACGCAAACACGCCTTGCAAATTGGGTACGGCTTTTATATTTTGAGTCCGCATGCGTACCTGCTTATGTGTACCCCTGATTATTAAGTCAATAGCTTGATATAAATTATATTATTATTATTATCACATTAGAAAATCAGTTAAGAGCCGCTGCTAACAATTCACTTACCTGACCACAAATGGGTTGAACAAATTCAAATGTTGTCCAGATTTAGCCTCTTTGATCCTGGTTTAGCTACTGTTCCACTGCTTATTAGCCTGCCAATCAGCTGATCTCCCCTCGTCGCAGTGCACCTCAGCATGAGTGACGGACCAAAGTCTTGTAGATGCCTGTTTTTTTCCCCTAAACTCCTCTGGCGGTCAACAATAACGATAATAGTTGTATTCACTCCCTTCTTCTGCTCTGAAAATGCCAAAAATGACATATACAGCCTTTGTTCACTTATTGTTATTGTTGAAGAGAACACACTGCATGACACAATCATCATAACACAGATTTATTAAAGGAAAAGCAGTTCTCCAAGATGAAGGAGCCGACTCGTACGGATCGGCACCACTAATAAACCTTAACTTTTCCAAATATCGCGCCCTTTCCTGCAAACAAAGTCTGGACATTTATCCATCGCAGTGTTTACCTCCGAATATCTCCAACATGGCGACTTCTGGTTTGATGACGCGCCATGAAAACCCCCTATTGATTCAAATCAGGTGTTTTGGAGCAGAGAAGCTTCTAAAAAATATGAAGGTCAGTGGCCCTGGAAGATCAAGTGTCAATATTTTCATATCTATAAATAATTTTTACAAAAAATCTCTGTCCAGAGTTGGGAATCCATCCATCTCATACATTTTTCATAACAGGAGGACCTGTAGAAAAAAACCAACATGCATCAGGAGGACATGCAAGCTGTTAAGAGCCAAGTAAAACTTTGTTACTTAAATGTAATCCTTTAAACAATGATTATTTATTTACTCTTCATAAAAAAGAACACGCAAAGTACTCCAAAAAAGTCCCTCACGTTCTGTGTCCTCTTGGGCGATGCCATCAATCTGATCGCTTATACTTCTGATATTTTCAGCCACATTTGGTTCGTTTGGTTTCAGAAGTCCTGCTCCTCTTGCAATAAGGTATGTAAAGGTTAAAAGGCCAAGCATGTTGACAAAAATATAAATTTAATTACAGAAATTTTCTTGTGGAACACACGTTCAGTCAGCGAGAGACCTCAAGTGATCTGTTTTTTGGCGCAACTGACGTTGAAATGCGACTTGGAATCTACGTCACAAAACATCAAAGGCACGCACAGACGGTTAAAACCTAGCAACTTTGCCGCTATTTCTAACGACTTTTCAGACCCCCTTAGCAACTTTTTTTTCACAAAAAACTACTTAGCAACAAATGTTGTGAACTTTCTGACCTGCCTTTGCTACTTTATGTAGAGCTTTCTTGACGATATTTCTTGCAGACTAGAGACCCAAGATGCTCAGACCGTACTTCCTCCAAGACTTGTGCGCAACTGCGCATGTGCAAGGAGCACGATCACGTGACATCGACTGACCAATCATAAACCTTTCTCAGCTACTCACCCGCTCACAAATGAAGTTGGTTTACAAATAAAATGTTCAAAAGAGAAAAAGAGTCTTGACTATCATTTGGTGTTTGTTGCAAGTCTGTATCGTAATTTGTTCTCTTGCATTGATAAAAAAAACATTTTTTTACCAACCTTTCCGAATCAAGAGGCAAATTGGACAGGAATATTTAGATACGTAACTGGGCATAAGCGATGCTATGGCACCTGCCTTCACTGGACCTGCCCTGATGCACTAAACAGGCTGAGTAATGTCCACTATTTAACATCTTTTTTACACTTTTTTATTTAAAGAACAATCTGAAAATGTTATTAAAATATTACAAAAGCATGGTAAAAAAAAATTCTTAAAAAACAGTTTTTGTTGTTGCAGAATGCTGTAAAAAGAGTTTATTTATCAAGGCCCAGAATTGAGAAACTTTAAAGCAGAGATTTATGTAATTCAGCTGTATGTTGTCTTAATGCACAACTTCTGCAGCACATCAGTCACTTTCCTTAAACCCTTACCATATCAAAGGGCATCATCTGGTTTTAGTTCACAGACAATAAAGCACAGATAATAAAAAGACCTATCAACACAACAACATGTAATAGCCTGGCGAACGGCTCAGATCCTGAATCCTCAGGGTAACTCCAGCTCTCTCGTCCTTCAATCTGCAGATCTATTCTTCCCTGGATAAAATGGATTCTCAAGAATTGATCTTTTTTCATCTTTGGTCAGTTTGCTTTCACACAGAGAATCACAGATCTTCTCCCATGACTCTATCTCTGAGTGCCAAAGAGCTGATCTGGTTCTGATGAACTTTGAGATTTTAGTTTCAATGCCTTTAGCTAGACTCATGCTGTCTTTAGTCAAAAAGAAGACATCCATGCCGAGGAAGAGCGCGTTAGCTGCAATAAAACCAACTCTAGCTCCTTTTGAGGCAGCGAGAGTCCCTTTGGCTGCTGCCTGGCTGATATCTGGAATATCTGAGGCTACTTTTGGTACGTTACGTAAAGCTCCTCCTTCCTGAGCCACCACTTTACCAGCACTTGTGACCACTTCCTCTGCTTGCAAAACTTTTAAAGCAGAGGCAGCATCAGCCATAGAATCCATACCTCGTCCAATCGCGCCAATTTTAGAAGCCATCTTTCCAACCCCCACAGCCACATTGATCTTACTTGGCTCCACGTTGGCTGCTGGTTGCTTGGTCACCTCTTCCAGACAGTCCTGGAGCGTCTGAACATCCTCTATGAAGCTTTGGAAAACTTCACTGGCCTTTTTCTGATGTGTGTGATTAACGCCAACCTCTGCAGCTGTGGTGACGAGACTATTGACTCCACTGGTGATTCCCAGTCCAACACCGGCCATCGTTAAAGTTAGAGACACTCCTGCTGTAACTGGAATTAATGCTAGACCAATAATGGAGAGGACACCTCCTACTGCCCCCACTGAGCTGCTTGCCACACTGGAGATCTTTGCTCCTTTAGCCATCCTGTCTAACTGGACTGCATGCTCCTCCAGCTGGTTTAGAAACTCCAACATTCTGGGCTGTCGGTCATTAAACTCCTCAATGAAACTAGAACAGGAGACTTTCTGGAACAAGAACACCATCCGAAAGTCCTGGTTTGTCCTGATAAAAGCAAAATATTAAAGTCATTCATCTTAAAATCAAAGTATAATGTGAAATATATTATTATTATATATAAAGCTACAAACACTTCAATAAAATAAAAATATCTATTTAGGTTTAGTTTTATCAAAGAAAATATTACAGCATATCTTCTGAGAAACTAAAAATATGAGTAAACTTACCTGATCTGGTCAAGTTGTTTGATGTGATCAACCATGTTTTGTACATCATTTTTACTTAAAGCTACATTAAACTCTGCAGAAATCTCTTCTGTCATTTTCAGGCTGGTGTCACTGAAGAAGTGAAGAACACAGTTACATCTCATGTTTTGGTTCTTTTTTATAAAATATGTAAAGAACAGTTGATGGTTTGTAAAAAAAACATTCATATAATCTTACATTTTCTGAAACTCTTGAGAGATCACACTGGTTGTGTCTATGTATTTTTCCAGCTGATATGTCAGGACCTCTACATTTTCAAGTCTGGGAAGGAAGAAGGTGTTTGTGTCTCTTTTAAACACCAGAAGAAGAGGAGAAATCAGTCGTGCCCTGGTGATCACAGCCTGAACATAACTAAAGCTGAGCTCCTCTGGCAGATGTAACAGCTGATTCTTTGTAAAAACCTGCAGGGAGGTGACTGCCAGCTTCTCCATGGCATCCAGGAAGATGCTGAGCTCCTCCAGACCTTCCAGTGTGTCCTTCAATACTTCAGTCAGCTCATTCTCCAGCTCTGCATGTCTGCTGTCTGCCTTCAGCTGGAACTTGCTTTTCATAAATTCAAAAACGGCCTTTCCTTTTTTCTCGGAGTTCTTAATATGGCTCAAATCAAGGTCGATTTTATCATCTCTTTCTTTGATGTCATTCATCTTCTCTATCTCATTCTTCCTCTGTTCCTTCCATTCAGTGAAGCTCAAACAGAAATCTCTAACTGTTGAGATGCACGTGAGAGTATCTGTGACGTAATGACTCAAGGCTTCCTGTAGTTCAAGTCTGTAGGATAAAAAAATGTCAGACTCTGTTTTCACTTATAAGACATAGGTTAATGCAATCAGGTGATAATGAGAAACACAGTAAGAGAAAATACAAACATTTCTGTCTTTTTTAAATTGTATCTAAATTTACTGACAGTAAAGATTTAGCTGTAGATAAATTTTAACATGGTGCTTTTTATTATACTTGTTTTTACCTTTTTCCAGACATTTTGTTGACTCCTCAGATTAAACTGTCCTGCTGTCTTCAGCGAAAAGTCAAATCAAAACATTATAATAAAGACTGAGTTCAGTTGGATCCTTCTGCTTCAGGAGATTTATACAAGACAACTAACTTGGTTAGTTTTGATTCTGCTTTTGTCTCGTGTTCGTAAGCCACTCCTACTTCTGTTCTTCTTCCTATATTCGTCTGCACAAAATAAACATGTTTCTCAACACATTCGGTGTTTAAATGGATATTTTATTATTTTAGTTGGGATTTATTGAAATATTTTTAGCTTATTTTTTTACCCTTTTAATTTACATAGGACATGTAATTTTTAGCTCGCTCTCTCAGTAGAATAGAACTTGCCTTGAACTTTTCATTCTTCCTGTAGAGGTGATGGTTATTTTTAGAAACTTTCATGGAAATCGACAGTCAAGTGAAAACTACAGCACTGCAGTTTTGAATGATCTTTCTTCCTGAGCAGTAAATTGTTTTATTGTAATTTTAAATATTCTCACGTGTTATTCTTTCTTATATAATCTGTTTAAAACAAGCAGACTGCATAAGTAAAGCATGTTAACAAACAGGTATGACTTCATTCTGTTACTTCCTCACACATGTTGTTCTGGGCAGCTCACGCGACATAAAATAAAAGTTTCTGCCGTTTACTGTATGTAGATTTAAACACAATAGCTCATGTTTAAGTGAAATGTTTTTATTTTTAAAATATAACTGCAAATGTTAAGATTATAATAATAATAAATCATCTATTGGTGGTTTAAATTTCTCCTGACATTAACCCTGTCCCTTCTTATTTTCAAGTTTTTGATTGGAGAAGAAAACTGTTTTTTTATTTAATTCAGGACCTTCGTCTTTGAAACTCTTACAAATGTTTAGCAAATTATCTTTTGTTATTTTGGAGTGTGCATGTGTGAGTTGAAGTCCTCAAGTCACATTCCTGTTATCGCTCAGCCTCCTGTTTGTGTGAAACAGCTGTAAGTCATGTGACAATGACAAAGCAAAGGTCAAACAAACAACATGCAAAAACAGTCATTTCACATATTGAGGGCTTTTACATAAAAGTTTCTTAAAACTAGTGAGTGATTATGACCTTTTCTACTTCTGACCCATTTCATCAGCAGGAATAAGAGACACAAGTCATTTCCTTAATGTGTCCAATCGGTTGCCTTTATTAGATGTCAAATAAAACTAGATGGTGCTTTTTATGTGATGGAAGCTGATTTGGTCTCAGACGAAAACTCTCCACTTCAGTTCTCTTCATCTGAAATGTAAACAAGGGAAAAAAAATCAGGGTTAAAATGGAGACAAAAACCATCTCAGTATAATTACTGATAGATTCAGATACTCTAATAACAAACTCATTCCAGGTGTTAAATAGATTTTTTACCTGCAAAGCGTTCAAACATTTTTCCTCACTTTGATTAAAAGATTATACTAATAACACGTGACCACGTTACTATGAGTGCAGATCTTTGATGTTAAAGGTGGAGGTTGTGCACATTCCCACCACCAGATGTCACTCTTCTGGTTTTCTTTGGTTACTTAGATTTATAAATAAAAGCTTCAGACACAATTAAAGGTGACACAAACTTACCCTCTTCCTCCTCATCCTCTTCATCTTCCTCTTCCTCCTCTTCTTCATCGGAGCTGAAAGTCCCTTCAGGCAAGCTGTACACTCTAATCACTTGCTGTTTCGAGGAAACGCAGAGTAACAATCGATCAGCACCAACAGCCGAACATCAGCCTGTAGTTCCTGTGTGGTCTGATGACTCACCTTGTTGGGGTCCTTCAGGATCAGGTACTTGCCCTCGTCCAGTTTGCGGCAGATGTCGATGACGCAGCGGAGGATTCCCCAGGCGTTCTCCATGCTCAGGTTAATCTGGCTAGCAAACTCATTGGGTTTGAACTGCTGGGTTCCCAGGATGACGTGGCGAGACGAGTCCTTCACGTGGTACCGAGACACGTATCTGAGGAGCACACAGACCACTGTCAGTCCAGTCTGTTCTAGGGATATAATCTCTATTACCTTCCATGCACAATAAACTGCTGAGTCGTGGCGCTTACCCCAGTTTGAGGTACTCAGATCCAGCCAACATGGCGCAGCAGGTCCAACGAGCCAGTTTGTAGCTGTTATTCTTCAGCTCGGTGGCCAGAACGGCTCCTCTCTGAGAGTCCAGCTTCTGACGCCAGTCCACTCCGTTACAATACTGATGATGAAACACAACAAATAAAAACATTTATATTTTAGAAGCTGCGTATTAAAAGTCAGAGGTCCAGTCTAAACAAATGGATCCCACAAAAAGAAAAACATTTGGTGCTGATGTTCAACAGAACACCAGGAAACAGCTGGTCAGTTATCTGTGACTCATGTACAGATTCAACAGTCGAGTGTTAATAATATTTAAGAGTTTCACCATCACTTGATCTGTTCTATCCATCTTCTTAATAACATTCATCCAGTCGTTCTGCCCGTCACGTCTGATATCTGTGATACAAACTCTCTTCTACTCGTCAAATCCATCATTATAAAACTGTGTCCTGTTTAAACTCTGCTGTAACCTGTATTGTAGTTTGTGCCTGTAACTTTTCATGTTCTATTGTTATTTTTGTTTTGTTTATATTGTCGGGTGACCTCGAGTGAAAGATGCCCATAAATGACATGAATTATTATTAATATTAATAAACCACCAGCGTAACGACTGAATCTATACATCATCTTAAAAAATACATGGGTATTAGAGTCTAAAATCAAGTGAAATCAAACAGAATATAGATAATAAAATGAGCTTAAAGCCACATTTAAGGGTAAAAGTGAGAAATAATTATTCATTTATCATAATAATTGTTGATTATTGTGCCTTCTCACCCTGGAGTCCCACTCATTGAGGGTTTTGACGTTGATGAAGGACACTTCTCCGTTAGCTCCGGTCATCACTCCATCGTGCTCACAGCGAACGATCAGGTCGATGTCCTCCCCGAGCTTCCAGTGACGGTACCTGAAGATGAGACATCAGCCAGAGAAGAAGAATTTATCTCATCCTGACCTAATGGACATAGGAGAAGATAAGAATCCTGTACCAACCTGTAAGCTACAGACGCCACCTCACTCTTGTCCATATCTTCTTCCACAAATGGATTGGAATTTGGGAACTTGTATCTCTCTCCACCCTGAATAACAAATAAAACTTGATGAATCCTCGGAAGGAAACGTGAACCTGGAGTGTGTGAGGAATGAATCTCACCATGCGTAAACACTGCTGGCTGAAGTTGTGGTTGATGTATGTGGCCTCCATCGCCAGGTTGCGAGGAGAGTTGAAGGAGTTCCCTTCATCCTGTGGCGGCTCGTTGGCAGTTTCACTCACAGTTAGCAAATCTAACATATAGAGCAGGTTCAATAAATAAACAACACTGGAATTGAACCACATGGATTTAAATCCAGGGTGATTATCAAAGATCTTTATGTGCTTTTGCACCAATTAATAAGATACCAGATGAGTTCATATTTTATTTGACTCGTTTCTTTTGCAGCAAATCTGGATGGAAATCTACCAAACATATGAGTAAACCCATCCTGTGTTTACATCTACAGTTTTCATTTGAACTCTTACCGAAGTCAGAGTTGTCTCTCTTATCAAAGAACAGTTTGTTGCCGACTCGCTGCACGATGATGTCCCAGGAGTTGACCGAGCGAGTGCAGCACATCAGTGTGGCCAAGATGGCGTCAGTGGCAAACACGTTACCCTGAGTCTTTGCCAGCTGGAGAAACAGAAAGAGAGATTATATTCTCAACAACAACAAAAAGAGAAACTTTCTGACTGGAGACGTTTGCCCACCTTTCTGATGACAGGATCATCGGTGGTGGTAACAGTGTGGAAGATCCTCTTGATGCTCTTCAACTGTTTTTCATTACGAGTGGTGATGCGATCAAAAGCCTTATCGTAGTACTCCAAAGCACCGCAGCACTCACTGCACAGACACAGAAACTTTAGTGTCATCCAGATTTTCCTTTATTGATTGATAATTAACCTTCACCCACATGTCAACAGGATCAGCAACCTCCATGTATCTCATCTTCATCAGTCTGGGGAAGTCCATCTCCTCCTTCACCTCCCAGTCACTCCTCACCTCCACGGAGGAGTCTCTTGGTTTCAGCTGGGCCTGGATCGACAAAACAAGTCAAAATCCTCCAAATCTACTCAGTGCCAAGATAGAAGGTAGAAAATCAGGCCAGAGATTTTACATTCAGAGCAGACAAAGCTGAATGTATTCATAAAACTAATATCATATTTGGAGGAAGATGCACGTTTAACTATTAAGTCTTCCAGAAGCAGATTGGAACATGGGATGCAGCAACAAAGATGGTCCAGGTTCTGTACCGAGTCTTAATTACTGAGCAAACAAAACAACAGAGTTTAAACTGCAGATGATACTTCTGATTGGATCATTGTTGAGCAAACACCTCACATCCATCAGCAGCAGCGAAGGACGAGTCCTCAAGTACATTTTTATGCTGATAACTAAAAAGCTACAGAAACTCAATGAAACCCTCATTTCACTGAGTCTTAATGAAGCTCACACATGTAGAAAATAACAATTTATTATAGGAAGAACATCAATCATCTAAATACCTGAGACTTTTGGTCCCATTTCTGACGGACACCAAACTGCTTCTGGAATTTCTTCTGCAGGCGCAAACGATCTCTGAAAAGACAAAAACAGATTCACAGAGTTTCTCCAGCATATGAAGTAAATCTTTAATCTCCTTCCTGTCTGGCTCGGAGCGAAGGACCCACCTCTCCTTCTGCTTGGCACTCTTCGGGAGTGTCTGCATGTTGAACTGAGTCAGGTTCCGGCGGTCCTTGTCCCTGCGGAGGTTCCTCTGTGAAACAAAGTGTGTCCCGTCAGAGAACTGTTCACATCTAAACAGAACAGTTCAGTAAAAGATCTGTTGTACCTGAGCAAACCTCATGCGGTTCCTCTGGTAGGCTGTCTTCTGAGTCTTGGCAGTGTCCACCAGCTGGAAGCTGGTCTCATCCTCCTCGTGAAAGTAAGCGTAATGACTTCCACCTCCGAACTGAGAGGAGTACTTATCTGAAGAAAACATGCAGAATCACAAACAGTTAAATGAGAATCATGTTTTTATTACTAACTGATTTTTAAGTTTAAACGCGCTCATGAACTGCAGGGAAAATAATATTGGATTTGTTTTAACACTAAATTCTGTTTACTACAGACTTTTTAACCTTAAGAAGAAACATGTTGAAACATTTGGTGTGACTGAGTCATTTACAAATACCCCAACCTAACTGTATAACACGTGTTACTACATGAGGAAGAATCCACTCACTCGTGTATCGCTTGTCTTGGTAAGTAGCTCCAGTCCAGTCAGCGACCTGTCGGACAGGAAACAAACACACCGAGTGTAAAACACGACTTGATGCTTTAAAAGAGGAACATCTGTATGAACAAACCTTTCCCAGACGATCTCCTTTGCTGAAAGGCTGATAGGGCATATCTTTGAACTTCTCAGGGACTGCACACGGACCCCATCCAGACGGGTTGTCCTGGATCACAGGGGCATGAAACTTTGCCATGACCTGAGATGAGAACAGAATAATAAAAGCAAACATTAAAATCTTTAAACAATGCACAGTGTGGTAGTCCTAGCTTTTGATGTTCTCTGCATGTAAACAGGGTCTCAGGTAGAAGCAGCTCTGATTTCTCCAGCAATGAACTCAAAGAAATGAGCATTGATCAGCTTGCGCAGTGGGCTAATCATCACTGACCCATAAATCAGCTGGTAACTTGTAAGATATTTAAACAAAGCAAAACACATTTGTTTCCTGCAAATATTTACAGAATATCTGAAAGTATTTTCAGCTCACGGTAAAAACATTTGAGATTGTATGCATCCCTTTAACCAGATACTTTTATCAAACTTTAGCTTTACTTTATATCTTTGATGGCTCACATTTATGGCCGTTTCACTTAAATACACGATAGTAATTTTAAACTTTAGGCCCACTGATTTTATCATCCATATGAGCTCCCAGAACTAGATAGTTATTTTACTCTCACTCAGCTCCAGTCCTCATTTTTGATGATACATAGTTTTATAGATAAACTCTTTAAAGATTATATCTCAAACTGAGGGTATATTGCCTCTTCCGTTCCCAAAGCTCAACTTCTTCTTGACACATCTGGTTTTAAGCGAGACCTGGATCAGGTTTTAAATTTGACCTGGCACCACCACAGTCCCGTCTTTACACAGAAAATCAGTTTCAGTTAATTTAACGTAAACCGACGAAAAATGACACCGACACTGTTCCCTTTTGTGCTCTAAATTTCGTGTTAGACGGTCGGATCGGGTGAGGCGGATCATCATGTCGCCAGGTGGGCCCGCAACAGAAGCTAAGCTAACTAGCACACAAGTTCTAAAATCCTTTCCACGTCTCTTTCAGAGTTATTTCACAACATATTGAGAAGCAATTGTTTCTCAGACACCTGAACATATATTTTATATGCTTACTGTGAACTACGCGAGCCTCTGTCCAGAGTTTAAAGCCCAACGCGGTTCCACAACGATGTAAAACCCGACAGAGCGCCGGTGTGAGAGGAAGTGACGTTATGTGAAAGAGCGGAAAAACGCTCTTGCCGGATTTCATAGCCAGCTGGCGTAATGTGAAAGCAGCAATTTATTATTTACGATAGTGTTTTCTTAAATTTGATCCCATCTAGTTTTATTTATTTCTATTTCTTGTCTTTCCCGCTGAGCCCATTTGAAGGATATCAATCATGAAAAATTTCGTTTGTATATTATTTTGAAAGAATTTTCCGGAATAGGAAAATATGGTACTACGGGTAACTTGACAAACTCTTTTATTATTGCAGGTCTAACATTTTCCACTAGATTACAGTAAAGAACAGTGTCGCTTCCATACGGTCGCCCCACACAAATCCCCTTAATTTGACAATATTGTGTCACAATATTGTTTTCATTTAAACAAAGAGGAAAAATCTTTCTACTTTCATAAGAATTAAAAACTGTACGTGGTAATTTTATTAGTAGTAGAACTAGGCTACTGTTATTAAAAAAAAAAAACGTTAGTAACACAATGACCACTAGAGAACAGAAAACCTTAGAGGAAATTTTGTCTAGTGTTTTCATACAAAAACAAAACAATGCAATAAACAAATATATAAAAATAAAAAAAAACACAATAAAAATGGCAAACTTGTTAAAAAAAATCCCATGTGACAGAGGATTACTTTAATGTTTAGTTATTTTTTACCTGTTATTTCAGCCAACATACAAAGCACAGTCAATAACATAACAGCATCAAAAAGAAAAAAATCTAAAGATAAAGCAAAAACAACGCATTTATTTAAGTTTTTTTAATCCAGTTGCATGCTCTTGAAAAGGCAACTTTGTTCAAAACTGTCAAAGCAAAGAAAAATCTGTTTACCAAATGTTTCCTTCATCTCGTCTGTTTTTTTAGGTTCTTTTCGTTTCCCAGAACCGACCTGAAATGAAATAAGTCAAGGTTCATTTATTGTCAGCCTAATAATGAATGAATGTTTTCTTTCACAGTTGAAAAAGCAGCGTATGTTCTTCTGTCTCACACAGCTCTGATGAGAAGCTTTAGAAATCTAAGAGGTGGTTTTTCCTAAATGAAACTAATTAAAAAGCTGCTCGTGCACCAGAAAGGTCAGGAAGTCTGATTTGAATACAAAATAATAACGTGTCTGATGCAGTTTAACAGTTTCATAGCGAATTCTCCAGCGACACGCTCTCATGCTGCTCAGATGATCGATGATGCAGCCATCTTGGCGGATCTGTTTGTTTTTCACATGTGTGCTACGTGTCACAACACACCATTCACTCTGTCTATAAGTCAGAATCTAAAACAGAAACAGACTCATGCCTGAATCTGACATTTTTCTTGCTTCCTGTGTTGCATCAGCTCCTGGCAGCTGGGCTGTGAGTCACAACAAACATGCTGGCAGTCGTCCTTCAGGGATTTCTGGAGCTGCTTTGACAGCAGATGGTCAGCTCAGTGTGGGATCAGTTATCTGTATTATGGATCTGATCATGAAAATGACTGTAACTGATTGTTTCTGCAGGCTAAAGATTTTTACACTTTTATACTGACTTGACTGAAAACAGACGGAAAGTTTAAAAATAGATGCTGTTGGATTTTGAAGTAGTTTTAGTCTGCAGCGCAGCTGACGTAGCTGAAGCAGCTGACTTAGCTGAAGCAGCTGAAGCAGCTGAAGCAGCTGATGCAGCTGATGCAATTCATGCAGCTAAAGTAGCTGATGCAGCTGAAGCAGCTGATGCAGTTCATGCAGCTGAAGCAGCTGATGCAGCTGAAGCAACTGATGCAGCTGATGCAGTTCATGCAGCTGATGTAGCTGAAGCAGCTGATGCAGCTGAAGCAGCTGATGCAGCTGATGTAGCTGAAGCAGCTGATGCAGCTGAAGCAGCTCATACAGTTCATGCTGATGTAGCTGAAGCAGCTGAAGCAGCTGATGTAGCTGATGCAGCTCAAACGCGACCATGTAGCTCTGTAAAGACATTTATGATGTACCCAAAATGAATCAGAAACCTTTTGATTGATATCTTTTTTATTTATTATTCTTATGAATATGTTTTATTTTCTTTAATTTTTATTGAAGTTTATTTTAAACAAATCTGTGGCAACCACAGATTTTTTCTTGGATTTCCACAAAACTCTGACATCATTCAGACATTGTTCACTCTAAAGCAGAATGTTGGTTTGCTAAGTGATACAAATAGATGTAAATAGATGGTCATTACCGTGTTGCATTTTTAGAAGAATCACAAACCACTTATTGAAACCTGCACATCTGTTTTTTGTTGACACTTCAGCTTAAATCCAGATGGAAGGATCTGTTCAGTAATCCTTCCATGTTCTGAAAATGATTACAAGAAACATTAATAGTTTCACAAAAACAAACATCTTTTATTTCACTGAGTACCCAATACTGTAGGCAGTGACGAACACTGAAACTGCAGCAGCACAAACAGAAAAAACAAACCCACAGTTTATACCTTACAGGATCCACAGTGACAGACATCCAGCAGAAGCGTTTGGTACATTTTCCCTGATAGTTTGAATGAATCTCAGTCAGTCTGCCAGGAAAAGATGTGAAACGGTGCGGCTCCACTTCGCGGTGATTGTATCCTACTGGGGATCTGCTCCTGCTCTTAAATCAACACTTCAGCTAAAGTGACGGTTTATTATAAAAACACAAAGCAATAACGACTCCCACTCAGGTTATGTTAGCAGTAAAATGATTTTAAAAGCTGCTGTGAATTGAGATTACACTATGGCAAAGACGTTAAAAAAGTCTGCATCCTTTTACCTGCAGAGTTATTCAAATGTGCAGAACAGAACAAGCTGTTTTGATTGATTTCTGTTTGTTAGGACCATATGTGCTCATTTGACCTGATGGCAGTGTTGCCTCTGAGTTTCCAAAGATTTTTCTGTCAAAAAACAGAATAATGGGCCATTAAAGTTAACTTGACTCTTGTTCCATGTTGTACGTGGGTGAAGTCTGTAGGCAGACGGTCACTGTGAGTCATAGCAAAGCCACCAGCAGATCCTTCTACCGACTATCACTTCTCTCTGTACAGTAAGGGCTGGTAGGGGGTCCATGATCACACGACCAGCCCATAACAACAGCATCTCTGTCCAAACACACGCATGGCACACGCAGTAGTAAACAGCCTACTCAGACACACACACTCTCTCAGCCCTTCACTGCTCTACTCAACCTGAACAAATCTCAGCTTCTCATCAAACCACGAGCCCAATGGGGGGGCTTTGCAAATAAAGTACGAGGCAGGCACATCCCTTTTTAATGTGCCTTTAATGATGGTTTTGGGCTCTGCAGCAGATTTTTACAGATGTGTGTGTTGGGGGGATGAAATAAAGACCAGCAGGGCGGCAGCATCACTGCAGAAGCTTTGTTTCACTGTTTCACTGTATTTACAGCCCAATAATAGAAAATAAGTTCTGTTTGAATTCATCAATGAAAGGCAGCGTGTTGGTGAGACGGCTGAATGATGGAGACATCAGATCTACAAATTTTGTATTTATCAGTGACAGTAAACACTTAAATCATTGTAAATGTCAAAGAGAAGTCAAAACAAAACAGGTTATTCCATTTAGTAAAGTAAATGTCAGCACTCAAGCTTTGATGAGACATATCAACAAATGAAAAGCTTCTCCGCTGCCTGCAAGCTGCAGATTTTTCTCTTATTCTGCTAATCTTCCCAGATTGATTGTTTGCATTGGGACAGTACATAAAAAAGAAGGTCAGTGTTTATACTGTAAGTTTTATGCAAATAAAATCATTAAATATAAACAAGTTATTATTTCAACACAGACATCAGAGGGTTCATATCCCTCTGAAGACTTTAGCTTGAGTTGGAAAGTCTTTTTTTTTTGCCTGATCAATAGTTTTAATCCTCATCCCACAAACTGAGATAAAGTCCTGAATTTTAACTGCCTCCATAATTATTTAAATACTCAGAACTTAAGGACTTTTGTTTTTCTTAGATTTGATTTATATCAAACGTCTCTGAAAAACAGATAAATAATCTTGGAATGTTAAACGTGTTGAATGTCTCTCAGACTACATGAGTCAAGTGCAGGTTTTTACTGCTAAATCCAATTACAAAACAAAAGAAAAACAATAAATAGTGCATATTTGAGTAAAACACACCCTGAAAAACTGCATTAAAAAAAGAGACAAAGTACGTCACTGCTGCAAAAGTTATACAAACAAACAAAACTATTGACAAAGCATCTTTTGTGCTGCAGGGATGAAAGTGGAAACTTGCTTTAAAAGCCATAATCTGTAACACCCAGAGCCTATTTTAAAGTATTTTTGTGTATTTTTATGTGAAAGAGTTTCTTTCAGCAGCAGGAACATCTCACATTGTTCTACACTCAATGGAACATTTTGTTCCACAGCTGTTAGCTGTTAGTTGAGCTCTGGTCATCTCAGTGAGCAAACAGGGTTTTTAACTTCACCACAACCAAACTGAAGCAGCCCAATGAGTAATTTTAGCTGGAAAAACATCCAAACAAAGTCTGAACTGCTCACAGAATTCAAGTACAAACAGGATTAAATGTTGAAACGATGTAGCAGAAACTGCGAAGTCAAATAAAAGACCGCACCTTATGTGATTGTCAAAAATAAATATATAAGCTACTCATAGTAGAAATGTTAGCAAGCTCAGCTGTGACATCACAGCTGTCGTTCACTGGAAGATGATCATCACATTATGGGATATAAAGAAACGTGTGATCAAACTTAACAGAAACGTTGGTACATTCTGATACATGTATATTTACATTATACATATTCATACATTCTGATACATTGATCACATGATGTGAATATGAGGCTCATCTGAGTTTTTCTAACATTTTCTTTGATTTTTTTTCTTCTTTTGAAACGTTTTTAGACGGTGGATTTTCTCTCAGTAACATATTTTACATTATAAATAACTTATTTCCAATGATGTGCTCTGTTCTGCATTTTCCTCTGGCAAAGTTTTGATGCTGCCATTTTTAGCTCCATTGAGAAGCAGCGGGACAGTCAGCGTGGAGCCATTGACGGGATCTTTTCCTCTGGGGTCGCCACCGTTCTTCTCAGGGGAAGACACCTCCGTTGCTCCTGCTGTCGCTCCTCTCTCTGTGAACGGAGGCTGTAAGTTCTGAGGATGGAAGCTGGTGTTTCCATTCTGGGTGATTCTGTAGATCTCAGTCATTTCTGAGACGTCGTCATCATCTTCATCGTCGTCGTCCCTCATGGCTCGTCTCAGGCTCTCTCTTGGCATCAGTGCCCTCCTGCCTTCCTCCTGCTGCAGCTGGTGCTCCACAGGCTCATGGTTCTCTACTCTCCTTGTGGAGCGGCAGAGGGCCTTACGGAAACCCCGCTTAAAGTTGTCTGATAAGAAGCCGTATACGATGGGATTGGCACAGCTGTTGGCGTATCCGAGCACCACAACAAAATAGTAAAGGCCCTGGTGCTCTGACGGCAGGGAAACCAGCAGGTTGATGATGTTCAGGGCATAAAAAGGCAGCCAACAGAAGACAAAGACAGCAACAACAATAACAACCATGCGTGTCACTTTTCGCTCTGATTTCCTTCTTTTGGTGGAGGTGGCGTGGACCTTTTTACCAGAGCTGCGGATCTTGAAGACAATGAGCAGGTAGCAGAGGCAGATGATTAGAAGAGGACAGAAGAATCCAACAGTGGAGGTATAAATAATGAAAGCAGCACTCCAGATATCAGCTGGCTGAGGCCAGGCAATGTTACAGGTGCCGCCTGCCTTCTGGATATTTGCAAAGATCACCACTGGCAGAACGACCAGGAAGGACAGCGCCCACACTGTCCCGTTCACCGCTTTCGCTACTTGAGGACGCCTCCATTTTGACGAGCGAATGGGGTGGACGACAGCGAGGTAGCGGTCGATGCTCATCACGGTCAGGCAGAAGATGCTGGTGAACTGGTTGATGGAGTCAACAGTCATGACGAGTCTGCACATGAAGGGTCCGAAAGGCCATGACTGGAGGGTGTTCTGAACAGCCAGGAAGGGCAGACCGAACATGAAGAGCTCATCAGCGATGGCTAAGTTCAGAATGTAAATGTTGGTCACTGATTCTATCTTAGAGTAATGCAGCACAATATGAATCACCAACGTGTTTCCACCCAGACCGATGATGCAAACAATGATGTATATCAGAGGGATGAGAACTCCGGCCACGCTGGGACCTGAGGAAACATCTTGAAAGGTGGAGTTGGTGGTGTTGAACAGAGTCTCATTCAGATCACTGTCATTTAGCATGAGCAGGAGAAGGGGGAGACGAGGTGAGGGGCTCGCCAAGCTGCCGTTCTCCCACGCCTCAGCCGACATGTCCACACTGTGAAGTGAGATGTCACCCATGGATGTGCTCTTCCTGTCGATTTGTCCTTCTGCTGTTTCAGCTCCCACCCATCTGTTCTGTTGGGAAAGAGAACAAAACATCAGTCATCAAACTGAATAACTCACATTTTTCCATTTTTGCTTCATCCCTGTGGAGGCTGCAGTGAAAAAGCAGACAAAAGTAACACGTTTGTTCTACAAGGACACAAAAAAGCCTTTAAAAACAATCATTTACTTTTAGATTTTTCAGGGCTGCAGGCTTTAAAATGAGGTCTTTTAGTTTGAATTTGCCAGAAAATTTGTAAAACCTACAGAGGCTAAAATGGTAGTAATGTATTTGTATTTCTTTGTAACTTCATCTGCTGGGGGTCTGGTGCCTCTCTCCAGGTTATTGGGTGGGGCTACATCCTGGTCCTTCGCAGGGCCACACAAAGAGAAACAACTTTTTACACACACTCACACTGAGGGCCAATTTAGAGTCAATCAAATGCATGTGTTGAACACAGAACTTGCTGCAACAGAGTTACCAACAAAATGTCAACAGTTAACCATTCTTCTTAAATTTATTTTTTTATTTTCCAGCTAAATTAGTGATAAAATGTCTAGGTAAATGTGAGAACAAAAATTCATAATACAGCAAAAAGTTTACATTTACAATATTTAAATACATTAAATTACAGACAAAAAATAATGATTTCTTTTTGGGGGAGAGAAAAATCAATTTGGATGCTTGTAAGTTTAATTATCTGACGAAAAACAGATCTGAAAGTAAACATGAAGCACCGAATAAAGACTCACAACATTTTAAAGCTAATGGAAAACAATATTTATGTCGAGAGACAAGATGTTCAAATTAAAAACAATGTTAATTCACATACCCAAATGAAGAACTCATTAAAAATAAAAATCACATCGAACAGATAATTACTACTAATGAGACAAACAGGAAACAATTAAAACTCATCTCAGGATGGATGTTTGCTGGTAAATAGATTAAAATTGACTTGTATTGTTTGTCTCTTCTAAAAGTAAAAGAGGGTCAGAGAGGACGACAGCTGAATTTTAATTACAAACACTCTGATCTGCAGGAAGACGTTATGGAGACTTGACAGACGTATACTGACTAATTACTGGAAGGAAAGAACATCTGCTGCTTTCACAGACCCACAACTAATGTCACTCAGAAATCAACCCAGAAAAAAAAGATATATTTTTTTTTTACTTTGGAGGTGATTTATAAGATTTACAGAAAAAACATTTTTATTTACCAGAATATTCTACCTTTTCTATTCCATCCTATCATGTTGTTTTTTGTGTGTTCAAAGTCAGTTTTCCAAAGCAACCTCGCATAGTTTCAGCTGCAAAGCAGGTAAACCCAAATACAAAAAAAGAACAAAAACAGAAGAAATAAAAGATAAAAATAAGCCCAATATAAAATAACAAATGTAACTATAGAAAACCCAACAAAATACAAATGAAAAAAGACTGCAAAACAAGTATCCAGACAAAAATATCTCAATTTAAAATTAGATTTTTAGTATTATTTGCACTTAGAAACCAATTTAACGCTAAATATCAAGTTTAAACAGAAGATTTCAGGGCTAAAACTCAGCAAAATGATATTTCCACGTCTGCAGCAGTGTCAACATATTAATTACTGTTCCAGCTGTTTTAATTTCTCCTTCCTGATTAGCTTCTTTGCTTGAGCTATCCATGGTGCTGAAAAGCATGACGCTCATCTTAAACTTTTCTACCATGAATTTGTCTTTTAATTTAAAGTATAGTTGTAATTTTTCATAATTTTATGTACCTGCAGAGTAGCAGCTACAAATAGAAACTATACTTATCCACATTTTGAAACAAAAACGATTTAATTCAATATAAGTGTTTTTGGATTGTTGATATTTTCAGCTGCATGAAGTAATTTTTTATTTTCATTCTTTTTATCAAGATCAAGAGGGGGTGGACCAATCTAACAGAAAAGAGCTCTTAATAAAGAGCGTGTTGGTACAAATACAGCAAAATAAAAGCTCGGCATCTGTAAAACAATAAAAAAACTACGATTCATAAAATACAGCCGTGAAGGTTATTTCTTAATGTCTCAATAAACCCTTTGCAGGATAAATACAAATAATAAAATTAACAAAATCAAAGTCTTAATTCAAATGTTGGTTGTTTTGTGAACAGAAAAACACTAATTATAAACTCTGTTTTACAGCTCAGGGCTGTTTCTTGGTTAGCCTACTTTCTCAGGTGTCATGCTGAAAGCACGTCATCAGCACTTCACGTGTTGTCTCAGCAACCGACTCCGGGCAGTAACTTTATATTTAATGCAGACATGACAGCTTTATCAATAAGTCTTTTCAGGAAAAAAAAATCCATGATTATAGACCTAAACAAATGAAGAGGTAAATGCTTAAAACTTCAGATTGTACAATCATGAAGATGACATGTCTATAAAGGCACGTAGAGATTTCTCTTTCAATTTCACTCACCATTAACTACACAGCTGCACCGCTCAGTATCCGAGCTCGTATCCAAACAGACGGGCTGTGAACATCCTCACAGAGAAACTGAGCTCAGAAATGTTTCTGTTCATTTGTTGCTTTTAAAAACCAACAAGCACAGATGTGCTCTGAGTTCTGTTCAAACAAAAAAAAAAACACATCCAAGACAACGTCTGCAGAATCAGCAAAAATTCCTTTTACATCTGTTTTAAAACACAAGAAGACAAAATCAACTGCAAACAGCAAAAACAGAAAACAGGCTGGATGTCTGTTTCCAGACTTGAGTAGCGTCTTTGTTTTCAGCAAATTGTCACATTAATCATTTTCCAATATCTCCACTTCCTTTGTGATTACAGACGTTTCCCATTAAATATGCCAAATTTGGGTGCCATGGAAACCGGAGGAGGCAAGAACCTGAGCATCAAAATCGTAAATCAAACAGAACCAAATTAAATTTGGATGAATTCTTTTTTTCTTTCGGTAAAAGTGTTCAGAAGAGGGGAAGAGAAACACAAAAAGCTCCGGTTGAACCAGGATTAGTTCCTCTGTGCTGCTGCTGATGACTGTTTATATTCAGGATTAGACCCGACCCATCAATGAACCACCATATTAAAAACTGATCAATCAAATTATGTTGGTTCTCTTAACGCCACCAAAACAGCTGTCATCCATTCCAACATCAGTGTCTTCACACATCTGGTTTCAGGTTGTTATTTGATTTTTTTACATGTGTTTTTTTTTGGATTCTGACACCATGTGGGAAATAAAACTGCTCATAAAACATTTAGCTGGATGGAAAGTGTCAATATCACATCCACACGAGAGCCAACATCCAAACAGAAACGTGGTAACAAGATGAGCAGAGTAACTCACTTCATCTTATAGTAGTTAAATGTTGCAGCTGATTGATTCATATCATCTTCACAACACACTAAGCTCCAGTTTTCCTCTAATTAAATCTAAGATATTGATTGAATATGGCGGCTGTAAAGAAGAATAAGTATTTTTTCCACCACATTTTGTCGCCCTGCTCTCAGGTGGTTCATTGATTTAGCCCAAATACACCCCTCAAGTCCCTTTTACTGTCAGTGTTCACCACATCATCTCTGCTTACAACATCATCAGTGTCAGCTAATAAAGATAAACCATTTTAATATGGCTAAACTAGTTTAATATGGCCTGCATGTAAAAACACAGGGAAGTTGAAATATTCAATACATTTTGGTTCACTGAGTGAACCGTATCACTGTGCAGCAACAGAACCAGCAATGTTACTTTCATTTTTCTTTAATTCTGTCAGGTTGTTAAAAGTCTTGATGCTGATAATTTGAAGCTACAGGAAATGGAATTCTGCAAAGTTAAAAGGGAAAACAGAAAAGGGGCATCGTGAGTTCTACATGTGAATATACTGTCACATGTTTTTTTTACCAGTCAACTTACTTTTCAAAAAAACTTTCCACAATCATTTTGCAATAATTTCCCAGGAAGTTGTACTGAAAATGTCAAACATTTCCTGCGTCTCAGTTCGACACTGTAGAAAATGTCACATTTCAGCACGTTTCTGAAATTTTGTCCTCCAATTTTATTTGTAAAATTTCATGCATCATGGATGCGTGTTGAGGTTTTAATATTTTATACAAAAATAAAATACATTAAATTTATATATCTGGTTAGTGCAAATCATCCATCCATCCATCCAGTCGAGAGACATAGTCCCTCCAGCTTTTTAATCCTGAGCTCTAAATCTTTTAAATGGCTTATTTTTTGTGATTCATCTGACAAGATGATGAAAACTGTAAGAAACCTCTAACATCAGAATATCTGAAAATAAACTCTGCCATGCAGCTGTGGCATGTTCACTTTTCTTTATCACCATGACGCCTCATTAAAACCCATCTGCCACCTCACTCCTCTGTAACAAAAGGAAATCCAATATCTGCATTTTGATAGTTGTGTCCGATTCTGCCTCACTAATCTGGATCTTTCAGACCGCTCAATGGGAAATCCATTCATTCATGCTGTAAACTGCTGCGAGTGTCACACAGATCAGACATCTTTTCTTTAAACGACATGATAGGAGCTGCTGTGCTTTGTGTGGTACAGACATATAACCTCACATTTTAATTGAATCAGCTTTCTCCTGCAAACTGTCAAGGGCCACAGACTGAATATGTATAAAAAGAGCATGAAGACTGAAATGACCTGATCTATATTTGAATCGTTTGATGTCCTCAGCAGCATCGAGCTCTTATCTCCTGTGGTCACACAGTCACCGGTGAGACTTTATAGAAGTTTACAAAAGCAAACAAACCTGAACTGTAGCCAGCAGTTATTAACATTAAGAGCTTTACTGTGAAAATCTTTCATAATAAAAAATAAAGTCAGAATCAAAATGAACATGTAAAATAAATTGAAACAACTGGAGCATGAACACTTTGGTTTCCCAAGAGTCTAAACTCTAAAACACAAAACCAGGTCAGACAGAAACAAATCAAACAGCCAATGCTGAGGATGAACAACGAACAAAGACATGCAAATCAATCTAACCTGAGCAACAGGTGAGGCGATCAGATCACAGAAGAGCAACTCGCTTCACAAAACAGGAAGTAAAGTTAATCAGAAAACATGTTCAAATGCTAAACAAACATGAACAAAAGTGAAATAAACAAACCAAACCAGACCAGGACCAGACCAGAACCAGAATCACAACATCCAGATTTAGTGCTAAATTTTAAAAGCCAAAACATTTAGGCCTTTGTCTCATATAGACACGACACAAGTACATTGATTACTGAATGTGGGCTTTATTAATCAGTTATTGGACATTCAGAGACTTAATTAGCTTTTTACAACAACTCTTAGTCTAATTTTCTTCCTATCTCTCATTTTTAACCTTATATATTTTCATAAACACACCATAATGAAATAAAAAGCATCAGTTGATAAAGATCTGCACACTCGAATGTTTTAGACTGAAAACAAAAGGTTCTTGTTTGGAAGCTGAAGACAAACACAGGAGGAGTTTTCTGAGTCTTACTGAATCCACTTTAACAAATATCTTCTCCAACAAGCGCTGCTGAACCCCTGAGCTGACGTTAGATGAGCATCCATCACAAAGGTCAGAGTCTCTGACAACACGAGCGTTTTAAAGGCTCCGAGTATTTCAGGGAGAATAGTTGTTATTCTGACAGCTGAGAAGCAGATGAGCAGCTGCAGGTAGAAACACCAGGTTCAAACCGGATCTGTTTGGTTTTATTTTTCTCTTTATACTTTTTACTCAACAAACATAATAATTTCTCATTACTTTTACAAATTAAATTTTTTAAATAATCTGGACTGAGAAATGCTGGAGTCCAAATAATCAATAAGATTTGTTAAACTAACTGACATTTAAACATGTGGGTGTTGGTGTTTAGGTGTGTGTGTGAAGGTTTTTAATGGCTTTTTAATTGGAGACTAAATGTTCAGCAATAAAAACATTATACTGATCTAAAGAAGGAATTTATGATGAATGTTTAATCAAATAATTAGGGACGACATATGGACATTTACTTTAACAGTCTGTGGCAGATGTGTGTTTTATATTTATATGTAAACCCAGTTTCAGTTGGCAGGCTGGATGAATCTGGAGGTAACAGAACAACATCTGAGAAGCTCTGACTGCAGATTGAGGGTTCCTGTCTGTATAACACTTGCTGTTGTATTTGAGTGAATGCACTCTGAGAGTGAAAGCAGGAAGATGTGGGGTTATCACAACAGGGAGTCACCCCCCACCACAGAACATAATTAAAGCCGAATGCAACAGTCTTTAAAAAAAAAGCAGCAAACTAAAGTCAGCAGAAAGGGCAAACCCTCTCGTGAATTAAATTATGAAAGTGTGAGGTTTCTGCCAGTGGTATCAGAAAAGATGAATTATTAACTAAAAAACTGCCAGTAAATACAACTCACTGAAGGCGTTTCATATTCTGTTATCTTAGTCATAAAAAATAATAAAATAAAACATGTATGGAACCGATCAGAACAGCTGATAAAATTCCCATTCTAGAGTATTTTCTTTTTCAGATTGCACCTTCTGAGATCTTCTGCACAGAAACACAGTAGTTGCACAGATTTCAACATTCTCATCTCAACTCACCCTCCGTTATTTCAAGTTATGCTTTAAAATATCAGATTATAGGACACAAACCACAAGGATAAATTGGGCCTGAGCAACAAACCTTTACTTCATTTCCCAGTCAGAACTTCCATCTTTCTCCACATCTGCGTTCTGTATTCAGCTGCATAAATAATAAAGTCATTAAACTGATTCTTATAAACACCATAGGCATGATTGTAAAGATAAAAAATGTCAGGAATCTTTTTATTTCTTTGCCCGAAATATGAATCCTTTTACATTTCTGACATTGCCTACAGAACACCCACTGCGGGAATACAAAGTGCTATTGATCTCGTTATCCAAGTCTTGACACAAAACCATTGAAGAGCTTCACAAAAAATGTCAAACTGTCAAAAGTTGTGCTTCTGAAATGTCATTTCCCTCTTATTCCCCCTTTCGTCTGCTTTGGATAATCACTTTATGTGAAAACACTTGTGAATTAATCTGCAACATGAAGCACTCGCTCTAAAATCTGATCTGCCCTGTTTTCAGTTAAATTTTTAAATAGATGTGACATCAGTTTATCAACCGTTCAAACTGCCTCTGCAGAATAAACTAAAAATAAGTGATGTAAGACAGCTTCTACTTTTACTTGCAGTTATAATTTTTTTTTGGATTATATTAAAAAAAGAATTAGATTTATAAAGTCTTGATGACTATTGTTTAGTTTGAATTATTTAAATTCTGCCTGGTATTTAAGTGCATTTTTCATTGGGTATCCATGTGTGAATACAGAATGTGCATCTGAGTGGGAGGTGCTTGTCGGCACATTAAAAAACAAGTTTATTGCAGACTTTGTGTTGGTTGTTTGTACAGTTTGAGTGTGGGCTCATTTCTGCAGATCACAGGTGTCCCTGAGTCTCTTCCAGCCAATAAAAAAACCCCAAACAAATTACAAACGCTTGGATAAATTGAGGACTCGTGCTGCTGCATATTGATTGATGCGTATTTTATGACAATGTCCTTGAGGTTTTCATGTATCTCTTCTCTTTTTAACCCAGCAGGAGGTCTATTACTCTGAAGGTGCTGCTGCTTCATTGAGACTTAAGAGGAATGGAGGCTTCTCCTCAGGGGTCGGTGAGTCAGCCAAACCTAATAAACCTGCAGAATTCACACAGCCCAGCATTCAATTCTCCCTTTACTTTTAAGCTCTGCTGACCTTTTTCTGCCTCATCCAGAAGTTATATGATGTACAGTAGGTGCCAATTTGAGTGACTGTAGGGGGAGAAAACTCAGAGGAAAATTGATCTATTTTTCAGAAAGATCTTCAGAATTGATAATAAAATTCTTTACTTATATTCTGTTTTATATGCTGCACTAAGGAATGAAAAATTCAGAAATAAACTGCCATATATTAAAGACTGCAGCAAGTAAAGATATCCACATAAACCAGAATAAGAACATTTAGAAACATAAATTATTATTAATGATTGTTAGAATCTTAAGATATTTTTTTTATTTCTAAGGCAGTCAGTGAATTATTGTTTCCTGATGGACACATGATTGTATTAAAACTGTGACAGGTTTTGCGTTGTAAGTTAAAATTTAAATCTAAATAAATATTATTGTTATTATTTAGATGACAAAAGGACTTCAGATAAAATGTCGTTTTTATCAAACTTGGAAACATTTATATTAATATTGTCTCCAATGTGATTAATGTTGTTGAGAGGAATAAAAAAACCAAATTGTTTAAAATTAACAATTTATTGAAATGATTTTGTTCGGTAGGTTCTTTTAAACAGCCAAATTCTTCTTATTTGTGGTGCCAAAATGTTGGAATAAGTGACCAAATCCTATGAGATCCAGGGCTTCCCTAAAGTCTTCAAGAATCATTTAAAAGCTTGTGTTTTTGAGGAAAAGCTCATCATCTAACACCTTAACAGGCCTCACTCACACATACTTCACACTTCTGCTCTTCTTCCATCTGTTCAACCATCTAAATTGATTTAAAGCAGCACTTAGTGATTTTGCTGCAATTTCCTACTATATTGTTCCTCATTTTAAGTTGTTTGGAGTAAAAGCATGTGTTAAATGACCAAATCTGAATACACTTACTATATTAGAGCATCATATTGAAAGTCCTTTTTAATTCTGTTAATATAAGAGGATTCCAAAACAACTGATATATCAGTGTCTTAAAAGTGTTTGATTTAAAGTTAATGACCATTGAATTTATCTGGACCTCACATTTTAGGTGTAATAAGATATGTTGATCATGCTACATCTACATTTGATTCCATTTTAGTAAAAAAAAACAGCAGGCAGCACATTTTATCAGATAAATCTGCAGCTAAACCTCCTGCATGTGGTGATTTGTGTTATTCACTTGCGATGAGATGGAGAGTAGATGGCATCATTTACAATCTAAATGCAAATCCATCACAGTTAACTACAGGATCACACACCGAATGGAACAATTACTTCTCTAAATGTCAAACAAAAAAAAAATAAGAAAGACAAAAGCAGCATTTTAAATTTGAAGAGGAGTTGATGTGATGAGCTGATCAGATCAGCTGGTAATCACACTGTTATAAAAACAGCAGGGAAACAGCGGTTTTCTTTAACAGTCTGATTATAAAAACTTTCAATAAAGTTGTTTTTTTTTTTGTTGAAAAAGCTGCAGTAAGTTAACAAACAAAAACAATAACAAACTGCTGAGAATCAAACCAGTGAAATTTCTTCAAACTGACATCAGCACCTGGAGTGTCATACTAACGAGATGGATGCTGTTCTCGTTAAAAAATACTCACACTGTTATTCAAAAATCCGTCTGTTGCATTCTGGTCAGATGGTTGATCTCTTTTCTCTGGAGAACAGGTCTAAACTATCTGATTTACATTTACATTAAAAACTTAGCATCATTCTTTATGGATCACACAACCAGCTGGTATGTCCATTTGTTCTTCTGTTTGAAAACCAAACTGTGTCCCAATTTCAACCAGCTAATTATTTGAGGTTACTTCAATCATCTACCTCAATCAGTTCCACCAGGAACATCAGCCTGAAGCGCGATCCCACCACCAATGTGATTAACAGCTGCTCAAAGCCTCACTGTTTTCCTTCAAACAAGTTCTGTGACCTAACACATCAGTTTTTCTGTCATCTGACCATAAAATTGTCTTACAGAAGCGTTTGTCTTTGTTCATGTGGTGAGGCTGTAAACTAGCATCAAGCTAAGTGAGACAGTTTTATAATAAGGGTCTTTTTCTCAATCCACGAGAATGTAAAAGCGATTCTAATCAGTGAAGCTGGTGTTTAAGAAGTCACTGAAGGTACAGACTCAGTGGCTCCTGGATGTCTTCTTCTCACCTAGATGTGACAGATTGATCCAACTTTGGCAAATTCACAACAATCCTGATCTAATCGTGTTCGTCATTTCAGTGAACGCTGTCAAAAAACATGCTTCATGTTGTTATAGAAACCAGCTTCACTCAACCACTTTCACAAATAGGCATATTAAAACATTATGTTTGTCTTATTTTAACTGACCCAGAAAAATTAAATATAATATATAATATTTTCACCAAATTTGTGTTATTTTCTTACCAATTCTGAATATCGAACACAAATAAACAATAGTTACGATTTTTAAGTGAGACTAATTTTCCCCAAACCGTCATGACTTTTATGGGTTATAGCTGTGGACGGTCAGAAAACCAAAGCCAATTTCTGTAAACTTACATTCTTTTTATCAGCCTGATGGGGGCGCTAAGTCTAGTTACTGAACAAAATTCAATCACAGTAAAGTCATCTCCTTTCTTATTACTTGGGATAATATTCTATTATATTTTAGACATGCATTTCCAATGATGAAACAGATGTTGTCATGTTCAATTCTATAGTGTAATTCAGTCTTCTTGAAGTTTTTGCAACTAGACCTTCTGTCTTGATTCTTGAAGGCTCACAGCAATTCAAACACTAATACCTGTAACCAAAATAATCTCACGTGTTGGATCATTCGCACATTAACCCAAACAATCCACGAAACATGCAGGAGGGTCAGTTACACACATTCTGACCTTTAATGACACAAGTGGGAACGTTGCTAAAACTGGATTTAAGGCTGCAACTTCGGGACGTGTCAGAGAATCAAGAAACAAATTCCAGATGCCCAAAATTAAATAAATAAAACAATTATTTTTATCTGAATGACTGAGCGTCTTTACCAACAGCTTCCTACAGAATATGGTGTCAAATCTGCACCTTAAAGGAAGATAAATTACCAAACTCGAGACTTCAAAAGTACCCAAAATACCCAGAAATTTACATTATGGTGGCAAAATTTAAAAATGTGTCTTTTTTTGTTATTTTCCATGACCCCTTTCGAGGTATAAACTGTTAAAATATCAGAATATTATATATACAGTATATATATATATATATATATATATATATATATATATATATATATATATATATATATATATATATATATATAATTATTTATTTATATATTATATTTATTATTATTATTTTGTCAATTTACTAATCCATCTGTTTCAGGACAGACATTTTAATCTAAAAGATGGCACAGGTTAATCAGTGAAGGCTGCATTCCATTCATTGGACATTCTGCTTGTTGTTTTACAGAACAACCAACATGTGCAGCTGCAGAAGTGGAATGCATCCCTCATTAACACACCTGCATCTTCTACAGAAATAAGTCAATCCAGCTGTGTTTTATACAACGTGATGGACAACTGATTCACCATTAAATGACAGTTGTTGCTGTATTAAACAAAACAACAACAGAGACGATGACAGCTAAGATCAAATGGACGTATAAAACAGCACGAATAAGACATAAGAAAATGACCATGATTCACATAATGAAGCAGAAAGAAACGGAGAGCCAGAAAAGTGTCGACAACCAAGAAATCATCACAAGGCATCAAAAACAAAAATAACAAACTAAAGGTGTTGATTTCTGTGTCTAAATATACTTGATTTGTATTAAACACAAGGACGGATATTTCATTTGTGTGAATAATTTATTTAAAATGTACTCATGTAGAAATCATTTTAAAAAGCCTCGTCCTTCACAGGGTTCATTCAAAAGTTTATAATTCTCTTTATGGAATTTAATAGGAA
The DNA here is from genome assembly GCA_006937955.1 of Pachypanchax playfairii. Lineage (NCBI taxonomy): Eukaryota > Metazoa > Chordata > Actinopteri > Cyprinodontiformes > Aplocheilidae > Pachypanchax > Pachypanchax playfairii. Next base: position 1,689,503 of record SSNP01000037.1, read on the forward strand.
AATAGATGTTTTTTCCTGTCTGAATCTGAAATGATATGAGAGACACGTCCTTCCAGCTTCAACACTAACAGATACTTAGTGGAGTCATCCTCCGAAACCTAATCAACTGTTAAAACAAAACTCCAACTTACCGTCATGCAGAGACTCGTCACACTCTGATCTCCCCGTGCGTGGACTCCTCTGTGGGATCTATGAGAGAAGCAACGGAAGGGATGGAGCTGCACTTCATCTGCTTCCTGCCAGGACGTGTTTCATCCTCATCGCTCCTCCGCCTGCTTCCTTCTGACTTTCCTCTCCGTCTGTTGTCGGACTAACTGATGCTCTGACACTCACAGCCGCATCACAAGACGACTGCAGGTCGCTCAGACTCCAGCTTGTAACTAGGTAACAGCTCTGCTGCTGCACGCAGTCAAGTAGGAGGTGTTAAAAAAATAAAAAAATAAAAAAAAAGCTTCGGTATGTGATGCTCGTCCTTGTGCAAGGCTGCCTCACAGGTGCTGCAATATTCCACAGAATGATCAAACCCTGATGCACCACTATCCTTTCAAATGTATTTAACAAACTTACAAATCAAAACTTTTTCATTTTCTAATGTTTTTCCTCAGGTAATTAAATAAAACATGGCAAAGAACTGTTGTTGTTTAATTTATCAGAAGCTTCACAATGTTTAAACTAAGAGGTTTGTGTTTTCTGGTTCCAAACAGTAGAGATGCTCTGAAAATATGTTTTCTTGTAATCAAAGCAGCATGTGTTGAGCTTGAATTACCTATTTGTGTTTCTGCACTCAGGCACCACACAGGAGGCTGCTCTCATTACAGAATGTGAAGTGGACATTGATGTAAGCTGAATTTTGGGTAATTGTTTATTGTTTTGTTTGCATGTCATGGCAGGAACTTTTCTTTCATTCTTAATTTGAGGAGAAATTATTTTAAATGGAAGCTCTGACCTGTAAAAGTATGTGTCCCTTAATTTAGGCTCAATGAATATCATTAAAAACTTGTCCTACATGTAACATACAAAGTAAAAACTGGATTATATGTAAAAAAATGCTCATTTAATTGGAGTAGTTTTTAATCTGGTTGCAAAAGATGGTTGGATTAGAGTTATATCAATAAACTGTAAAACTGTCTGTCCTTAAAATTAAAATAATGTGAAGTTTAAGCATTAAAGCCAAAACGCTGTTCTTTCAGTATAAGTGTTCTGTTAAAACAACTTCTCATGTGACATGGCTCAGGGTTTCTGTCACGCAGGTTTCAGATGTTCTCCTGCTTCAACACACCTGATTTCAGTTGATGGCTGATTAACTGGCTTCTGCTGAGATGCAGTCACCTGACTCTCATGTGTCTGAGCAGGAAACCACGCAGGACAGATCGAGGACTGGAACTGAGAAACACTGACATGGATGGAAACCTTTGGAAGGTTTTTTAGATTTAATAAGTTTTTCTGTTGGAGGCTGTTAGATACTTCACAGTGTTCAGTGTTGTATCATCCAGCCTATAATATAAACAGACCAAATGGGATTTTATTTGGCTCTGGAAGTTTAACAATAAGAGTAGAAACATTTCGTGCTTCTTGTAAATGTGAGAACTGTGAGCTGGAATCATCATTTATCTTTATGAAGGATGGTTCAGTGCATCTTATTATATACTTAAGCTCCTTTCTTTGGCATTTAAGAGCTTTGAACAGCTCTTACCATGATTACCACTTACTGACGTCCAGATCATTTCATTTCAATGTCCTCATAAGCACAAATGATTATTAACCTGGACTTGGACAAATAGTCCTTTCTCTCTCTGTCAGTGGACTCATAAGTACCCAGACATGGCATTTTTTTTTTTAAATAATCTTTTTTAGACATTGGACCTTCCTTTACAAAGGAAGGAGATTATTATTTCTCATGATTTTTGTATTTATTTGAAGCAGACTATAAACACATTTACATTTTACAATATCTCTAAAAACAAACAACCTCAAGTTTAGTTTTATTTGTCTTTATTTTACTGATTTCATGTACAGAATAAAACTTCCATAAAGGCTTAATGGTACAAAAGTAAATTAGCTGAAGTACTTAATGCACATTTTGTCCATTTGATTTAACTGTTGTTTTATTCCTGTTCAGCAGCCATCAGAGCTGCTTCAGTGTGTTCAGATTCTTGTTGCTGTTCTCATCTCTAAATGATCCATTTTTAATTACGACCTCTAATGTAGAATATTACAAATGGGAATCAAAAACCTCTTAGAGAAATGTAGGCCTGTTTCTATATTTATTAAAAAATTTGGCTCTAATTTATTTGTTATTTTCTGAAAAATGTCTACGAGTGCTGTTATAAATATGGAAATGCTGAGCTGACACTGATTCACACAGAATAATTACACAAAACATGAAAACGACCTTCGTGTAAGAGGTTTTACACGCACAGTGAAATTGAGTTCATACCACAGAAAGCTTCACACTTAAAATTACAGAAAAGAGGCAGTTGGATTTATGAGGTTTAATAAGTTGCATTGATTTGAAAGAGCACAGGTTTCATCTGGAGCAGCACATGTTTAGAACAAACACGCTGATGCATGATTTAATTTTTATTTATTTATTCATTATTTATTGAAAATCCATTTGGACGTGCACCGGGAAGCAGTTCGTTAGCGCTTCACAGATCCTGCAGTTTTCTCTCACATTTAAAAATGCATTTTATGTTAATTTATGATTCTAAATTGATCGTAGATGTGAGATTGTCTGAGGATAGACATGAGCTCCCCCGTGATCCTGAACGAGAACACATGGGCTAAAAAAAAAAAAGGTGATTGATTGGATGAGACTCCATTCGAAGCATTTCACTAACACAAAAAGATCCCTGGAGCTTCACATTTTGAAATGCTGTCTGCTGAAATTATTCTTCTTTTCCCTTTAAGAATATAATTTAAAGAAGTCATTACACTACTTTACTTTTAAATGAGCGTGTTAATGCCAACTTATCTGGATGAAATCTCTTTGTTGCTAAAGTTGAATGTTTTTCCTAGAAAATAAGTTATTAATGCAGTTAATAAAACATAATCACACTTTCCAAAAACATATCTGGCAAAAGAATATATTGTATAGAGAGGTTTTCAGTCTGAGTCCATCTCTTTGTAAATCACATGAAAGACAGAAAGTCTGATTCAGTCTAAGAGACTCAAATGGTTCCACAAAAGTTCAGTCTTCAAGGTTTTTTTTTTGGCCAACAGAAATAAATATTTCATCAGTAACACACATTAATGACGTTAATACATTTTTTTTATTCTGGACCCTGTTTTCTGACATTAAGGAGGTTGAATCTGAATATTAGCAAATGAGGTAATTGTCGGTTATTTATATTCTTAATTTATGCTTTTTAGTCTTTTTTGTCTGTCAAACTGCTGCTTTGTTCCAGAGTCTTCAGTGCTGTTGGACCCATAAATCAAANGTGCTGTGAACCATTTATTTCCATATCTATTGTTAAGAATCACTGATGCAACAGTTCAGTAGACTGTTATACCAAAACGTGCCAAAGCAACTCTTTACTGACACAATATTATCACCTCAGCCACGGTCTGTTGTAGGGGATTCTTGTCCCCCTAAAGGCTTCACGCCCCTGACTGGTGTTTAAATGACCATGACAACAGTGATGATGAGACCATCTGTTGCTGTAACAGCAGCCAAAAAGACGTAGATTCATTCTCACAAACAGTTCACCAGTGTAAAATAATAAAAAAGGAAAGTGTTGTTTAGCATAAACTATAAAGCAACACAACATGCTAAGCTAGTGGATTTGTTTGTTTTATGTGCAGTAATCTGTTTAAACAGTTTTAGTGTATTGGGATAAGCAGCCAGGCAGCAGAAGAGGTGTGGAGGTTGCTGTATTTTCATGGTTAAACTACTACTACTACTACTACTGTCATTTAGCAGACGCTTTTATCCAAAGCGACTTACATTGAGAGAACATACAAGCAAGAATTCAAAGAGAAGGAAAAAATATAAGGAGGCGGATTGTTTGGAGTCCAGTTTAATTCCAACGCTGATACATCAGGTGTATCAAATTTATTTATTTATTTATTTATTTATTTATTTATTTATTTATTTATTTATTTATTTATTTATTTAACCTTGAAATTTTGGCCTTGACAGCTCTGGACATTTTTGAACAATTATTATTCTCCAAAAAAATTTAAAAAAAAGAAAAGAAAAAAAATCTGATTTTTGCTGTTTCACATTAGGAGGTCCTTAATCCTTTGGATTAAGAGAAATATGGTTGCTGTTAGTTTTGACAGTTAGATGCTGAGATGTATCAGACAGCAATGCAAAAATATATCAAATATTTTAAGCTAAAAATGGGTGCAGTTTGTTCTCAGTAAATCAGGCCTTCAGTTGAAAAAAAATCTCATTCTTGGAAATCATTTGTAAAAAGACAACTTGCATAAGGACGAGAGGAGCAAAGCAGCAGGTGGACAGACCATTTATATAACAACATGTGAGTCTACAACCCACTGAGTGTGTTGCTGATTGCACTTTACAGAAACTGCATTTCAAATTTAGCTAAAAGACATTGAAGAGAGAGAGAAAAAAACTGGAGAATTGAGCTAAAATATGCAAAGTAGTTATTCAAAAACAGTGTAACGTTCACGGGTTTACTTTGATGGGAATCTCACGCCATTTATAGATTGAACTCACCAAAAAAAGTCTGTATACAGGTTCCACTAAAATATCCAAAGTTATTTATCCAGTTTTCCTGACAACAACACTTTTCATTATATATCACATAATTTACCACCTATGCATGCAGTGGGATTGGCACATCACCTCTGGATCTGGACTCCTACAGCGTCAGAAAGGTCACAAACACTGCCCACATCTTTCCTGGCTGCGTCGACTAACACTGATTTAAAGGGGCAAAACATTTTCCCCAAAGGAAAGAAAAATGACCCAGGACTTCAATAACACTGTCAAATTCAAACATGCTTTCTACCAGCAATGTCACAGTCTTTGTTTCAGCTTGTGCTCATTATTTACAATAAGATGGTATGCTGATTAAATAAAAAAGCCACTGTACGGATGTGGGATAATAATAGATATAATAAGCTCTGCTGAAGACTCATCCATTAGCAGCAAACATTCCCCTGATGAATAAAGCACCATGCACACGAGTGGGAGAGGCTTCTTAACTTTTTGCTGTCCAAGCATTTGTTAAATAGGTGTATAAGGATTTGGATGACTCAGATGTAAAGGATGACGCAAAGGTGAATGCAGTGTCAAAATAAAAAAAGGATCATTTTAATGAGATCCACAGATTCTGTTTTCGAGCTCTTTAATGGGCTTCAAGGCTTCAACAGTCTTTGGGCTGTGACAGACTTTTCCACAATTAGTAACAAAGGCCAAAGTGCAAAGTAAAAGCTTCTTCTTAGAAAAATACTGCAAATAAAATGGCAAGAACAGATACAATTATGTGTTAATGCCACACTAAAACATGGCAATAAAATATCTATCTGTAAAAGAGGTTCATTTGCAGAAGGTCGTCTATTGAATCTAAAACTAATTTATCTTTAAAAGCATGTCTTAGTGTCAGGTGATGTGGTCTCATCAAACGAAACCTCCAGGAAGAGCTGGAACGATTCGCAGCCGAGGTCACAGACAAACGTTTGCACTGTCGGGTGAGAAGCCACAGATTCACAGGTTGAAAAGGTTTGGAAACACGCTACTGCAACAATTAGAGGAACTTAAATATTTCAATATATTATCAGTTTAAAAAAGGAATTTACAGAGAAAAAACAGCATTTAATGCTTGAAGAAGCTTTAAAATATAATTAAAATATATTGGTTGTAATCAATTACACATGGATGACTTTAAGTGTGTCTTCATTTCAGATTTTTTGCTTCTTCTGCATCAACAGTTAAAGTTGAAAATCAGAACAAGATGCTGCATCTTTGCTTTCTAATTACTAAGTGTGTCTGATTTGAAATCCAAATAGCTGTCTGTCTTTTTTCATGTCGCTGAACAAATCCTGCAATAATAAAAACAAACAAAACAAACGCTGAGTGAGTAAATTATCCTGACAGAAGAACGACAGCTGAAAATGAACAAGAAAACCCCAGGTGAAGCCAATTTAAATAAATTTAATTTAGTATCTTTTCCCAGAGAGAAATAACAGGCAGATATGAACACAGTCAATTTTAGTTTGTCATTTAATAGATTTTAGGATAAAAACCAAAAGAAATCCTTTAGGACTGAGCAAAAATCCAGTTCTATCCCCACAGACACCCTCGCTTTTATCCCCCAAACAGTTTTTCATTTCATTTCCCCGTGAAAAAATTAGCATTTCCAATGTGCACTTTCTAAAGAGAAATATTATATTATTATATATTTTAATAAAAAATGATGAGTACGTTCATAGATTGTATTAGACAGGATGTTTATAAAATATTGAGCTTATTAATATTGAGTTGTGTGAGTGTTAGCCCCTCCCCTCTCCCATGTGAATGGGTGAATGACAAAAAAAAACCTGTTGTGTGAAGCACTTTGGGGGTTGTAGGACCTAATTAAAGCGCTATACAAGTGCACAACATTGACTTCTGAATTTTTTCTTGTTTTAAGCTGATTTTATTTTTTACATCACCCTATCAATCGTCTCAGTGCTCTAAAATCTAACAATATATAACAGAGACAAACACAAACATTTAATATGAACTCCCTGCTGAGGGCCCAGTGTTAAAGTACCTGAGGGATCACAAATCCAAGGGCCACTAAGCAACACTGTTTACTGTTAACATCAGTAAAACTAAAACCATGGATGTTTTTGGAGAAGTGAGGTTTTGGATTGCAGCATATCTCACAGGTGTTCTTGATAAAGTGGTCGGTGAGTGACTTTTTAGTGACATGATTTGTTTCCACCTGTCTATCAATCACATTAAAATGATGACATCTTCTTTATGTATCAAATCAAATCTCCACTTTGTGTGTTAGAGTATTCAGGTGTGACAGCCGTCTGTGCCGAGTGCTTATCTCTCCCTCCTCTAAATATAAAAGTAAAGCAGTTTTTCTTGTTCCTTTTATCAGCTCTGACAGCAACCAGCTGCTACCCTGATTAGATAAGTGCTCTCTGTTTAGGCTGTCACCTTCTCAGCGCTGCATCTTAGTTTCATTTAATTTCTACCTTCATGGTAATTTCTCTTTGGACAAGCCCTCCGTCCTTTTAGCAGCTCAGAAAGGCTCAAGATGTCAAGTTGAAGTTTCACAGAAAAAACCAACATCAAGAGCTGATATGACTCCGTATCTCTTAATTAGATCACTCGTTGCATTTTATTTCCTAAAAGCACAAAACCTGATATTCGGAGACTCAGACTTGAAATTTTGAAAAGAAATTTATATATAAAATGTGCATTATGCGCATCTTTAATGAGTTATTTCATTACATTTCTTTAAAAAGGTTTAGTTTATAAACCTGAACTATAAAGATCAAGTGTGTTTAGTCTTTTTTTTAATTACTTTTTTATTTTTATATAATGAAATAGTAATGTGAAAATGGTTTTTGCTGTGGAGTTTATAAAATGTTCAGTTGAATCTGTTGTGCGTCTCACCTGTCGGTCAGATTGAACAAGGTGTCAAAGGGACACAGTCTTCCTTTTATGCTCCTGTTGTGATAACTTGATTAGCAATTCAAAAATGAAATTACCATTCTCTGACCTTAGAGGAAGCGGTCCAGACTACTCTGCATGTTTTATCCCCATCAAAATGATGTCAAGTGTTGCGGATTACGACAGTCTTCATCTGAATTCCTGAGAGGAAGTTTCCCAGTAGAACATCTCATTAACTATATGTAACTCTCACATGGCCAACAAAGGAAAAATATTGATCCAAAACTGCTTCTGAGCTTCTAAACTGCTGTTCTTTGATCATTCAGTCTGAGACGGAGGCAGCAGTACAGAAAAACCTTTTCAAGAATGTGTTATTATTACCTCAGCCAGGACGTAACGCCAGGGTTAGTTTGTTAATTTTTCTGTTAGCAAGACAGTTAAAGTTAATTATGGATTTTAAAGAGACCATTTCTTACAAATTTCAGGACTTTGTGGTTATTTCTTAAGTATTAACCAGTAATATGAAACATTTTATATCTAAAAAAACATCAGGAAACACTGATTAACAGACCTTTCAATCTGTCTGCATTAAAATTCAAGTGGTTCCTACTACTAAACTAATAATGAGATCAATGTTAATCCAACTGTTAAAGATGTTTTCATGGTCAATGAATCTGATAATATCGATACAACAAAGGTAAGACTCTTATTTTTAGTGTAAATCACAATATGGGGGACTGAGATGCTTAGTGGAGGTCTGAGCTCTACGAGAGCTTTTCTAGTAGAGACTGAATTATTAATATTAACAATAGTTTAATAACCTGGTTATGAACACTTGAATCCTTTGTTTTTTGAGGCATTGACATTGATTTTAAAAGTGTTCTCTTTGAATTCACCAAAAACACTGTGTGGTGTTATAACTGTGCAGCATTCAGTTTTCCACCCAAGAATCAAAAGTTTCGTAGTTTTATTGAAACAAGAAATGAATCAAATCTGGTCTTTCCATAAAGATGAGCTTAAATTCTTTTATTAATGCTCACTATGTGTTAAAATATGTTCTGACAGCTTAATTAAATAAATCAAACATCATAAACCTGATAAATAATGAGCTGGGAGTTATAACATGACTTGAAAAGGCTGGTGCATCAGTGTTTGTTTTCATCTTGACCACATAATGACCTTGTTTACCACTTTTCCATGAGAAGAATATGAAAACATCAGCTTTTATGAATCTTAGTGGAAAAAATCCTCATAAAATGTAGTAAACATGTTGAGTTTCTGCTACTGAGGGTTTTCAGGTAAAGTGTTTTTTATCTTAGTGGAATTTATCTTGTTAGGCAGCTGATGTGACTAACTCCATTAGTGACCTTCTACTTTTTGCATAAATTGTCAGTTACTGAAAACTGTCTTAATATTTTTTTGTCTTAGTCTAATCTTTTCTCCCTTTGTAGTTTTTTAAGTTTATGTTATTGAGATGAGACTGTGTTATTATTTAATCCATATCTTGTGTTTTATTTCAAGCATCTGTTCAAGCAACAGACTAGAGTGGAAATGCAACACAGAATACATCTGACTCTACTTCTTAAGGAAGCTGAGATCTTTTAATGTCTGCACCAAGATGTTGCAAATCTTCTATAGGTCTGTTGTGGAAAGTGCAATCAGTTTTGCAGCCATCTGCTGGGGCAGCAGCATCAGAACCAGAGACTTGAAGAGAATCAACAAACTGATCAGGAAAGCTGGATCTGTGCTGGGAGTATCTCTGGAGCCGCTGGAGCTGATTGTACAAAAAAGAATGCTGGACAAACTGATGAAGATGATGGAGGACTCTTCTCACCCTCTGCACGACACAGTGATCAAACAACAGAGTGTGTTCAGTGAGAGGCTTCTTCAGGTCCGATGCAAGACCGAAAGATACAAAAGATCATTCCTGCCTGCAGCCATTAGCCTCCACAACAAGAACAGACCTTGATCGTTATTATTATATTATTGTCTTATTATTATTTTTATTGTTGGACAAAAAAAAAAAACTACTACAACGTTGAATTTCCCTTCTGGGATAAATAAAGTATTTTTCATTTCATTTCATTTCATCTATATAGAAGTGTTCAAAATTAATGTAATTACTCCTTTTTTTCTTTTTTTGTGTTCTCTTCTCTAACACTTGATAACTGTGAACACAGTAGCCATGTTAAAATAAATGGTTGATGATACAGACTCAGTTTAAAAAAAAGTCTCTTCCTTTACAGAAACTTCCCTTTTGTAGTTTATCTGACTATCCAGCACTGAGAGATGTAATGTATGCATGACCAGGCACACTCAAACAGCCTACATTTTCCTGCTGTAAATAGATCTGTGTTTCTTATCTAAAGCTCTCTAATCTTACAAGGCAACATTAGCATTAAGGATGTCAGGTTTCCATGGCAACTGAATGAAAGTCAAGGACTTAAATGAGGTGTTAAATACGAAGTTTTGTGTTGTTACAACCCAAACTTTTACTTGACAACGTGTGTCATTTTGCAGGATGGAACTGATAAAAGAGGCGACAGGTTGTCCTTGTTAAAACCTAATGACAAATCAGAACACTTAGTACACTTGTTTGTGCAAGCAGAGCTTTCCTAAATGGTACAAATTGGAATGGAAGTCAACTCAGTAATTCCCAATATGAAGGACGATTTTGCCTTTTCTCTGCCTCAGTAAGTGCACCTGTGATTCAGGCAGCACGTCTCGAATTAATGCGCTTTCCTCCTGGTTTTGTGTGGCTGTGTTAGTCTGTCCACACAGCAGCTGCTGAAGCAATTACATTTACTTTGACTGATGTAAGGCTCACAAACGGGACGTGCATACAGATTCATTTTAACGTTTTTACCTCCTTCAAGGAAGTTGTTTCAAATCAGCATAATGATGGATTAAGGGGACACTTGTCTTAGACATGTTGACACAGACTGGCTTGTGTCCTTTCATGCTTCATATCCCATGTAGTGTGATCACAATTTATGTCTTTCAGGTGCATCTTTGAAATGTAATTATTTACAAAAATCTTTTATATCATTTGGGTCCTTTTTTGTTGTTATTGTTTGTTTTAAATCCTGTTTCTTTTCTTCTTCTTTTCAGATACTTTTCCAGAGGTTTGTATCAGGTTTGTGACTTTGTGGTTGTTTAAAGATGTTGTGTTGTTGTGGTCATTTAGCATTAACCTTCTGTAAATTTTAGCATGAGTATTTAAAGAGGCCCTTCCATTAAAAACAGTTTTTCTGAGGTTTCTGTTGAATATTTTAGCTCCACAGGTGTTCTTACCTTCATAGTGGGTGTGAAAACAGGTCAACAACTTCTCTTTCAGTTTTTATCTCTCGAACTACGCAGGTGGTGATAAAACCCGAGTTCTCCCGAGTCCGAACGGCCTGTATCTGTTTCATCACAACTCCTTTGTTCGTTAGTATTCGGCAGCTCCTGCAGTTGAAACCACACCTAGCATGCTGCTAGCTAAAAACTGTTAGCATAAGACGTAGCAAACAGGAAGAGAGAACGTCTGCTGTTGCTATGCGCAGCGGGGCAGGAAACAGTATACCTTGCTCTGATGGGCTAGTTTGTTAGCCAATCTGAGTCCAGCAAATTTGCATAATGAATATTAATTAGTTGCTTTAATTTTATGGCCATTTCATATAAATTTCCACCATTTAAAATGTTTTTATTGTGTTTATCTCCTTTTTATTTTCCATCTTTTAAAATAACTGTTATTATGAGCCTCTTTTCAGATGAAAAAGAGATTTTAGACTCTGAGATCCACATCGTTGTCTCAATGGACTCCCAGGCATGAATCTGAAAAGTCGGTTCAGTAATCCATTCCTGGCTGATATTCTAACAAGGCAGTGTTATCACAAGCTGTGGGAACTGTGGGAACAAAGCATTCCTCATTATGGACCGAAGAATAGAAAAACAGAAACCATTAAAGCTGAATCAAAGTGCCGCTGACAGAACAGCTTGCAGCTGGTGTGATTACCTCGTCTCATAACAAACCCACTGGATGATTGGCAGCAGGGAGGGATGAGCCCTAATTTGATGAAGGTCAGCTCTGAACAAACCATCTGAAAACACACCGACAGGCACATTCTTGCCAGTTGGCCTATTCATGTGTGCACAGAAATAATTTATCCCTAATCGGTGAGTCAGAGTTTCCAAGTTAGAGATTAGACAATCTATTTTTGTTCTGCTTCCTATAACAGCAGAAACAAGAAATGCTGTGTATTTAAAAAGAACTGCTGGATTAGATTTATATTTGCAGTTTTCTTTGTCACCGTTACTTTCCAACTTCTGGCTGACAGAATGACCTCTGACCTGAATTTTTTTGTGCTGTTACCCTTGAGTTTATTCTGCTTTTCTGCTCACCGAGTAAGTGTCACTTACTGCAACTATTTTTACCGGTTCAAACCAGTCTGGGCAGGATGGTGTTTACTTATTGACATTTGGAGTAAACTTTAAAAGCTGTTGTCATGAAAATAAACAAGTACTCAAAAAGACTGAATTAACAACTGCGATCTGCAGGTTTTAACTGTGTAACTAGTATTTCCAATGTGTTTTAATGAATCTATAACTTCTTCAGATCAGCTGCAATAGATCCTGAAGATCCTGACAATAAATCCCTGAAGAAAAAATTCATTACTGCAACATGTAATTTCCTTGTAGGGATTAATAAGGTATGTTTGAATTTTAATTTATCAAATTACTGGATGTTTCCTCAATTTTCATTTGAGGAAAAACACAACAAATATATAATACAAGCTGAAATATGTTTTAGAGTTAAATAAATGAACACAGCTCAGATTGTATGGACGTGAGTCACTGGGCAGAACCGCCTATTCACAAATTTTAAAATAGATTTTACTTGTTGCGTGAACACATTCCTGCAGTCATGCACAATGTAAAACATACATTATATTTATAGTTTCAATGTGTCTCTTGAGCTCTAGTTTCTCAAATAACACTTTATTTTTAACAAATTTAAAAAATATTTATTCAACATGTTTTGAAGACATTAGTTTTAACAGGATAGTAAACTGTAAAAAATTAGTTAACAACAAGAAATTTATTTTTCAGCCATTTTACAATATTTCAGATGGTACCAAGTATTTTGAGTAAAGAATTGTGTTTCCATGGTGATGAGGTCTTTCTTTTATCCTTGTTTCAGAACTGGTTTGAAAAGTAATTAACTTTAGTAAAAAGAAAAACAAACATAAACCAAAACAACAAAAGTGTCACAAAGTGGATGCAGAAAAGAGTGGCCTTAGTGAATCAAGGACTGTAAGACTTTTAAAAGAAGTTGGTGTCCAACTACATATTATTAAAAAGAATTATTAAAATAGTCCTCTCATGTTCTCTGAGGAGAGCGTAGAACATCTGCTGGACCCAGAATAGAAGATCTAAGAGATCAAACAGATGTATTCTGGGTAGGAAAGGATTTATCAACATGGAGGTCTCTGACTGAATCCAAATTATTGTTGAGAATGCAGAAGTCAGATGACGTCAGACTCTTTGGAAAAACTTAGTAAGTGGTCGAAAATGACACATACAGATTTCAGAAAAAACATGAGTAATGAGCTAAACTTTTGGAGAAGGATTTGAGAACTTGATTTAAGTAAAAAATAAACAACTAACCAAACAAAAACCCTTTGGGTTACGTAATCTTAATTAAACTGAAGACAAGTAAGAAACATTTATTGTTAGACAAAAAAAAAATAATGAAGCTTGATGAGACAATTGTAAAAGATTTAATTTGCAAGTAGCAGTTAGATCATCCATCCATCCATCCATCCATCCATCCATCCATCCATCCATCCATCCATCCATCCATCCATCCATCCATCCATCCATCCATCCATCCATCCATCCATCCATCCATCCATGGTTTTTGGGGGCTGGTGCTGATCTGCAGAAGACATTTGATGAGACTATTTAGGAGAAGAAAATAAAAGGTATACTAAAATTATAATATAAACAACTTTCTAGGCAGTTGAAATAATAAATGTATTAAATATAACCAGGAAATAAACTTAAAAAAGGTGTTAATTTTTTATTCTTTGTTCTTGTGTTGAAAAATAAATCCATAATTAAAAGAGGACTGAGTGCAGGTGCATTTCATAAGTTTAATTATTTATTACTGAGTCTAAAAGAGCAATTTAAAAAATGATATAAAATATTAAACTGAAGTAACAGCACAATAATCAGCCAAACAGTCAATTTGTACAAATAGTGCTACTATTCCCTCCACAGCTGATTAGCATATCATGCTGTGCACATTTAGCAGCAGCACCTGATATAAACGGATCTTAACAAGTGTCCAGCATTGGCAAAACAAAAAACCTTGTCTAATTGTCTTTTATTAACACACAGACACACAAAATATTTAATTTTAACTTATCTTTTGTAAACAGGAAATCCTTCAAGCACCTGATTGGCTGTTCTAATTCTGCCTCCTGTTCCTGTTTGGTCAACAACAGTCTGTGATTGTTTGTTATTTCACTTTATATTTTAAAAATGAACCACATTTGTGACACAGAAGAAAACTGTGAATTTGGAGGCGACAAATTCAGTGGAATCTCAGCACGTTGACACAGACATTGTTTGTTTTTCCTTTTGGGATTTAATGGCAAAAACAAAAACACAAATGAACTTCATGTTGAATGAAAGCCCAGAAACAGTCTGGAGGCTTAAAGCATCTCTGTTGTACTTCTGAAAATAACTTCAGCTCAGACTTAACACAAACTCAAGTTCTGTCCCCTGTCCATCCGTCCATCCGTCCGTCTGTCCATCACCCCAATGATCCTTTCCAGCTATTCCTGAAGATTCCAAGAAGTTTTCATGTCAGAGAGGATATACTGTAATCCTGTGAGATTGGGTCTACCTTGAGTCTCCTCCCAGTGGGACGTACCCGGCCACCAGGAGGCGTCCTAACCAGTTACTGGAACCACCTCATCTGACTCCTTTCAATGTCGAGGAGCAGCAGCTTTTCTTCAAACACCATCTGGATGATGGATCTCCTCACCTTATCTCCAGGGCTGAGTCTGGCCACCCTACGAAAGAAGCTCATTTTAGCCGCTTGTATCCAAGATCTCGTTCTCATACAGGATCCAGATCTTATGACCAGGTGAGGATCTGAACGTACGAAGACTGATACTCCCGCTCCATCCTGCCATCACTCATAAACAAGATACCCAAATACTTTAACTCCTCCACTTGATACAAAGACTCACTGCCAACCTGAAGGGAACATTCCACCTTTTCCCAGGCTCTAACATAAAAAAACAACACTGACTACAATAAAAGCTTTAAAAACCCAAACAACGTTACACTGAATAACTCTGTCTGCCACCAACAGAGACCTTTAATCAGGAACTGATGTTTAATTAAACTATATGTAAAGATCAACGCAGCATATCAGCAACAATAATCTCTGTGTTTTAGAAACGTAAAGCACCTGCTGGGTGGAGCTTTGGGTTTAAACGTGAAAGTAACTCTGAGTTTCCATTCCACAGATAAAGATACTACACATACACCCACATATACACTTACAGGATCAAAAATAGCTTATTTATTTTAAAAGAGGCCACAAGACTTTCAACACATGCTGCACTTAAACACTATTATTATCACTAACGAGAGAACTCACTGATCAGCTGTGGAAATATGAACAGAAAGAAATGAAGATTCTGATTTTTAAAGCATTTATTTGTTAAATTATGAATAAAATGAAAGAAAAAATAATTATTTTTACTTCTTTTCTTATGGAATAAAAACCTTCAGTTCTGATATTTAAAGTACTTTTCCTTTAAGTAAGAAATACCTTTTTATTAAAGAATACATTAACATTGTGTAGTCTAAGAACATTGTTTTAGACTTTATGAATACCAAAACACAGTTTAGGCGAAACACATCTGCATCGTTGTTCATCTCTGTGCAATGAACAGGATTTTTTTGGCTTTCTGCACGTCATAGATTTGGTGTAAGCAGCGTTCAGCCGTCTCTCAGAATGACAGCGTCGGCCCTTTTTTCAGTCTGACTGTGAGCTTGTTTCCTGTGTAGCCGTCAGTCGCTCTGCACAACAACATGGCTATAAGCAGAAAAGACAGCTTCCTCTGGGGGAAAGGTATGAGCATCAATCTTCTACTTTAGAATATTAAGTTGCCACGAACAGCTACTAATATATAAATACAGCATTGTTTTTCTATCTGTGTGGTTTTGTTTGGAACTTATTTAAACTGAAGCTGCTTATTGCTTCTGGTGCAGAATTTACTATTTGTGGTGTTTTTCGATTGAAATAAGACCCAAGAGGTTTCATGACAACTCTGTTTTTGTAAATCTGGAAATCTATGATACACAATCAGTTGATAATAAAAGAAAAATGCTGTGAATTGTCATTTTGAACAAAACCCCTCTGCAGCTGAGGGTGAAATCTAGTCTCTGGGTTAATACTTCCAATCACACTGATCAATTCTCTAACCAGATAAGAATAAACATGTGATATAAACTGGTTATTTAGAAGAAGTGTGGACATCAGGGAGGCTGTCAAGATCTTCTCAGTGCTCAATGTATGCAGACAGTTTCACAGCATCAGTCTCAATAACGACGGCCCCTCATTCTTTGTGTTGCTCCGCAGCTCCACCAAAGCTTTACCGGGCTGACAGGACTCAGGGCGACAACTTTAAGGTTCACAAATCCGAGCTGCTTGATGACATTCAGGTACGGTGGTGAATTTTTTTTCAATGAAGGTCATTCATTAAAATATCTTGTTATTCTCCTGCTTGTAGAGCTAGCAGCTCATTCAAAGGATCTGATAGATGTTACTGCAACTGCAAGTGATGTAAAGCCAAACCTTTGTCCTTTACTAACATCACTGTCATCTCTCTGCACTCCTTCTCACAGAAGCTAAGACTGGAGATCAATCCCACCATGCCTGATGTCCACAACCCTAACCTGAAGCAGCACAAGTGAGTATGAGCACTTTACAGCCTTTTACAGCGACTCCTTTGAACCTGCACAGCTTCTTCATCTAATTTAAGTGATGCTCTGTGGCAGTTTTACTTCCCACACAGCACAGTGCTTAGTTTGACAGATTTGTTTGACTTAGTCAGAGTTCAAGATGACAGACTTTTTAACTTCTGTAAAATATGTTCCTGTTTAGAAACAAACTGGTTCACACTGTGAGATCTGACCTGCTGATAAGGGCATTAATATAACACAGTTCCTGAGTGTTTGTTACAGATAAAAAAGCCCAAGTTTGGTCAGTTTTCAACATTTTTGTACAGTTTCTACAGCGTGTGTCTGATTTGTAGCTCACTTCATCTTTTTAGATTAAGAAGGATTTTTTTTTCAAAGCTTGAAGCTCTGCATTAGAAGTCTGAAACATCAAAAGAGCACCTACCTGTATATGAGACTATTATAAAAGACCAATAATACTTCCCAGTCCTTTATCTTTAGCCTTCTATTAAACTTTCTTGATGTTTTTTTTTTTTATCAAAACACTTTAAATTCTTTAGTGATCCGAACTTGACAAACGTGCCCACGTGGTTTATTCATTCAAAAGAAAATAAATAAATAACCCTTAGATAAGCGATTAGTTTTAGCTCAGATATTTTTATCTTACTTTTAACTTCCCACTGGTGACTTCAGTTCATAGTCAGTGTTTTATTAAAGAGACTTTGAGGTCCGGAACGCAACTGATCTTCAGTTGTTTCATCAAAGTCAGAGAAAAGTGATAGAAAACGACCTTTTGGTCCATTTTCAGACGGACTGCTTGAGACTTCTGAACATTTTTATAGTTCCTTTAATTTGTTGCAGCATTCAGAAGGTAGTAATAGTCTATGACACGATACTTTTAGCTGCTTATAGCAGAATTACTGGCACGTTGACCACAATTTCTTCTTTCTCCCCACTGAAACTTCAACATAACCTGAAAAAAACTGACATGATTACAGAGAAAATGACCTCAATGATGAGTTTAATGTTTTTCCAAACCAAGTCATCTTTAACAAATGCAGTGACCAAGTTTCACCATTAGTGTGTGTTTTCCTCAAACACGACCAGCAGATTTCAGCTGGTTACGCTGCGTTAAACTAGACTCAGATTGTTTTAACACAGAGTGAAACTGTGGTCCAGCTCAGCTCATTTCCTTTTAACATTACTCACCACAATTATTCCTTTAAGTTATGTAATATAAAATTACTATATCATTTATAAAACAGACAAAAGAAGAATTTAGAATGAAATAATAATAAAAATGTTGTTATTTTGAACCTTGTGCTAATTGACTTTGTGTTTCTGTTTTTTGTTACAGTAAAAGTTTCGTAAGAAACAGGAAATTCATACGTGGGAAAAAGAAGTTTAACATGGACCCTAAAGTGGTAAGATTCCCTTGTATTAAACAACCAAAACCTTTAGACATTAAACTGCTCTTTTATTCATTTATTTATTTGCTGAAAACCTCTGATGTATCTGATAGACGTGTTCAAGCCCCAGCCATTAAACATTGCTGTAGACACTCCGATCCAAGTTTAAATTCAAACAGTTCAGGTACACGGTTATAGATTTAAATTTTATTCCTTTTAGTTCATCTGACATTCTACAAAGAAACGACAGCACGGCTCCGAGGAGCGGATGCAGATTTGAGTTAAGCGTGTGATGGCTTAGAAATGCAAACTGTGCACCCACAGACGGATACAGCATGAGCAATAGCAAGAAAAACCACATCCTGTTCCCTGAAGTGGGGCAGAGGCGTCACTTTACCACAATGGTCTCCATCTGAGTCCTCAGCTAAAGCTGGGTCTCGACTGCAAAGCTCCCATGTTACAGTTCTTTAAGTGGAACTGATTTGATGAATTGTTGCAGGAGTTGACGCTCTGGTTTAAGGGTCAGAGTTTGAAGATGAGAGTTTTCTGAGGAAGCAATACCTGCATGCAAAGTTCACACAACTCTTCTGCACCAAAGTGCTGCTGATTAATGACAATAATGAGTCAAAAAGTGAAGAAGTAAAACTTTCTTAATGCAGGATGTGATGAGCATGCAGACCTGAGAAGAATTTTAACACAAGATGTTACAAAAAACACAAATTCTGGTGTAAAGATAGCAGAAGATAGCATTTATTTAAAAACGGGAAATAAATATTGTCATCTTTTCTGCTGCAGGGCATCAATTACTTGGTTGAAAGTGGTTTTCTTGAATGGAGAGCAGAATCTGTGGCAGAGTTTTTGTACAAGGAGGAAGGACTAAACAAGACCGCCATTGGGAACTTTCTAGGAGAAAGGTAAATGACGTGAAGTGGGCTGAGACTCAAATAGAAGTGAAGGACAACACTCAGATGTGGAGCACATAAAGGAACATTGTTAAGAATGTTTTATTTAATACAGACTTTAAAAACTCATAAGATTTCCTTAAAATTAAGTTAACTAACCCCAAATAAATATTTTTAAAAAGAAGAGTTGATTGAACTGCAGAACATAAGTTAATGAACAGAAAGGGGCACTTTATTTACAAAAATTGTGTTTGATGTCAGAACTAAAATAAAATAAAATAAAATAGCTGTTAGAGAAACAATAGATCAAGGATGTGACCTAGTTTTTATCTTCTAGTTAACCGCTGATGCCTTTCAGAGGTTAACTCATCATTTTGATAAATAAAAATGTGTCTTTTCAGTTTGCAAATGTGATATTGATGATTAGATGTTTTATTTTACTTCCTAAACTCTGGCTGTTTTCACACCTTTGCCCACCTGGTGACTGTCTTGGATGCAGTTCTGTTCTGAGTTCTTGTGCTGGTCGGTTCATATTTTCATCCATGTTTTTATATGTTACACAGAGAGGAAATGCACCTGAAGATACTGAAAGTGTTTGTGGGGCTGCATGAATTCTCTGATCTGAATCTGGTTCAGGCTCTGAGGTTTGTGAAAGTTACTTCATCGAGAAATGTTTCGTTTTATTTAAAAGTTTCTGGTGAAAGTGAAATTCTTCTTCTACTATCTTGTGATCAATTTAAAGTGCTTGTTTGTGATTATCTATATCTATATATGTATATTCTGCTCACTGACAGGCAGTTTCTGTGGAGCTTTCGCCTCCCAGGTGAAGCGCAGAAGATTGACAGGATGATGGAGGCTTTTGCAACTCGCTACTGTGGCTGTAACCCAGGGGTCTTCCAATCCACAGGTAAGAGGTGGTTTCAAGGAGTCCAATTAAAATAGTTTATATCTCTTTGATTTTAACATCTTTATAAGACATTTTATACAGTAATTTCTCCTTTTCCAACCTGAGCTAATTGATTTTTATTATAATAGCTTTGGCTCTAGCAGCATTTACAGAAAGCCATTATTTTTAATGGCTGCAGTTCTGCAGCTGAGGCAGATATAGCAAAGCTCTGCTGAGAAAAATGTGGTTTTCTGTTTCAGACACCTGCTACATCCTGTCTTTTGCGATCATCATGCTCAACACCAGCCTTCATAACCCCAACGTAAAAGACAAGCCGAGTCTGCAGCGGTTTGTTTCCATGAACAGAGGCATCAACAACGGTGACGACCTGCCAACTGAGCTGCTCACGGTCAGCTGATGTCATTAATTAACAGCTGATTAGTTTTACCTTCCTTGAATCTTGATGGAGACTGCAATGAGCACAAAAACTGAGAGAATAGATACATTTTTTTGAATGCTAAATTTTAGATAATGTACACAGAATCAATTTGAAAACTAAACAAACATAAGGCTCATTGGAGTAAGACACGGAAAAGCTAATGGTACATTCAGGATTATTTTTCTGTGGTAAAACTCTCCTGCAGCGTATGTGGTTTGAAATGAAAGCCTGCAATAAAAAAGAGAACAGTGAGCACTCAATAAATCATGTTTGTGATTCCATTTCAGTCTTTTTACGTTTACAGCAGACAGACAAATATGAACAAGAATAGTCTTATTGAACAAAAGAAGCAAAAATACTTTTTGCTGCTGTCAGTTATTTGTACAATTACTTTTCGAGGGAATATAATTTACGTTGTTTACACAGTTAGCAGCTAATGGCTGCTGTGATATTAGAAATGCTTGACATTTCTATAAATGTTCCGTGAAGTTGTAAAGAAATAATCCAATATAATATTTAAATTGTGGTCTAAAATGGGTCTAAAATCTGTCGATGCCATGAAATGTGTTAAAGATGAGACTCCAACAAACCCGTGAATTTCAATATAAGAATTTTCTTCTTGAGGCTTTTAAATATCATCTTCAATCTTCTTTAATTCATTGTTTCTTTTTGAAAGGGATTATTTCGCAGACACAATTCAAATGTTTCAAATATTTTTCAGAAACTGTATGCAAGCATCCGCAGTGAGCCTTTCAAAATCCCAGAGGATGATGGGAATGACCTGACGCTGACATTTTTTAATCCAGACAGAGAGGGATGGCTCCTCAAGATGGGTGAGATGATGATACGAACCCCAAACAGTAAACACTGACTCGGTTAATGCTTCCATGTACCTCCTTCACCTCTTTTCAAAGATCATTTTCATCCTTCTTGTAGGTGGTAAAGTGAAAACATGGAAGAGGAGGTGGTTTATTTTGACAGACAGCTGCCTATATTACTTTAAATACACCACAGTAAGTCTTCTTTTCTCTTCTGACACTGAAAACAAAAATCAAATATCATCAATCTATTTGTGACGCTTATTTTATCCTCCAGGACAAAGATCCAATCGGAATTATTCCTCTGGAGAATCTTTGTGTCAGACAACTACAAGACTCAAGTAAAAAGGTAGAAATCATTCATTTTGCCACAGTCTCAAATGATAACTGCTAAATTTTTAACCCAAGAGCTTTAAAAACAATAAATCAGCAGGCTATAACAAGACTATTAAAATAAACGAAAAGCAGATGCCTTCTGTAACTGTGCCTCATGTTTGTTTGAACAGTACTGTTTAGAGTTGTATAACCCCAAAGGACAAAAGATCAAGGCCTGCAAGACGGAGAACAAAGGCAGGGTGGTGCAGGGCAAACACCATTCTTATAAACTCAGCGCCACCAGCACAGATGAACGAGACGAGTGGATAGATGCAATCAGGTGAGAACCACATGCTTTTAAAGTACTGTCCAGTAATCATCTTCAGTTCGAATCTACAACTTTAAAAGATTAATTACATCACATCGTAGATTGATTAATTCATGAAAAGTATCAGACATGCAAAAAGTT
Source organism: Pachypanchax playfairii (assembly GCA_006937955.1). Taxonomy (NCBI): domain Eukaryota; kingdom Metazoa; phylum Chordata; class Actinopteri; order Cyprinodontiformes; family Aplocheilidae; genus Pachypanchax; species Pachypanchax playfairii. The sequence goes on from SSNP01000037.1 coordinate 1,711,290, forward strand.
TAACAAAATAAAGCTATTATTGATCATTTCTTTTTCAGAGCAAGTATCACCAAGGATCCTTTTTATGACTTGGTGGCACTACGCAAGAGGAAGGTCATCAGCAAAACGTCTTCATAGGGCTGAAACTGGAGACTGAATGTGTGATGATGTAGGAACACTGATGGAAGCAGGACAAAAAAAGAAGAAAGAATTTAACGTAATCACACAGCATTTCACTGAAATGTACAAATTGGGAAGTGACACTTGAGGTGTGAAAGGGGAACAGTGAACTAAAAGTGACTTGCAGTGAACAGAGTTCATGTTACTTCTGCAAACTGTGTGCACTACTGTGTGCTCCGACCGATGTTTGACAAACAGCTGCTGCGGGGGGGAAGGAGGGTTACAAGTTTTCAGTTTCTTAACATTATGAGTGTTTTAATAAATTGTCAAAGACAAAAACAACAACAATGAGATTTGTAATGAACATAAATAGAAGTAAGATGGTAGTAAACAAAGAAATCAAAGATGACAAAAATAATGAACCTTGCAAAGCTGAAGAAAAAATGAAATCCAAATCAAATTGAGGTAAAATGACCCTAACTATGAATTCAACCCTAACTGTTGTAAAAATAAATCTGTCCTGACATAATAAGGCACCCAGACCCACAATACTGTCTGCCAAATACATCAGGACAGGACACGTTATATCAAAAAGAAGTAAAATGACCACAGATTCAACACGACAGTCACAACGATACGACAACCTGAAACATCTACAACAGACACTGAATAACAGCTGAAATAAAATGGCCTCTAACAAAACATAAAACAGCGTCAAAGATATTTAAAATAACCTAAAAGTATTTTTAAATTGTGTACATATTTTAGGGACTTACTGTAAAAATGTTTTCTTTTTTCTGTTTTATGTCAAGAATGTAAAATAAAAGCATAAATCTTTATGGTTTTGGTTTGTGAACAGAATATGTAGCATTCATCCAGTTTATTTTCCATGTAAATAAAACAGAATTAAGCTTTAGTATGTACAAACCTTAAAAAAAAAAAATGTAAAAGCCTAAAAATAATTTCAGATAATTTCTGTTTTTAACTTATACTGATTTCAATATGTACAGAATATTTTCTTTGTTCACATGTTCTTGTATGTGTAATTTAATAAATGAATTGTATGATATTTATCAAACTACTTATACAATAAAGTTTTTCCTGAAGCCTTTTTTTTTTTAACTTTTTCGCCACCAGATGGCAGTTCCGTATCATTTCATGTTTTCTTTCTGGATCTCTCAAACAAACATTAACCTCTACTGTTCTGTGTGTGTGTGTGTGTGTGTGTGTGTGTGTGTGTGTGTGTGTGTGCGTGTGTGTGTGTGAGTGTGCGTGCGCAACCAGGGTGATCATTTTAAGAATCCCGTCTTGTTTTGTATGTTAGCTGATAAACATAAAGTGTCATGTTAGCTTTTTTCTGTGTACCACGCTCTGACAGTAAGTTGTGGTTTCCTGAGAACACACCCGCACACTTAAAAAAAAACAAATTCAAATTAAACACTGTATCTCTTTGATCTCAAAGCTGTTTTAACATTTATCATTTTTTAATGTGAACTGATGGAAATATCTCTGTGTAGACTGATAGATTTAACGTTTGTTTCTTTAGACACACTTTCCTGGAACTTTTAAACTAAAAGAATAACAGCAACTGTTACATACTGATGTTTATTGCAAAATTTGTACTAAACATGTTTTATACTTTGGTTGTACTTGCATGGACACAAAGCTGCTACTACTACTACTATTATTATATAATCACCATCATCATCCTTATTATTATAATCATTATGTAAAGTGTTTCGATTCGATGATAGTTTAAGACATTTAAATGCTCAAAGTGTTTCCAGAAAAGTTTCTCATTGTGACGTGCTCTAAGACAAGATATAAACTCAGCACAAAGATGTACATCTGAAACTGGATGGATGGATGGATGGATGGATGGATGGATGGATGGATGGATGGATGGATGGATGGACTCTTACTCCAGTAAGAGTGTTTTTTTTTACATCAACCATTTCCAGGAAAAACTTAAGAAATATTCCAAATGCATCCTTTTGAAGGTTTATTTAGAACTGGATATGTTGAGGGGCAAGATTTGCATCTTTCTTTACACTCACCGGCCACTTTATTAGGTACACCATGCTAGTAACGGGTTGGACCCCCTTTTGCCTTCAGAACTGCCTCAATTCTTCGTGGCATAGATTCAACAAGGTGCTGGAAGCATTCCTCAGAGAGTTTGGTCCATATTGACATGATGGCATCACACAGTTGGCGCAGATTTGTCGGCTGCACATCCATGATGCGAATCTCCCGTTCCACCACATCCCAAAGATGCTCTATTGGATTGAGATCTGGTGACTGTGGAGGCCATTTGAGTACAGTGAACTCATTGTCATGTTCAAGAAACTAGTCCCAGATGATTCCAGCTTTATGACATGGCGCATTATCCTGCTGAAAGTAGTCATCAGAAGTTGGGTACATTGTGGTCATAAAGGGATGGACATGGTCAGCAACAGTACTCAGGTAGGCTGTGGCGTTGTAACGATGCTCAATTGGTACCAAGGGGCCCNGTAGTTTCTCAAGCTGAAAATCAGACAAAAATACTAACGTTTCTGCAGCGTGAGACTCCTTAGAAAAGTTTGTAAAGTAAAGAGATCAAAATAATATTTTCTTAGGTTTTATTCAAAGACTCACATATTAATTTTTTCATATACACAGAGATGCAAGATAACACAAATGAAACGCAAACTATCAGATATTTTTAGAAAATACACTCCCCCCCTCCGAAAGAAAACATTTTCACTGAGCACATCTTGTTCAGAATTTGATGTAACTTTTCATGTATTTGCAGTCAAAATTTTTATCCTAATACTTTTAAGTATATACTTCTTTTTTAGAAGTATTTCTGGCTTTTATTCACCTTCAGCTCAAATAATGTGACAATCTACAACTCAATGATTTACAATTTCACATATTTACTTTTACTTTAATCTCTTTAAATAAAGGCTTAGACAGGTCGTCATACATTATTCACAGCCTGTAAAACACACTCCGATCAACACTTACTTTGTTGCCATGGGTCCACGGTAAGGTGACACTTATGAACACTACTGATCACTTTTCCTGTTCCCTTAGCAACAAGAGGGAAGAAAAGGTATGACATAATTCACCTATGTGCTGTTTAGGTGAACATATACAAGTGTAAACCAGAAAACACTGAACAGAAAAATTATTTAACACCAAAATGTAAAAAATAAAAAGTTAACATTGGCAGTGAAATCCTCCATCATCAGCAGTGTTTTAGCTACACAGAGACTTTTTGGAGAATTGTCTTCAGTGTTGACCTTCAGCACAAACTGCAGCTGCATTTCAACCAGAAACCTTCCCTGCTGATAGAGCGGCGTCACCTGGTTACACTCAGGTGATACTGTGACTCAGATACTGCAGCAATTTCTCTTTTTTCTCATGACTGGATGCAGTTCTTCTTGTGATGCCGACGGCGGCTTCTCAATCCACCTAAAACATTTAAAAAGGAGAATTCACAAATTAGCAGGAAAGTCTATGATCTTAATTCATTAAATTTTTCTGAGATTCAGTCAGAAAAATCTGAAAATTTTCAAAACAAAATAAAATCCACACATCTATTAATAGTGGAAATAAGATTATTAATTTTATTTTATTTTTTTACTTAAACAAAAACAATCTAACCCTATTTTGGAAAAGAATATCATTTTAATTTTTATTTTATGAAATGTTTAATAATACTTTGTGTTTGATTCTGATTCTGTTTGATATCAGTCATCATGTATTAAATTATCTGTGAAGACGTATGTGTTGGAAGCCATAAAGCATTTGTTATCAAAGCTTTTATAAATTTACTAATCTAAACCCAAAATAAAACTTAATGTTTTAAATGTCATCCCTCCTCCGATATGTTGTGTGACATTAAAATATACTGTAATATCTGCCAGATGACTCCTTTAGTGCTCGTTCATCTTGAGATTTTAAATCTAGATTCAGAATTTAAAGATTTAATAAAAATTGAAACAAATTTGTCATTTTTACAGTTTTAATGTGTTTAAACTCTAAAAGTTTTTGGTTTCAAAGTTTTGATAACCAGCACTGAATCTTTGAGTTCTCTGTGTCCATGAAATTAACAACAAATTCTATTGTTGTTTTTAAAATACCTGATAAAATTTGTACATTTTAGATACATGTAGTTTAAACTGGGTTTTTAAATGAAAGTAATTAAAACTAACTTGTTAAGACAACTGTAGAGTAAAATGATTACTGTCCAGTCTTTGGGAGAGAGTTAAGACAATATTAACTGCAGCTGCCTTCTTTAATTCATATAAAACAATGAAATATAAATATATGTAAGAAACTACGCACCATCATCATCTCCAATATTGATGGTCTGTAGAGAAACACTTTTCTGAAGAAGCTTCGAAGGCTTCTTGGGTTTGAGTTTTAATGGTCCTGGTTTCTCAGCAGTCTCAAACAAGTCGTCCTGTTCATTCCCTGCAAAGCCATTGGCCTCTGGTGTTTTACAGATGGGGGTGGGGCTCTGAGGAGTGACCACACCCTCCTCTATAGTCTCTGTACCCTGACTGGCTCCTCTGCCTTTCAGGAAATGCCTGAATGAGCTGCGTTGCCTCTTTATGCTAGTTGCTGGGTTCTTTTTCTGACCTTTTTTCCCGTCCTCGTCGTCCTGCTCAGTAGATGAAACTAGACTCGATGGGGAGACTTGCTCAATCTTTTCCTTACTCAGTCCATTTCTCGGATTCAGCCCATTGACCAGTGAGTCTCTCTGAGTTGAAAGGTCCTGTAAAGAACCTGTCAGGCCCAAACTGTTCCCAAAGACTAGAGAGTACTTTGGATTGTGGTACTTATGTGCAGGAACCTTTAAGTCAATTTGTCTTGAATCCCCGACTGATACCTGAAAGCGAGATATTGAGACGGGCAGAGGTCGAATGTGCTCCACCTTTGGCTTCAGGATGGGTGTAGGAAGTGGTGGTTTGGTGATGTTAAACTCCTTGTAGAGGTCGACCTGTTCAGACGCTGCATACAACTCCCTGAAGTCACTGTCAAAGAAGTCCACAATTTGTCCAGACATCACAGTAATCGTGTTCCTATCTAGTCGATATGAACTCCATGTAAAGCTGCAGGAAAGAAAAAGAGTTTAAATGAAATATGTGGCAAATTGACAACACAAATATTTTCAGAAGCGTGCATAAAAATCTGGTTAATTCTGACAACGGTGGATTAAAACCGTCTCAGCCTTGAAACATCTAACATTCAGTGCAATTTACAACCAGAAAGTTAACTAAAGAAGTGTTAACTGAAAGAAGATCATTAAGATGATACCATGAACTGGCTAACTTAGCTTAGCAGTGACTTAAAAAAAGTAATTAAATAATCTGGCAATAATTTAAAGTTGCAAAATTTGTACCCCCATACTGAGAACTTTCTAAATTTACCTTTTTTTAAAAAAAAAACTAAAACATTTAAAAAAGGATCAATCTGATTTGTAATTACAAAAAAACAAAAAACAAAAAGTATATCTGTTGTTTACATAAGTGAACAATATGGTTGGTGTTATTTGTTTATGAAAGAAAAAGTCACTGAAATGACCTGAAACTCACAATAATAACATTTTTCTTTTAAATCAGCATATGAAAATCCAACATTGCGTTTCATTTGTGGTTCACCAGCATAATAAAAATCAATCTTATGAAACTGGCCTGGACAAAAATGCTACAAGAAAAGACTGAAAATAATCTGACCATAGAGACATGTCAAACTAAGGTGTGTCCTCTAATTAACTTCACAGGTGTCTTCAGTCTTGGGTTAAAAGTCGTCACTGTGCTGTTCGGAAGCACAAGTTCTGCAAGAAGAGGTTTTCTTTACATGAACTCCTCCAGTCATACTGAACTGTACATGAGTAAATCTGACTGGGATCTTTTCTTCTGATATAAATCAGTCATACTAGTTTTGAGTTTAGTTTATCAGCATTAAGAGCATGAACTGAAAGCTGCTTCACTACAGATGTGGTCAGTAAGTGGTTTCTGTTTCTACATCAAGTCTGAGCTTGACTTTTTCACTTTCAAGTAAAGACAGAAGGTAAAGGCGGATGATGAGTGTTAATGTCAAATTAATAAATTTATAAGATGTGACAAATTACCTCCTGAAGACAACAATCAAAGCACCTGTCACTAAATCACATGTGTCGTCTTTATAGTACAGGTGAAACAGCAACTTCAACATAAGAGTCCTGGGAGCTTCAAAATACAAAATAATTAAACTGGATTGTCTGTGAACAAAAAAAGTAAAAAAAATTGCTCTATCATTTGCAATAAAAAAATCCTTGCATCCTAAAATGTTTTTAGAATTAGTTATCTCTCTAGTTCAGTTTCACAGTTCAATGTATCTTAAAAAGTAAAAATACACTGAAAATTTTGATTATTAAACTGTTTTTTTTAATGAATGTAACTGAATGTAAATGAATAACACTGTCCCTGAATCATGTCTGCTGGATGAAATCGGACGCTTTTTATTCATTTTGAGGAGCTGATTTAAAGAAGAATCTGCATTTTATTCAATCCCATCACATTTTTCCACAGATGTCAATCAGCCTCCATATCAGATTTAGCTTTAAGTGAGTACTGACAGGGTGTAGAAGTCTAATCTGAGATAAAGCATCTCAGATTAGGTTTTTCTCAGGTTCTGATTCAGATCAACCCACCTAGTTTTTACTCGTGTCTCTGACTGAGACATTTTTAAACAGAAGAAACTGCAAACGTGATCCAGATGTTTTCTGCTACATCTGTGGACACCTTGTTTTCAATTTGAGGGAGATTTATTCATTTGTATTTAAGTTATTATTAAAATTCTGCTCTTTATTGTGAATCAGAAAAGATTAAATTATTCAAACTATATCTAAAACGCAAAATATTATATTTGGATTTTGTGAAAAAACTGAACATGATGGAAAGTTTTAAAGTTTTAGTTTTGAACTCAACACAATTGAATCAAGTAACAGCTAAACTCTTTGTTTTGGGTGCAGAGTGGTGTTATGATTGTTATGTTATGTTTGATCCTGGCTTCCTCGTCTACATGTCAAAATGTACATCGATCCTCATGTAACCCTTGATTTGTAAATCAGAGTGTGTGCATGAATGAGTGAAAGTAACTTATGATGTAAAAGTGCAAATACAGCCCATTTACAATTTCTGATGTTTTCACACAGGGTTTCACGTCAGACTCACTTAAAGGAGAATGCCCGTTTTTTGCAATTGGGGCCTTATTTATTCTGTGAGATGTGTTTTACTCGTCATCAGTGGTACTTTTTTGCGATTTGGATTCGTCTCGGAGATTTTTGATTCACACGGCAAACACCTAAACGCCAATAAACGAGAGTCGGTTGGGCCTGCGTTCGCCGACCCTAAATCGGTTTAAAATCAGTTCAAATCCGTTATTTTTTTAATCTCATTCCACATTTTGCTGTTGCACCCAGGATATGCGCAAAATCGACCCCTTTTTTCTACACTGAAAACAAGAGTTCCGATTTGTGTGTTGCTACGAATAGCTAAGGAGTAGCAGTTTCAAACAACTTCCTTACAGGTAATATGTGAGTGGGCACGGAGAGATGACATCACTCTCCCGTCACTGTAAAAAATATCATTTCTATGAGCGCAGGATTCAAGATGGCACTGGAACGGAATAAACAATAGAGTATCTAAATGGCCAGATTAAAAAGCTTTTCGTAGGCCCCAATTGCAAAAAACGGGCGTTCTCCTTTAATGATTAACATTATGAACAATTCACTGATCAACCACAATCAATATATCTTCAGGCCTTGAACACATCACTGGTAAATAAGAAGAGGTATGTTTTTGAAGGATTATTGTCATTTTACATTTAATATGCATCAGTAAGTCTTTCAGCTTTGATCAATGTATCAGCAAGAATCCTGCAGAGCTCCAGATGGCTGGGCTGATATCTGAATATTTTATGGCTCTTTAAAACCTCTGATGTCTGTTGTTATCCTTTATTTTATGCTCTTTATTAGGTCTATGCTGGTTTCACTGTCTAAAGCATGTGGGTATTTAAATGTACTTTTAAAATGAACTTGATCTTGGTTGGTAGAGAACTGTGCTTCTTTTAATCAAAAACAAAAGGGACTGATTAAAAACAGAAACACATGTAATGTGTGAGACCCTACAGAATATTCACCTGTATGATCCAAACATGACTTTCTCTCCATCCACCAGCATGTATTTGGAGCCCAAGGAACCGGGCAGCTTACCGAAGGACAAGGCCAGCCCTGCACCTCTCACCATCCGCACACGGAGGTTCTGCAAAGAAACACCCACTTAGTCAGACGTTTCAACCGGCTCAGCATCAGGTGATTCTGAGTAAATTAACTTAGGCTCAACCAAACATCACTGGCTGAATTACACCTGAAATGTTGATTTACACAGATGCCAAGTCAAAGTGAGTCGTCACACCTTGTTATAAAAACAGGAACCCGGGACCTTTAGTTTCATGAGTGGACAAACTGGGAGGAGGCTTTGCTCACAGTGGAGGTGACGCATCCAGCTAATCTCTACGGATCTGTTCTCAGGAACTATGAATGATCATTTGTAAGAAGTAAGAGTAACAGAGCCCAGAGCTCTGAAAAGGTCTTTCATGGTGTAACTGAAACCACTATGGGCAGCTATTCCAGCGCTCAAGTCAAACTACACTGTAAAACTTTGCATACAGCAGATAAGGCTGGGTATTGTGTCCCAGGGGAGATTGGATGACAGTGTGATCTGCTTTTCCTCTATAATCTACATCAGTTCTTACCCAGTTATTTCTCTGTCTCTGTAACATGTAGACGAGACTTGAATGACCCAGAAAAGGAGTTTCATCCCAACTGACCTCTTTATTCCCATTTAGGTTTCCAGGATTCCTCAGAAATTTGGGTTTCCAGTTTGCGTAACATTTCTGATTATTTGTGACAAAGTCACAGTTTGAGCCCCCAACTTTACAAATGAAACACCCCCTCAGTGAAACATAGTGATTTCTTGTTTCCTTTGTGTGTTTTATCAAAGGTGTCAATAAAAGTGGAAAATAAGCCTGAAAGTGACCTGAATGTTTGAAACCTTCTCAGAACTGACACCATAAACACTGAAATTACTGGAACCCATCAGGATTAATGTGTCATGGATTCATTTAATCAGACATTTATAAGTAGTTTAACTTGTTTTCCTAAAAAAAATCAGACACATAATCAAGTTGTTTCAAACAAAGACATATAAAGCTGTTTTTTTATGACAGGAGCTGAACCACTCAACAGTTAATTGCTGCTCTTTGTTTGCTGTTAGGGAGCCTCCTCCCTCTGCATTGCTCAGTCAAGTTCAGTTTGTTCAGTTTCCTGCTCACCCGCAGATGGATCGCATTGATCTGCAGCCGAGAGCACATATCCAGGAAGTGGGGAACTCCCCTGGCCTCTAGCACAACGTAGACACCCACTCCGCGGCGTGACGAGGCATCCAGCAGGTCCTGGAGGATCTGTAGGTCTGTCAGAAGGTCCATGACGATGGCCACCACCTGGGAAACAGGAAAAGGGTGTGTGTGTGTGTGTGTGTGTGGGGGGGGGGTTAATAAAGTTTCCAATGTATTATGGTAAAATTTCCAAGGCAGTTTAATGTTTGTCCTCATCTATAAACATCTAATTAAAAATTATATAGTTTAAATAAGAACAAAGAACTCAGGAAAATACAAAGAAATAAATTAGAATGCATCATCTATTAACAAACACTTTCATGTCATGTGTTCATTTTAGTTGCATTTTAGAAAACTTTCTGGGAACGAGGTTAATAAACTCTGGGATATAAAATGTGAAAGTAAAGATTTGTTAAAGCTGCATCAGATAATTAAGTGATTTTATTGTTTTTGTTCAACTAACCTGTTTAGTTAAGAGCTTTTATGTTTGAACCTTTAACTCTAAAAGGTTTTCAGAGTTCACAGCATTAGGTTAATAATTTTACCAGCATAATGATCCTTTAATGACACGGACGTTTGACAGAATAGTTCCTGCAGCATCTGATTCTATGGAAGAACTTGTTTTCTAAGGTGTTGTCAAAAACAATTTGGACAAAGTCCAGAAACGGTTATGAAGCTGATAACCATTTCAACATTAGTCTCTGCATTAAGTGCCATTACAGGAAGGAATCAGAGGTTTTCATGTTCAAGTCATCAGCAGTCATGGTTCACAGTTTTTCTTTTATACTTGCGTGCAAAGTGTGCACGTGAATTGTTTTTTCCATTTCCCTATTTGGACCTGATCCAACTGAAAGAATTTACAACCAAACAGAAATTTCAGTGACATAAACAAGATCCTGTTGCTCTGAAGTCTGTCATGAAAGATATAATATCTGGAATAAACTCTGGTGCTCAACTGGAAGCCATAAAATAGGTTTTTCACAAATAAAGTGTCTGTCAAGTATAAAAAAAACATCTAAAAATGGAGGGAAATTGTAATTTTTATAAAAAAATTTAAAGGAAAATGTGAACCTTATGTGTAGCTTATGACCTGGAGCAATGGAAAGATTGGGGGATGCATACGGTTAAAACCAAAACTCAAAGCATAAAAACAAGTCAACAGCAAGATGGTTGGGAGGGAAACACAATCTTAACTTGTCTGTGATACTAATACAAGTAAGACATCCCAGAAACACTGAGGAACTGAAACCCATTCAAATATGAGACAAATGATATTGACAGTTCCAAGAAGCTTCTGCTAAATGGAGGCTTCATAACATACTGAGTTTAACCATTAACTGTAAATAAATCTGTTCAGAACTGGGAAATACAAGCACAGCTGATTTAGGCTGTAAATCTGTCCGAGTATTTTTAAATACTTTTTTATGTACCTGTAATTTAAGAAAATTGGCCACAACTATGTTTATTATGATTGATGGATTTGAACTACAAAAAATAGAAGCATCACATATGTGATTTTAGATTTTGTCTGTTTTTGGATGCACTGTTGTCTACTTTAGTGCGCAGCGGGGCAGGAAACAGGAAGCCTTGCTCTGATGGGCTAGTTTGTTAGCCAATCAGAGTCCAGCAAATTTGCATAATGAATATTAATTAGTTGCTTTAATTTTATGGCCATTTCATATAAATTTCCACCATTTAAAATGTTTTTATTGTGTTTATCTCCTTTTTATTTTCCATCTTTTAAAATAACTGTTATTATGAGCCTCTTTTCAGATGAAAAAGAGATTTTAGACTCTGAGATCCACATCGTTGTCTCAATGGACTCCCAGGCATGAATCTGAAAAGTCTGTTCAGTAATCCATTCCTGGCTGATATTCTAACAAGGCAGTGTTATCACAAGCTGTGGGAACTGTGGGAACAAAGCATTCCTCATTATGGGAGTTACAGCCCGAAGCCTGATGGAACCAGCCACATTTTGACGCAGACAGATTGAAAGGTCTGTTAATCAGTGTTTCCGGACGTTTTTTAGATATAAAATGTTTCATATTACTGGTTAATACTTAAGAAACAACCACAAAGTCCTGAAATTTGTGTGAAATGGCCTCTTTAAAGTCTTCCAATGTGACTACATGAAGCTAGTGTTAGCACCTCAGCTTTCTAATGTGGTCGTAAAACAGACCATGCAAGTCACATGTCCTCCAAAAAACCTCAGCTCATCTGAATACTGAAACTCCTGAAGTAAAAGACTGCAGGTAAACTAAAATGACATTTCCTGCAGTTCTACTTTTAATACTTAATGTCATTTTACCAGTTACAAGATCATTTTTCACCTTCACCTGCCACTTCATCTCACTGTGACATAAATCAACAGCAATGCTCGGTCATGATTTGAAATAATCATTTCCTACTAAGGACGTGTGTGTGTCTCTCTTTAAGAGCCAAAATCTAAAGTATCAGAGCGCAAAACCGTTTGAAGTGTCTGACAGGATTTTATGAGCAAACGGAAAATTTATTCAACCTTGAGGGGATTAAACGCAGCATGTGATTGGTTAATTATGTTGTCAGCTTCTATAAATACATAATGAACAAGAATCATTTATGTGTTAAATTACAGTTCTGAAGAAGCTCTGATGAGCTGTACTTTCTGCTCTGAAGGCGTTTACTGTTCTCTGTCATGTCAGTTTAAACAAGTATATTACTTTGTATTGCTTACAGGTGAGGCTTTAGTCTGCACACCTGGAATCTCAGGTGGAGCAGTAGAAATCTCTGAGTGGGTGAAACACAGCTTGTTAGCTACTGCCTGGGCTGAAAGATGATAGAGGAGGTTTAATCGTTCTGCTGCATGTCCTGATATGAAACTGAATTTTACAGCATCTGTAAACTGATGAGTCAGCTTGTTAAAACTTGCATAACTCCTCCTTTATGTATTCTTTATTACTCCAGCCTGTCTGATCAACTCTCCCCTGTTTTATATTTTAATAGAAGTTTCTGCACGTTTAACACTTCAGATGTTAATTTCAATAATTATTTTCACAGATTTTAAAATGTATGTTTGGTTTACACCCTTACAGAAGTCTGCAATTCAAGAACTGTTATAGACAAAATGTATTTTACTGGTAAAAAGCTCTTTTAACAGCCATATTCAAGCCTAATACAGAAGCAAATAAAAACAATTCAGGATCTGCATTCCTTCTCCATGTCTGAACAAAATGATTCTGGATCCAGATTAACATCTGAGACATCAGATAACCATTTCTCAGTTGCATCTTTCATACATTTTAGGACAAACTAGATAAATCGTGTTCAGATTTGCTTTAGAAATGTGAATAAAGAAATCAAACTAAAATAATCCCAAAACACCAAGTTTTATGTTGTTTTTTCAATCTGTTTGTCTTTCTCTGCAACAGTTTATTCAAAACTGGTTTGGGCAGATTTTTATGCTCCAAACAAAGAGATTAAACACATAACGTTTAGGGTGGACGCCATGAATATTAGGTCACTTCTGAGAGCTTAAACGGAAAGAGACAGTTTGTTGATGAGGAGATAATTTAAAGTTATACATCCTAAATGAACTTTTCTTTTTCTTTCCACTTGAATCAGCCTTATGAATTATTACATACTTGTTGAAACACGTCTAAGGTTTATTTTCTGTTAAGAGTCACTGTAGTCGTGGAAGTTTAAGTAACTGTAAAATATAAATAAAGAATACATGTGACATTAGTGGTAAAACATATAACCAGGCACTGAATTTAAAAATGGATTTGTCATCCAGTTAACAAGGAGAATCTAATTTGAGGTAGATTTCATGAGAAGTTGATCTTGAAGTAGGTCATGCCATTTAAAATCTAAGTCGATTTTTTATGCCTGAAACTGAATCAAACAAGTAAAAAAAATAATGAAACTGAAAAAACCTTTTGGATGAAAGGTGATAAAAGACCTGTTGCATCTTAAAAAACATTAAAACAAAACTTAAACATTGAGATTTTCTTATCTTCCAATAATGTTGGAGTGAGTGAACATGCAGCCAATCCCCAACAGTCAGTTTGTGACAGGTTCAACAGGTTGGGAAAATAAACTCACTATTTACACTTATCTGTAGATTTTTCTGTTTCGCAGTCCAACACCAAAACACAATCTTTTATTTGACAAAGTGCTATATTTTAATATTAAATTACTTTTTAAAAGTAGAAACTCAAAAGAAAAGCATTAAATCTCCTAATTTAATCAAAAATAGCCTTTAAATAGGTCTGAATTCAGCAAAGGAGATTCATTTAGACTGTTTAGCACCTAAAAGATAAATCGATTGAATAAATAAAGGATTCAAATAGTTTCTGATGATAGAGTGAGTCTGTTGTATGATCCAGCTGTATATCCTATCACAAACACTTCAATAAAATGTAAACTACGTCACTCAGACCCCATTGAATCTACGCAGCATGCCTGTTTAGAACATGGAATGGTCAGTGGATTAAAATTAATCCTTTAACAGCAGCTTAAACAATCATCCATTGCAGGTAGACGTGATTCATAGACAGGACACACGTAGAGTGACAGTAATTGCCATCAGCCTGAGGATTCTTGTTTCATATACAGTCACATGATTACCTGCAGCCAGTAACAGAGAATATTTCAGAGCCATTATATCAGCTGTGAGCCAATTAGGTCAGAAACTTTCCTTTGTCATGAAACAAACTATAACTTTATATTTACACTACAGCCTGTAATCTCTGACTGTTTACTGCCCATTTTTACTGCAAGGGTCACAAGATGGTCACAAGATGGTTTTATGAAGTTTTAGAAATACTTTGATCATATTTGGCTTAATAATAACCAAAATAAAATATGGATAACAATGCCTCCAAAATGAACCAGTATGTAAAAGTTTTTCAAAAGGAAACAATGGCAGATTTAGGCCAAATTTATTTTCAAATAAAACAGAAAGTAACCAAAAATGCAGTTTTCTAATACAGTATATTAATACACTGATGAACACTAAGCTCTGCTCACCTGTACAAATGATCAGATATGCATTTCTTTCTTTTTCAAGGGAAGAAAGTGGAATGAGAAAAAATAATAAACATTTAAAACATGTAGCCTAATTTGTGTCTCCAAACAGGAAACAAGTTACTTCATTGTTATAAATGTTAAAATAAAACAGACTAAATTATTTTGCGCTCAGCTTGAAGAGGTTATTTGTTGAGTTTTTACCTTGTGTGAACCTTGTATGAGTTTCCTCACCACCTGCTTGATGTGTGGCCCACCGGGCTCTTTGGGTGGATGGGTGTGCACGGACACCCGGGTCACCCCCTTGTAGACGCCGCTGCTGGCCGGCCAGCCGATGTCAAGGGACGGGACCTCAGCGTCGGACATCTGGGGCCAGTAGGTGGAGTGGACCCCGGAGTCCGCGCTGGTGGCCTCTTTGGGCTTCTCCTGCTCGCCGGACTCCGAGTCGCTGTCCGTGTCGTACTCCTGAAAGGTTTTCCGGATGGATTTGATCTCTTTGGCACAGAGGAAGTCCTTGATGTTGTCCTGCTTGAGGCGCATCTTGAATGCTCCGTCCCCGTTGCGCAGCAGCTGCTCCAGAGCCGCGCGCTGCTCCTCGCTGTAGTAAAACTCCGGTCGGGACTCAGGGACCTTCTCGTTGACGTGCTCATCGTCCATGCACATCAGCTGGGACTCCGCCATGTTCGAAAAAACTTTCCTTACTCTTTGTTCAGCAACCGTTGCTCTCCTTGTATGCGTCACCTATGTCTACAGGTACAGGAGGAGCTCAGGTAGGAGCAGGGGGCGGGGCTAATGGAACACTGATGGCTGTCAAACTTTTAAAATTAGTTCCTGAACTACAGGTTGTTTTTGGTCCAACTGTTTTGACTATAGATCTTTATTATAACGAACCCAATACAAATGCAAACTCTTTCAAATTAAAATGATAAAATCCTTACTTGTATAATACTGAGTTACAAGTAAAGTTACTTCACTTATAACTTATAGTCATATACCAGCAGAAATACTCCACAAAACCCTTTAATACCCCACCGAACTCGGTAAATTTATAATATCCCCTAAAAGTATACAAAAGTATTTGTGAAAATAAAACTTCTCAGTAACAATGTGTAAACACCTTACCCCTCCCTCAATGGATGGCTGTATGTCTACACTTAAACATATCCAGATTCCGAAACTTTTCTTCAAAATAATGGTAAATACCGGAAATAAAAAGTACCCCACTATAATTAAATGTATTTAAAGGCTTTATTACTTTCTAAAAATCATCACATCAAAAATAATCCAGTTAAAATGTAAAATATTTTAAACAAGCCTATAAATCGGTGCTTATCCTGATCAGATGAATTGGAATTGTGCACAGAAACAGTAACTACAACTAAGTAAAAAGTATGTGTTTGTTCCATTTCGTTATTTGAAGTAAATTATAAATTTAAAATAGCACAAAAAGGAAATAATCAAGTAAAAACAACCTAACATTTGTACTTAAGTCTAGCATGACCTGAATCAACAGGTGACCGAACAGTGTCCTTCACAGCTTTTACTTTGAAAGCCATTTCTTCTCAATCTTGTTGCCATTTTTGATGACTTCCTGTAGCCGAACAGGACTGAAAAATAAAGAACTAAAAAAGTAAAACAGAAGTCCCTAAATAAATGTAAGGAGTTAAATATGAAGAAGTTGTCTTTGGGTAAATTTGTCAGTAATTCCCCATCATCAGATTCTAATGTGAAGAAAGTAATAAAAATAGACTATTAGGCCGTCAGAAAGCTACAGGGAAGTTACATATCTGTGGTTTTGCATAAAAAACTGAAACTAAAAAGCATTAAGAATTGATTCATCAGCAGCTTGGCCAACAAGACTCCCTAAAATAATACTTGCTGGCACACATGTCATAATTTAAATGGTTAAACATTCCTCTGTTCCATCTGCAGCACTTTGTCTTTAGGAAGGTCCTGCTGGTGTGACTGTGCCCTGTAAAGAAGTGTTCAATAAAACCTGAACAAGCCTTACTGCATGGCATATGATCTATAAATCCTGGGACACAGTCCTCTGCAGCGCAGATCAGAAGCCTGAACAGTGTTTTTACTTTGAAAAACACACAACAAGAGCTGATGCGCCTACAGACTGAGTGTAGTATGAGCATCGCCCACGATGTGTTTTCTCACAACTGGGTTGTGTAATTTGCAGGAAACAACCCGTCTTTCCCCCGCAGCCTCCCTTTCCACCACGAAGGGTCGGAGCGATCGAGCACCTCGATGGTGTCACCAGCACAAAACCCCAGCTCGTCGTCTTCCTCTGCAGTGAAGTTGTATAGAGCCTTCACATGCATCGTGGATGCCCGCTGTTGGAGGAGAAGAAACAACTGAAAGATGGCTCAAACTATCTGCTCTGTACAGCTAGTCCTTCAGAACAACATAACTGTCCTGGAATATTCCCTGATACTCTCATTCCAGCCATTTCAAATATTAACATGGACAGAAACTGACCCAAATGCAAGCCAACGACACTAAAGAAAAGTTTTCTCTAGCAGACAGTCAGAAGCACCAGAACAGAAGAAGGCATGTTAGATCAGGAGGGAGGCCTCTCGTTTCACAAAGTTGGGAACTACGATTTCTATTCTTGAGCATCAGATGCTCACCTTCAAACTCTTATCTAACTTCCTGTTCAGACGGGAACTTCCAGGAACAGTTTCAGTTTATCAGAAGTCCTGGGAGTGAACATCACTGCTTGTGGTGACTGACACTGTTATTTTCAGTAGAAATACAACAGTTGCCTGAAAGCATGTTTTTCTATATGGTGACACTGAACGTCTCATTCAGTTTGAGTTTAAACAGGCTTCTTCCTGTCTGAAAGTCCTCTTACATGTAGTTACATGAAAAAGGTACAGAATACGGAGTCAAATTTTACATTTTAAAAATGTAGGAAACTGCTGTAAAAAAATATTTATTATAGTTTCAATGTAACTATTAAAAAGAAGTTTACTTTTAGTGATGTGGACAGCTGTTAGCGTTACTCCATAATAAAACTGGTACCGCTCGGTCCACTTTCAACATATAAACTCCCTCCAGACTGATAAAAGAGGCTGACCTGAGGCAGAGGCATGGTTTCAGAGGTGCGTCGGGGAGGATAAGCAGAGCAGACGGGGCTGTTTCTGCCTGTGTGTCCAATTGTGTGAGCACGCTCCTCCAAACCAGACCTTTTAGTCTAAAAGAGAGAAAATAAACCAGGAAAAAAGACACTTTGTTGCAACTTTAGATAAAAAAACAAAAAATATGTACAAACTCCTTCCACCAGCTAAAGCTTTAACTCTATTAAAAACTCTGTTTGCTGTAAATATTATAGATAAAAAATATTTGATCTAAACTTTGATGTATTTTTGAGTAAAAGTGTGTGAAGGTGAGAGATAAGAACAGAGATTATGGTGTACCATCTGGTTGTGAGTCTGGTCTGAAGCCCTGCGGGGCGACGCAGCAATGGCTGCAGATGCATTATGCTGTTCAGGCAAACTTCCCCTCTTCACCTGCTGAAAAGAACCACACAGGAAGTTGATAACAGAGCTCTGCTGCGACAGATACATTAGGAACTGTGAGTAATGAAGCAGGTTACGCACATGTTCATAAATAAAATGTTTTTTATTTTTCTGTAAGTATGAGGGACTTGTGGTTTTGAAATTGAAGAACAGAAAACTGTATTTCTTCACTTTAAAACTGAACTGAGTTTTTTCTCCTTTGACGATAAGTAAAGACTGTGGGTTTTTATTTCAGTCCCTAAAAACAGACTCGGCACTTGTGACTGTACTTTTAACCAGAGAAATACTTGAACGTTCTAATAGATATAATTCCAGTTAGGTCAATTCTAAGAAAAGTAAATGTCTGGAACTCGACATTAAGACCTCTGAAATTAGGTGAAAAGTTTGGAATTTACACAAGAAGTTTGTTTACAGAATGTTAAACATTTTTAAGCTGCTCATTTGGTTGTTCTTTATATGACAGATGAAAAGTGAAAAAGTCATTGCCGTGGAGGATCATTTCCTTCTTTGCATTGCAGTGCACCAATAAAAGTCTCTAAATTAATGATTCAAGCTGTGAGAGTTTCATATGTGACAGACAAAAAAACAAAAAAAAAAAAGACTCAGAACAGAATGGGACTTCTTTCTTTTAGGAAAACTTCTTTACTCATTCTGATATTTAGCAACACATTCTGTGTGTTTGTCTGCAGCCTTTTTTTTCCATTCAAATTTCTTTTTTTATGTGTATTTATGTGCAAGTGGATCTTTGTGGTCATAAACTGTAAACATGACCTAAATTCTGCCTCCTCTAATCGGACCAATCTCCGTGAATCCCCCGTTTCCAACTCGCACAGCTGAGTAAAGCTGTAATTCTGCAGCAGAGTATTTTCCCTTGTGTGTGAACTCTGTAGGCTCAAAGTTATGAAAAACTATTATTTAAGAGAAAGAAACAATCCTGCAACTGAGAGACAGATTTAGTAATAGCAAGAAAAGATAAAGAAACAGGAAAAGCTCATATTTCTGAGAAATAATGCTGAATTAAGTTAAAAAAAAAAAGGAAACTTTTCTAACCATGCAGTTTGTCATCATCATAGCTGAATTAGTTTTCTTTTATAACAACTAAAATCTGTATTAATTGACTTAACATATTGTTTTATTTTTGGGATACTGATTAACAAAGAGGTGACATGAGTTTCATAGTTATTTTTATTAATTAACTAATATTTTAATATCCTTTTTTTGCAAACAAATCCACAAAATTCTAACTTTGATAAACTCCAGAGTAATTTAATTACTGTAACACATAAGTGCAGGTATTAATAAATGATGTATACATAAGTTAATAGAATGTCTGTTTACATTAGACACAGATACATTTTTCCTGACTCTAATACTGATTTATCTGTTACTAAAGTATTATTCCTCTGAAAATACTTGTAGTAAAAAGGAAAATATATAAAACAAAATCATTTGCCATAATAATCTGTTTGTATGGACCAGAATTCAGGGTAAACTAACAAAAAATACATAAAACTAAAATACATAGAAATGTATTTACTTTCATTTTCCTAATAAAAAACTCCTAGTTTATTTAGTCTTATCTGAGACAAAATGATCATCAGAAAAGTCCAACTGAGGCCACATATTTGGGATGGTAGTTTATGTCAGATTTGAGCAGTTTGATTTAGTTTTATGTATTTTTACCTGAGGCATTGAAGGGCTCCTGTTTACTGAACCACCACTATTGAGGAAGATCTGTCTGGTCTTAGAAATGGAGGTGGTCTTGTAGTACTCCACCAGTTTGTTTATCGATGTGAACTTCTCAGACCACAGGAAGTACTGGCCTTTATTGTCCCTCATCACTTTGAAATGCTGGACATCACTCTCGTGTCTGTGGGAGGACGAACAGTCAAGAAGCATCATGGTCAGTCACAAGAAACAAACACAAGATTTATACAGGAGTCAGAGTTTATCAGGTTTTAGACCAAATCAGAAGGGAAATTCAAATATAGACAAAAATGTGTTTTGAACTCTGTTGACTGTTTATGGAACATTTAATTAACACATTAAAAATTTAATGATGGTTCAGTTTGTGAAACTAATATTCAGATTGTATATCAACTCAAACCCAGGAACTGAGAAACAAGAAGTCTGCAGACATCTGAACATTTCCCCCCTTAACATGTTTCGGGTTGTTAATGTAATTTCAGCAGGAGCTTAATGAAACTTTGTTTTCTTATCAGCTGCTGAGCAGAAACATCTGAGAACAACATGATTCCCAGTTTCCTTGATCCCAAACGTTCAGCTGTTTCCTCTGCTGGACTGTCCTCTGCTGGTCTGTGGGAAAAACTACAGCATCATATTTTACAGGAACGAAAACCTCCATTTAGCAGGAGAAGTGATACAGGGACTATATTTACTCAGTAATAATCCTGAATAACACGCTGACTGAACTCTGTCTGCTCTTTAATCTGCTGCAGCCTTTGGTTGTAAATACAAGTTTTCAAGAGTTCTGGAGCTGCTGGAGGAAGTGAAATATTTGAGATGATTAACAGAGAGGGATTTTAATTGGTGGCTGATTAACAGACTTCTGTTGAACTGCGGTCATCTGAATCCGGCGTGTTTAAGCAAGAAACATCTAAAACATGCGGAACGGACGGACTGGGGATTGAAACACTGATCTAAACTGATACGATCAAAGAGAAAAGAAAAAAAGAAGATCATTCAAGGGGATTTTTTCACTTTTCTGTGTTTAAATGTCACATTTTCTAACTGAAGCAAGATGTAACGATCTAAAAGTTAGCAGCTATACATTTAGAGGAACTAATCTGGTTAATCAACTACTCAAATAATGTCACAAAAGGAACATCTGCATGCGTCACAGAAACTCTTATTATTGAAACTTGGATGAGAAACTGTGGACTGTGCCGTGTCTGTTGAATAATAAACCCCTCTAATATCTGCATTTTGAAACATTTTTGCTGACACACAAAGCTAATTCAAGCTGATTTGGTTTTCTGACTGGAAGCAGAAAAATACATTTTTTTTAACCTTGATGGCTAAACTGGAAGCTACAATCTGAAGCTAATTCAGACTCATTCCTATTGTGGAAACACAGAACGCTGTTGTTTCTAAGATGGGAAATAAATCAAAAGATTTTTAGATCTTTAACTTGAAACTACCTTCAACCCCATTTCACCAACAAATCCTGTTCCAATGCTAAAATGAGAACGTAGCATAGATCTGAGCTGTTGAAGAGACTTTTCACACAGATTCACTTACTTGACAGAAACAGAGAATTCTCCAGGAGAACTCTGACACCCTCGGATCACAAAGCCTCCCACGGGCTTGTTTCTCAGTAGCTCCTCTGCAGCAACACGATTGATGTTTTCCTGAAACCACCTGAACAGAGAAGCATCCTCATTACCAGGTATAAACCACTCAAACTGCAAGTTACAAAAATAAAACAAATCTTCTAGAAAAATGTATTACTCAAACTGACAGATGTTTTTTTTTCTTCTGTTCTGTTATTTTTTGTATTTTGCCAGTTGTTAATTGAAAGTGTTTACAGTGTGTGTATCCTAAACTGAAGCTATGATGTTGTGACTCCCTCTTACTCTGGATGCTGAAGGTCGATGTAGTTTTTAGGTACGAATCCTTCCTGTCCATTCATCTCAGCTTTACACCAATCATCCTCAAAGCCTAAAATCTGATCAGAAAAAAGAAAGTGAGTGGAGTGAGTAATAACCACAGAGAGTCACTCTGTCATCGTGACATGAACTCACCTTCAGTATATCCCCCTTTCTGAATCTGAGCTCATCGTCCGCTGTAGCACTGAAATCATACTTCCCTCTGGCCTCCATTGAGAGCAGCTTCAGTGTCAATTTAAAAAAGAAGATGAGAGTCCAAGACAAGTTGTTTTCTACAGGGAGGAGAAAAAAAAATCAACACCAAAAAAATGTTGAGAGTTGACAATCTGATGAGAAAATGTTTTAAGACTGAAACTCGATAGGTGTAGTTTATCTTTAGGAAGTGCTGAGTGAAATGTACATGAAAACTCTTATCACATAATGTTTTAATATGATTTCAACACATCAGAAAGGAGTTTTGCAACTCTTGGTTCTTATAGCTTGTGAAACATGCAGCGTTCCCAACAAAACAGCAACTGTTGATTAGTTCTATAACTTCCATTTAGAGAAATGCACTTCTGGGTTTTTAATGCATTACATTTACAAATGAGACAATCTAAATCTTAAAGCGGAACAAAAGATCTGAAAAAGATGCAGTTGGTGAGTTAAATCACGCCAACATGTATAACAGCTGAAGTAGAATCCAGTGACAACAGTTCATTTCTGTGTGTTATTCTCCCACAGATACAGAATTCAAGCTTCACTCAGGTTGTGGTGATGCAGTAAAGGATGTGGTGAGTTTATAGTGAAAAAAAAAGAGGTTCTGCCTTTGCTGCACATGCAGCCATCAAGCACTTTGCAAACTTAAAACTGTCTTCTTTAAGATCAGGTACTAAAAATATCCCTAAATAAAAAAATCCTTCCCCAGTTAACTGAGGCAGTGACTTCCCTAACTTATATAAAATCCTTGTAAAATCTCAGCAAAATGTCAAAAAACAAAACAAAAACAGCAAAATGTTCTGGAACTGCTTCTCTGCTGGAACTTCGGATGAAAATGGGATTTTCTCTGATGCTGACGGATAAACAGGAACGTTATCCTGACAGGAACCTCAGGAGAGGTTCAACACAACATGCAACAGAACAAGATTATTTTCTGAGTAACTTTGTGAAAGTTCTGTATTCCCTGCCATCTTAAAAAATGGATGTGCCTCGTCTCACCAGATTTAACTTAAACAATTAAATAAAAAAGAAGAACAATCTAAACGATGTACCAGCATCATTCCCAAAGAGACAAAGGAAATTAAACTACTTCTTAAATAGATTATTTCAATGAAACAAATGAGATGAATAAGAAGGATTATAAACATAAAACCTTTATGACTTTAATGTAACTATACTATATTTATACAAAGACACTAATGTGCAAATCGTTAACTGCCTGGTCACACCTGGACAGGTCGCCAGTCCATCACAGGACCACATATAGACAGACAACCACTCACATACTCACACCTAGGGTCAATTTATAGTCGCCAATTACACTCAAGTATATTTATGGTATGTGGGAGGAAGCTGGAGACCATGTAGAAACCCCACACATGCACGGGGAGAACATGCAAACTCCATGCGGTTCTGGCCTGGTTTTGAACCCATGACCTTCTTGCTGAAAGGCAATGGTGCTACCAACTGCACCTACATGAGCATTCTGGCATGAAAAGTCTCCTATATTTAAGATGTCGATAACAGACGACTTAACAAACAGGAACTTGAGCCTGTTATTAACTTATTTTCATCTTTTTTAGATAAAGAAAAAAAACAATTAAAGTTACTATTTATTATTGTACCAAGGTTATTTCCAAATATTTTTTATCTAAAGGTTTCAAATAGCTCAGGTGATCACCAGGACAATGCAGCTCTCAGGTTCTGTTTTAACATCTGCCACAAAAATATTATTTAGAACGATGTTTTAGCTCAAATATCCATTCAGCAAATTGAAAAGTCACCAAACCAAAACTCCTGAAGACCTTTAATCATGTTCTCTACAATCCTAAAAAAATAAAATCACAAAGTCAAGACCACTAGAAAAAATGTCTAAAAAAAAAAATTGGAGTGAGGTTCAACACATTACTGAGTAACAGAGTTTCCTGAGTGTAATATTTGTTTTATGTGTACATTTACCTGCTAGAAAACAAAAACTGTCCTGCATTTGACACAACTAAAGGATTTATACACACTCAGCGTAATAAACAGGGTTTATTAAACAGAATGCTTTTCTAATCCTCTTACTGTTAATATTAATATGTTTCAGCTGCAGTAATTTGTATTTATTGCATTTTGTTATTTCTTTCACATAATTAAACATGACTAACATCAATAAAATACTAACTTATATGTTTTTTACAGTATATTTAGAAAGATAAAAACTAATAAATACAGAAACTTTGGTATATGTACAAGTCACAACCCTCCAGGATGTATTAGACCTTTAGCTAATGACCGCTGAGCCTCACAGGCTCCGCCCCCCCACCCTCTCTGCTGCTCTTTAGCTCTCCTTCTCACATTTTTCTGCTGGAGATTGTCACACTCACACATCAACTTTATAAACAGTAAAATTTAACAGCATTTAAAAATACTAGCCACTTTGCATTCCTGTAAATCTATTAAGAATTTTAAGAAGAAACCTTTTAGTTGTTGTTTTCACGTTTTTAGGTGTTATACTGTTAGCAAGAAATGAGAACATCAAGGCATGAATCAGAAAGTTACTTACATTTAGGGTAACATCTTTACAAATATAATTCACACCTCTTCTAACAGTGATTAATGAAGGTCTCACACCGAACCAAACCTTAAAATGATCTGCTCAACACCATGTTAGATTTACTGACAACCAGGTGCACTGCTCTACCTTCTGCACACTCCATGTTTCAGAAAGTGCTGCAAGTAGTTCTATTTGCAAGAAGTGCATCAGCACATTAGTGAGACGATACTGGGTGATATTTGTTAAAATTCTGGGTTGCAGTTTCAGCAGATCTTGTAAAGTCTATCTTGTAGTTCAAAACACGGACTGATTCTTCATGTTTATCTTATGTTTTTATCTGAAATACCCTTAATTTACTCATTTATTGAGGAATCAAACTACGTATGCCAAGAATTTTAGTTTCTCCATCAGTGCTACTCGTCTCTGCGTAAAAATAGTATCATTTATTTTAAAATCAAATTAGGAGGAAATGAGTTTGACGTAAAATGACAGAGTCATAATGCATGTTCACTGTTACTTGTTTCATTTGTTTTGTTTATTTTTTTAAACTTCTTTCAAAAGCTCATTAAAACAACTGAAGTTGAGAGCATTGTGTTTTTGCTATCTGCCTCTTTATTCTCTTCTTCCTTCTTGTTTTCTTTCTTTATATTTCTTCCTCCCTTTTTCCCCCTTTTTCTGTCCTTTTCCCTCCTCCTCACCTGTCAGCTCTTACCTTACAAATAGATTCTGAATAATCAACAGAAATGTTGATATTATTAATATTATTGAAACTAAAACAGTCAAGAGGACGACTTCCTTTCAGGAAAACATTTATCTTGCACAACAGTGCATTCAGATCATAATTCCAACTGCATCAAATTCCAGTGATGAAAGGCACAAAACAAACAAAACAAAAAAACACAAAGTGCTCAACATGCACCTCTGAAGCTCAAACAAACCACTCGCAAGAAAAAATGCTCCCAGTGTTGAAAAACAAAGCAAACAAACAAAAACTGAATGACTTGAGAGCGATCAGTAGTCACTAAAAGATGTTCGTCTTTTCCAAACTGAACTTTTACTAAAATATTAAAAATCTATATTCTACAGACTAGCAGTGGTGCTCTTCAGCTGCCAGAGACGTTTGGCCTCAGCTGTATGAAGTGTTGCCTGCACTTTTGCATGAAGTTTCACTGCATTCAGGTTTTTTTTCTAATGCTGATGCACCTGCATCATTAACTGCCTCGTGTGAAGATGTTTGCGCAGACGTAGCGTTCATATTTATTCAGTCTGACACTTATTATCACTAACTTATTGCTTTGGATTGTGGATGGGAGTTTTTTAGGATAGAATTTCAGGCTATTAAAATTCAGTTACTTCAACAAGGCCAAGAGATGTGACAGTTTGGCCAATTAGGAAAATCACTATGGGGACAGTAGATGGAAATTAGAGGGAATTATGGGAGGAATATTTATATCTAATGAAATAATCCTTCAACCAAACGTGATTTTTATAAAGTAAAACAAAACACAGCTTCAACTGTAACCCAATTGTTTTTATAGATATATTTTAAAATTGTAAATATTATTGCCTTTATGAACAATAACTTACAGCATTTTAATCAAATGTTCAGGATTTTTTTAAAATTCTGTCCTTAAATCTAATTGAAGCTATAGATGTCACATTTCTCTGAAAGCGCAGAGAGTAAAAAAGTTGATAAATACCTGGTGCACATGACATGACTTTTGTTTTATATTGTTTACTGTTGTTTGAGCTCCTTTACAGGCAGGAAATCAAATGTGTGTCTACATTTGTGTAGATACTGCAGCCATAAACTAACTAAGAATGAAGTAAAATCACCATAATTCAAACTAGAAACAAGAAAAATGGGTAAATAATCAGGAACACTGAGTTGCGGCTGCAGGTCCTGTTACATTTACCTTTAGAAACTGTGGGAAAACTACAAAATAAAAGGCTATAATATGAATAAAAAGAAAATTCAGTTTACACAGAATAATGTTTCATCTTTATTATATTACAGGATCAATTATGCTGATCCCAGAGAGCACAAGCAAATTCTAACCATCATGGTTGTTTTCAAACATTTTCTCTATTATATTTTTTAATTGGTGTTCGAATAAAATATGTGAAAACAGCTCAACAAAAAGTCCAGAGCTCCACCTTCAAGTTGCTGCTTTAAGAAACATCTAAAACCTGATAAAAACCATCATTATGCTAGAAAACAGTATCTTGTTTTAGTGTTATTGTAAAAACGTTTATTTCATTTAACCAGGTTGGAATGAAGTTCAGAGAATCTCTGAGATGTTGGTTGTAGGTTGGGTTTTGACGCACCGGAAGCGCAGATCAATCACAAAACATGCAAACATTCTTCCTTTTTATCGTTATGATTTTAGTCTAATTAAAAAACTACGGGCTCTCAGTTCACGGATTTCTGTTGATACACACTTCCTCCACCACATGGTGCGAAGCGTGCGTGCGCGCGCGTGTGTTGCGCAGGAGCTGCAGGACACTGACCTCTCATGCCAACCATTTCTTTAAACAAACACACAGCAGCTTTAAGAACAATAAAATTAATTCAAGACTAATACATTAAAGCTTCGATTAAAGTTGTATTTACCCCCCCCCCCCCNAAACCTGATAAAAACCATCATTATGCTAGAAAACAGTATCTTGTTTTAGTGTTATTGTAAAAACGTTTATTTCATTTAACCAGGTTGGAATGAAGTTCAGAGAATCTCTGAGATGTTGGTTGTAGGTTGGGTTTTGACGCACCGGAAGCGCAGATCAATCACAAAACATGCAAACATTCTTCCTTTTTATCGTTATGATTTTAGTCTAATTAAAAAACTACGGGCTCTCAGTTCACGGATTTCTGTTGATACACACTTCCTCCACCACATGGTGCGAAGCGTGCGTGCGCGCGCGTGTGTTGCGCAGGAGCTGCAGGACACTGACCTCTCATGCCAACCATTTCTTTAAACAAACACACAGCAGCTTTAAGAACAATAAAATTAATTCAAGACTAATACATTAAAGCTTCGATTAAAGTTGTATTTACCCCCCCCCTCCGGTTCCGCGCGCTCATAGTTAAACTTCCCCTAAATGAGGCGTGAAAAAACGTGCAGCGGAGTAATTCAAGTTATTCAAAAAGCGATACAAGTATAATTTAAGTAAATAAATCCGAATTAAACACGTGACCTGTTGCATCCATTTAGGCGCTGATGCAGCTTTTTACAATTAGTGCAAAGTGACTGAATCAAACGTTTGATGAGTTCTCACCCTTTAGGAAAGCATTTCAATATAAAATTGACTGAGAATGAGCTTTAAACACATGGACGCTCTACGTTTAAGAGACAAACTGAAGCGAGAAGGCAGAAAAAAGAAAGAGGAAGATAAGTCAACTGACTTCAAAATGACTCATTTTGGATTTGTAGGGCTTTTTCAGATTGTGGATATTTCTCAGCTCACCTTTCCTCCTCTGTGAAGTTCAGTTCGTCTTGAGTAACATTTATTTAAAGCTTCTCCTTCCTGAGTGGGAGCGCATCGACATCACTGAGAGCTGAGAAAATCTTCACGTCGAACCAGGATCCAGGTTTACAGAGCAAGATCAAGTCCTGAGACAGTTACCGGATGTAGTGGAGAGAAGACAGACAGAAGTCCGTGTCTCTGATGCAGCACAAAGAGAAAAGAACCGCCGATCTCTAAAGCAAATAAGCAACTTCCGTCTGAATCAAAATACAGACACTGAGGCTGTCAGATAACAGCTGAGAACAGCGACACCTGGCGTTTACACACACACGCACAACCCCCCCCCCCCCCCCCCCCCCCCTTTTGAAGGAGTTCATGACCACAGATGTCAGGACGACGGGTCTGTGGTCATTTAATCCCTGGATGGAGGATTTTTTGGGAACCAGGATGATGGTGGTGCTTTTGAGACAAGATGGATCACATGATATTTAATCAGATTGAATCATCCTGAGCTGCAGTCTGCGTGTGCTGGCAGTTTGCAGGAAAGTGTGAAGATGTGTGACCTGAATCTCCAAACCACTTGCTGTGCACAGCAGCTGCAGGTGGATTCCTCACATCCGCCGCTCGACTTGTTACTCAATACCACACGATAAATACACACTTATCTGTGTGCAACCAAAAGAGAAAAAAACCTGGGCTTGTTGGGAGGGAGCCTTTAATGTATTCATTTACAGTCTCAGCTACAATTAAATGGAGAGTGATAGAAATAGAGATGATCTAAAAGTAAAAATAGTTCTTACATTTTAGAACGTGAGAATGATCTAAGTTTTGTAACGTTTTCGCAACTCAAAAAATTCCAGATGTTTGGCTTTCAGGTGAAATTACAGAATGAACCTATGACCTTTACAACTGAACTTCATGTGACCTCTCCTAAACTTTTGAATGCATATGTCATCTGTTCAATATTTCAGTACTTTCTAAACAACGTGTTCTCTAACAAGGAGCCTATCAGGCTCAGCTGGTCCATGAATCCACCACCAGGTGAAAGCATCATCATCTTGCATGGACCAGGGTGCATTTATGCTGGATAAGGGACCAGTGGTCTTCAGTCTTGCTCTCTGATGAAAGTAGGTTCACACTGAGCAGAAATGATGGCTACCAGTGAAGTTGAAGATGTCAGAAAGAAGGCTATACATCAGCTAGCCTACCGTTGTCACTAGATGAGCCTTTGGTGGTAAGATAAGATATATTTTATTTAGTTTATTTAACAGGGACCATGTAACAACATTAATCACACAGGAAAATCTGCATTGTACCAGACTGTAGCTTTCAGAGCTATGTCCATCTCCACTTCCTAAAACACAAGGCCCTATTTAACATTCTGATCATCTGTTCATTTTTTTTCATTTTTTTTTTTTTACCAAGAACCTATACTATTTATTATAGAGTTACATCAGCTCTATCTCACAATAATTAAGAATCCTTAAAAACATTCCTGGATCCAGATGGCGATCTGGACCACCCCTCAAATCTACTCACTTCTCACCTGGACCATTTCTGACCTTTCCTGAAAATGTCATCAAAATCCATCCAGAGCTATTTTTGTTATCTTGCTAACAAACAAACAAACCGTGTTAAAACATCCTCCAGACGCAGGTAATAAGCTGCCAGGAAAACGCTGAACCTAAAACCCGGCAGGTCTCTTGTTGCTGTAACATCATGTTTCACCACTAGATGGGACTCTCAAAGCACAACTCATGTCACCTGGTGAACCAAAGCTCTCGATTAACATTTACAAAAATATTTAAACATATGTTATTTTGAAACTACATGTATTTCAGCCTTTAAATAAACAATTCAAAAAGTTTTAATTTGAAATACACCTGAAACCAAAAAGAACTCCTACAACGGTTAAGGCCTATTTGAAAGATTAGTGCCAGAAATATTATTTTTTTATCCAAATAATTTCTCAAACTTAACAATTTTCTTTTTTATCTTTTGTAAATTCAAATAATCAACAAAATGTTCACAGTTCTTACACCATGCTGTTTCTTTGCCTGCTTTTATTAGCTTTGTTGACAAACAACAACAACTATTTTAAAACAGTGTGCTCACCAACAATAAGTTTATTTCAATTTTTTTGCGAAACTAATTTTTTCTGGCCTGTTTTAGGTCAACATGTTCACATGGCACGGCAAAGATTCCGTGCGCGCGCGTGTGTGATATGCCCCGCCTCCTCAACGTCCGTGCGCGTGACGTCGCTGGGGCAGCTCATGCTCAGCAACAGGTTGATTCATTCAGTCTTACTACGCGCTGCGCTCTTTAACGGACCTAACGGTCTCTCATCATGGTTCACACCGTAACTTTTCCACCATTTTTCACTCACCGACGGACCAACAAGCGTTTTCAGTTCCCGGTTTTCCGCATTTTGTTCCAAACTTTCACTTTAGTTTGGATTAAATCCCGAACAAATCCTGTTTTTTGAACGTTGACGACTGTTGGCGGCGGTGAACGTAAGCTCACCGAGCACCGGTTAAAATAACGGTTTTAACGATAGTTGAAGGATCATAGAACCTGTTGTTGCATTTTGTGGATTAATTCGGGAGAAAGTACGTGAAACAGGACCTTGAGGGAAACGCTTGTCCTGAGAAGTCCTGACGTTAGCTGGAGGCTGCGGAGAATGCGTTCTTCTGTCCACATCTTGGTCGCTTCGTCGTGTTTATGTAAAGCCTAAAAACAAACATGATATCGGAGGAGAGAAGCAGCCACGTAAATAAACAAGCCCTGAACTTCCCTGTGGGTTTGCTCATCCGCTCTCCGAAGAGGCGCCTGGCCAAGCTGGGCAGGAAACCCAGCAATGGATCCCTGCAGTAAGTCAAATCCTGGTCCACATAAAACGGATCTGTTTGGAGCGCACATGTGTTCTGTTTAAATGAAATACGGTATTCATCAGGTTATAAGCATTCACGTGTGTTTTTGTTATTCGGTGTTAAAACTGCAACATTTTCCAAGTCGTTTCTAGAAAAATAGAAGCCGCTACATCCTCATATAACACATTAACACTTTCCTTGGTTTTCAGTTCTGGAAATTTCAAAATATCAAGATTAAGTACTTCACAGTCTTCAAAAGAAATACATAGTGTTCAAAATACAATAAAAAAAAGCTGTTTGCAACTGGAAGTTGGTTGTTTGGTGATTCTGATGTTTTTTTTTTAGATCATAAACTTCCATCTGGACTTTTCTGTGTCCTGTACTTTATAGACATTTTACACACATTTAACTTGTAAATGCAGGAATGTTCTGAGTGAAAACTCCCTTCTGTGTTTTTAGGTTTAGCAGTTGGTCTAATTAGATTTCATAGTTTTGGTTTGTGGTTTAAATTAACTCTTATTTTGACAGTTAGAAATAGTTTTTTCTTAAGTTCCTAAACAGTTGAACAACCTGCTTTTCCTGTTATGTTGTGAAACTTTCTGTTACTTGAACTTGGACTTTTCTTTCACTTTTCACTAATCAAAGCAGATAATCAGCTGATAAATAAAGAAAGTAAAATGAAGATAAAATATGGTCACTTAAGTTGTGGACTGTGTTTAAAGCATCCAGTGGTCTGGAATCCCTGGAGACATACATGTGGTGCTGAATCTTTTTCCCTCTGCGTACTCAGATCCAACAAGTCCGACAGCACTGTTCGCTCTGCTGAGAGCGCTGGTGTTCGACAGCCAGCCAAGAGCAAAATCCGGCGTCACAACAACAAGCTTTCCACTGTCTTCAATCACAGCCCTAACCTGCGGGACAGCGGCCGTTGTGGCCAGACTAGAGGCAGCGGGAGCCTGTCCGGAAACCTTCAGGCTGCAGATGATCCAGCTGAGCTTTCCAGCCAGTTGTCTGTGCCAGGTGTATTAAAGATCTTTGGCAGTGACATCTGTCAAGGGACCCACTACAAGAGTGTGCTGGCCACCACACAGTCCAGTGCAAAGGAGCTGGTGAGGGAAGCTTTAGAGAGGTGAGACATTTTAAACTGTCAGGAATATCTCAGACAAACTCCCATAAAAATCCATTATTTTTTAAAAAGAAAGACCAGTAGGACCCTGAACAGTTAGTGGGTGATCATTCAGTAGATCAGTATAAACATGTAGCATGACCACCTTCACCTAGTCTCACGTGTTCATTATTATGTTATAAGGACAGCTCGAAACCTCTTTTGTTTTCATGTTTCTAACCCTAATCCCCCCGACACACACACCATCACATAGTGAACAACCTTTTTTTGAATTTAAAACCATTCTAAGATGGATATTAACTTCTACTTGGAATTAAAGTTAAATCCAAAGTGATTTACCAGTGAGAGGTGGTCCAAGAGAGCTCTCTCATCCACCAGCCAGTCCTATAATTCCCATGTCTAAGTTTCTCTTGTTGTTGCTCAGGTATTGTCTGGAAAAAGAAAACCCAAACAACTATGTGCTGTGTGACGTGATTGGTCAGACGGGTCCTGATAACCAGTGGAAGAGGGAGTGCTTCAGAGTTGTGGGTGACAATGAGAGACCCCTCATGCTGCAGTCCTTGTGGAAGCCAAAGGAAGGCTTCTCCAGAAGATTTGAAATCCAGCTGCGAGCAACAGTTGAAGAGCAGAGTTTGAAGGATAGAGACACAATAACAGCAGGTATTTATATCAGCTCATTCCTGCATTGGATGAACTTGTGTCCCGTCTTGTTCAAAAATCCAGGGTTGGGCCTTTTTCAGCGTGCAGATAATCAGTGACCCTAATATCCTTATGACTGGGTAATCAATCACTCAGTCTGTGCACGGGGAACTTCTCTCCCTGCCTCTTATTGCAGGTTAACAGTCTTCATTGTCCTGCTTATCAGCAGCTAAAACAAGGAAGACAGCAGGCATGTGAAAAAGGTCAGGAGGAATCATAAGCTGCTGTGGAGGATAGAGAGGGTCAAACTGACCCTGCCCTTATCTTTGTTTTATTTCAAGGGCCCATCAGGTCCCTGTTCAGCATCAAGGCACCTGGCAGTTCTTCCAACTGGACCTGGAGTTGCCAGAATGTGGCTTTTCCTTGCTGTGTTATTCTTTCTGTCAGAGCTCACTTCCTTCATACTGTGAACTGTGCAGCTGACTTTGGCTTCAGTTTGTTATGGTCCTCATCTGTGTTGGACGAGTGCAGGGGTTCGATGAAACAGGCTTTTTAAATCTGCTACTGTTAAAAGGGTTTGGCTTCTTCCTGATCACACTCGTGGGACATGATAAAAACTGTTTGGAAAAGTTTTCTGTTCCATCTTTTTACTTTGTCGTTTTCATTTTTTTTTCAGAACCAAAAATTAAATGAATTGTGCTGTGATTATATAAAAGCTTAAAGGCTCAGTGAGACAGTTTTTGTCCTCCTGACCAGCCACTGTAAACTAAATGCTTATTACAAGATGAACCAGAGTTTGACTACGAGAAAACTGAGACAGAAAATGGTTTTGAACTGTGGGAGTATTTAAAATATTCACAGCTGCAAGCCCGACACAGAATGTACTCTCAGCACTTCTACCTCCATTCTTGAGTTGTGTAAAACGTGTGTAATTATTTTGTTTAGGCCCTGGGGTTGAAATAGTGACGCATCAGAAGACATGACCCCCAGGTGTTTTAAATCACTTGGACAAGTTCCTACAATGCATTTAACATGATATTATTGTTGTTCCATTGAGGTTTTCAATGGTTTTACAATAGCTGCAGAATTTATTTCAACAGATTTATACACATTATATGTTTAAATAAAGGCTGTGTCTGTGTGTAATACATGGAGCATAAAGTTCAGAAGGTTTCTATTAGACTTGAACTGAATCTGTTTCTCCCTCCAGTTTCCTGTCATTCATTTTACTCCTGAAAAAAACTGAACATAAAAGTCCAACTGATCTCAACTGATTTCATTAGTTTGTATTTCAGTGAATATTTTAATGTTTCATGTATTTTTTTCATGTATTCATTAGCAGTAAACATTTTAGACAAACATCTTTAAAATCCAGGAAGTTGAAGATCTGCACACATAAATGTTTTCTGAGTTGACTATCAGCTGGACCCTGCTGTTGTGCTCATGGTTCTGTTGTCGTCCATGCCCCCCCCCCACCCCATCCACTCTTGACCAGGAAAGCTGTCCTTTGCTTCCATAGGTTTACTGCACAGAGCCCATTCTGTCAAAGTGGTGCTGAACAATGTGGAAAACACCCATTTCCACAGCTGATAAGGGCAGCAGAGCGCCGGGTGTGAAGCCCGGCTCGCTCCGCATTCCGCTGTGCTTAATGGCTCCTAAAAAGCTGAATAGTGTTTGTGTTACGTCAGATGGAAAGCACTGCTGTTGATATCAGACAGAGTCAGCCACATCTGACTTTCCCTGCACATTTGCGCTGCTTTCCTCTGGTTCTGTTGGCTTTGAGTTGGAGCCAGTGAAATGAAGCAGCATGTAGGTCTACCAGAGCAATTTCAGGGGAATTCTGGTGACTGTAAACAAGATTTTATAAACAAAACTCTTTTGTTTTGGTTTTACTTTTTAAAAGATTTTGATAAAGTTGGAGGGTTTAGATGAGATAAACATGATTTATTGCTATTCTTTACAACCTGTCTGTTATTTTATTTCATGATAAATCTTGTGTTCTTTTTTTGTTATACCTTTTTTATTTAGCCTTTACCTCTAACAACTTTGTTTACTACCAGAATTTGTTACTGTAGTTTTCAGCACAGCAATTACAAACTGGAATGAAATGGTCTGTGATACCAGTGGCTGTTTTCTCTTACAAACATACAACAGCTAGTTTTTGTGACATGTTAAGTTCAGGAAGACAAACTAACTCGTTATCTGTTTGTTGATCCAGGCATTAATGCTCAGGCTCGTAAACTTCAGAGGAACCGTTCCAGAGTGACCTCCCTGTTCGTGGACAGCAGTGGAGAGGATGCAGATGGACTCGGGTTCTGGAGAAGCTTGAGTGAGATGGATTTGTCTGCGATGGGGAAGGAGGCCAGCCGAGCCCAGCAGAACTCGCTCAGAGAGGACCCGGAAGCTGAAGCTGATAAGGAGGTGCTGCGACTGGGCATGGAGAAGGAAGAGACAGAGAGCAGTGATGACAACACCACTCAGTACTCCATCCACCCACCTTTTGACTTTCCCTACTTCCTCTTGCTGCAGGGTTATAACCACAGACAGGTGAGGCAGAGAACAGTCATCCAACACCGTATTAAAGGATTAGCTAGACTTCCAGGCAACATTAGGAATGTCTAAAATCATAGCTGCATAGATTATTTAAACCAGACTCTTAATAACTTCATGTATTTGTTTGTATTCTGACTTTTAAAACTACTATTAAATGAGTTTTAGAAATGAAAAGAAACAATGCTAAAATAGCATTTTAGCCTTGTTCCTAAAACAATAATGTTCTAGCCCACAGCTAGAAAACTACTGGCTTATTAAAGTAATTTTATTTTTTATAAAAGAAGAAAGGTCTCATACTTTTATAGTCTTTTATGAAAATTATTTCACAAGTTAAGGCCGTCCCTGAGCCAGGACATGAAGACTGATGCATTTCTGAGGGAAATGCAAAACGCTGTCACTTCCCACAAAAATCTGTTTTCTAAAAACCTGCAGAGGCTCCCTCACACAGAATGGGACTCATATCCAGCAAAGTATTTATAACATGTTTAGTCTTTGTCAGCTTGTGTGACTAAGTAACATGAGTTATACTAATTGACATGTGTTGGATATTTTAGTCGTACAGTATGTCTGAGTTCTTCTGACATGTGATTCATGTGTCATTTCTAAAACAAGCTCTGAAGTTGAATGTAGAAAACTGAAGAAACACTGTTGTCTGAGAATAAGAATTAAGAAAAATCAGAGACAAAGTTTCTTACAGCTGTAGAATGTTTAAATGAACTTTAAATGAACTCATATGGTCTCTGGATGTGTTCACATACAGCTTAACACAAGAGAAAAGGTTTGGAAAACAGTTAGAAACAAGCGCACAAGAGTGTTGGAATGACTGTCTTTTATTAAAAGCTTCAAAATAATTTGAGCGTAAAGAAAATCAGTCTTTGATTAGTGCTGGTATGAAAGGAGAGAGAGAGAGAGAGAGAGAGAGAGAGAGAGAGAGCACCTCGAACTTCATCAGTCATTTCTCAGAGTGGATTTCTGAGGTGGTTTAAATAGAAGCAGGAGATCTATTTCAGCTCAGTCTTCCCCACAGGATAAGCTGTCTGTGATCATGTGCCAACAAAAGGACAGGTTCACCATAAACTCTGAGGTAAAACCTCATCAGAGTGTCTCACAAAACATGAAGAGAACCATATCTTTCTTCAGTCTAAAGAAATACAAACTGATGGGCTGTAACAACATAATTGAACAGCTGTGTCTTGCTTTTTGGACAAAACTGGTCCTGTCAGATCACTTGCTGACACCACTCAGAATTTATAGCAAACCAAAGGGGCTGGCTGTGGCTTTTGCTCAGTTTACTCCCATGAACAAGAACCCCAGTCTTGTAATATTTGTATTGCTGCTGGTGGGGGTTGCTGACGGAGCAGGGTACTGGAAGCTCTGCAACTAAGGTGAAGCTGATCTGCTTCTTGACAACAGATCAACCCGAAGCCAAAGAAAAGAAACAGGACAGCTCTGCGTTCTGTCAGTGGTCATGAAACAGGAAGAGAAAGCTGATTTTTGGGCTTGTTATTGACAGTGTTGTCACAAATTAACTGGAGAACAAAACCAAACTAGGGCTTCTGCTAACTATTATTTTAATTATAGGCTGAACTGACAGAGACCCAGTGGAAATTCCTAACACTCAAACTACCACCAGTCATGCAATATTGGACCAAAAAGACAGAAAAAAATGCTGTTTTTCTTATGTTACATTTGTTGGATATGAGACAATGTCATATGGCCTGAGCACATTGGGCGACCGTAGAAACTTACTGTGATATTTTGCTTTTCTGCTTTGAGGTTTCACTAAACTTCTTTAGTCTAAAAGAGAAAACTCCTAATATAATAGCAAAGCTGTCAGATACAGACTGTTTGGTTTTAACCAGCATAGATGATAAGCTATCATCACCTCACTAATGGTCTTAATGTGGTGACCCTAAGGTCATAGACATCACCAGCCTCTCACTCCTAATCCCTTCCATTCTTGTCTCACGTCATGCTGCCAGTCCTGGTTGTATTTTTACCGACTGATCCTGGAGCTGTTCACACACAAACTGTGATGTTTTCAAAATGTTACACAAGGAAATCCCTCTCTTCCTGCTCACTGACAGAATTAGTGTTTGCTTTAAGTAAAGTGGAACTAAAGAAAATGGTTGGTGATATGTTTCAAGCATTAATTATTTCAACTACTGCTGTGAAAATTACTTGCTTTTCCTGTTGTCTTAGATACTTTAAATACATTTTTATTTGTTTTTGTAACTTGTTTAGCTCTTAGTTTGAGTTTAGTTTTAAGAATCTGTTATTAACCTTTTTCATCCGAAACAGGATATTTTCTTGAGTTTCAAATGTGTTTTTGCACCTTTATCTTGTGGATTAATTTTTTAACATAAATGACTGAATGTGTTGTTAAAAATTCAATGTTTGTTGGTGATATTTTTTCAGGATTTTGTCATCTACTTGATGAGTGGGACCACCACCATCTTTGGCTGCTGCAGGGAGCACTGTAATGGAGAAGATGAGGAAAGGTTAAAGGTGGACATCCTTCTTTTTGCTCCGGATGTGTTACCGCAGCACTGCTGTGTCAGACGGCTGGACTCAAACACCCAAACATCCACAGGAAAGCACAAACAGACTTTGACGATGCTGAAGCCCCTCCACGGCGCTCCTGTGACCAGAAATGGGTTTCCATTGAAAGAGGAAGTAGAACTGAAACCAGGAGATTTGGTGGGCCTGGGAAAACACTACTTGTTTATGTTTAAAGATCCTACCAGTGCATCAGGGACTCTCAACACTCCACTTTGGATGACCAGACTCTGCCCAAACTCTAACTCTTGCTCGTCATGTGGGTCCTCTGTCACCATTAAACAGTTCAAGAGAAGGTTGCTCCCTCCTCGTTGGAGAGATCTGGAAGGCTCAGAGGCTTCCCTAAGCTACGAGCTGGAGCAAGAAGAACGAGTCCTTCAGGAGATTCTGGACATGATGGATCCCGGCAGGAATGAACCAAAGCTGACACCTGCTTTCCTGCTGATTCTTTGTATTCAGCACTCAGCTTCTACATTTGAGTTAACACACTTTAGGCAGTTGCTGCTCCGGATAGCCAATCAGATCCAACTCGTTGCCTGGGTAAAGATGAAATTCTACTCTTTCATCAAGTAACTAAACTTTTCCTGTATCAGATAGGACATGAATGATTAGCTGAACTCAACAGCATATTTTCCAGAGTTTGGTAGTTAATCATAGTGATGGTATAATTACTGAAACATAAAATGAAAATCTTGTTCTTTCAGGAGAAGACAAAGAAACTTGCTGTAATCCAGCCTGAAACGTGAGTGTGAAATGGTTTTACTATGATCCTATCATAAAGCATTACTATAAGACATTACTCTGTGATCATAGTATATGTACCATCTGACTAAGTAATATTACGTAGAGCTATTAATCAAAATAACTAATTTAGCAATTTCCAGGAAAGGTTTACAATTATTTTTTCAGATAAATCATTATTTTTCTGTGAAGTGTAATATTTAGGTTCTGTTAGTTAGATGTGATGCTGCAATGTTTTCAGTTAAATTTCATCCCTGACTGGGTGGGTTTTCTCACCAGGAGCTCCAGTGATGAACCTCCTCAGCTGCTCAGTATGGAAGAGCTGATCCCAGGTCTGCAGCCATTGGTGTTGTGGATGGCAAACTCCATTGAGTTGCTGCACTTCATTCAACATGAGGTCCCTCAGCTGCTGCCCGGGAGGCACTGGCATGAGGACACAGGTTAGACAGTTAGACTCTCTCACAGCTGTCAGACCTGCTGTGTGTCTCATGGGTTATTAAAACTTGATTTGATGTTTCTATCAGATCTGCTGGACTCTGAGATGTCCACCACTCAGGCAGCCT
The DNA here is from genome assembly GCA_006937955.1 of Pachypanchax playfairii. NCBI lineage: Eukaryota > Metazoa > Chordata > Actinopteri > Cyprinodontiformes > Aplocheilidae > Pachypanchax > Pachypanchax playfairii. The sequence goes on from SSNP01000037.1 coordinate 1,750,237, forward strand.
GTGAGGAGGCCATGACAGTCCTGGAGGAAGTCATCATGTTTACATTCCAGCAGTCGGTCTATTACCTAACAAAGGTTAGCTCTCTCATGTAAAAATATAAAACACTATCATTATAATGACATTAACATCTTTTTGACCTGTGAAACCTGAGTGTGTCTCACATGTGAAGCAGGAAACTGGACTGTGTGAAAACCTTGTTCTGTTTTAACTGAACATATTCCAGACAGAAAACACAATAACAGAATGGAAACACAAACTCACAGTCAGGAAAAGATAGTGAGTGGGATGTCTTTTCCACTCACTGCAATATAAACACTGACAATGTGATATCTAAAGGTCACTGAGGTTTCAATAACAAACGCCTCAATGCTTGATTTGATTTGTTATAAAGCACAAAGTGTACATCAGAAGATCATATACAGTTTTACTGCAGAGTCTTTACCATTAAAACATGCAGCGTTGAGGTGATTTACAAAGATCTAAAGTCAGATGTCATGTGTTACTTAAAAGGCCTGAAGTTGCTCAGATTTGACAAAATGAAGTGAATTCGTGTCCAGTGATCTCATAATTTGTAGAGTATCTTTTAAATGTTATTTACTATTTACAATATCATATGGTAATGTTGCTTGTGTATCAGCTTAGAAAATGAATGGGATGTTGTATTTTGTCTAATGTCAACAGAAAGGGCCCGAGAAGGAAGAATAGCACCAGATAAAGTAGTAAGAGGTTGAATAGCTGATACTTATCTATTGTAGTTTATTCAAATTCATTCATCTATAAAACCATGCTTTTCCATACATAAATGATTTAGATCCCAGTAGAACACTCCCTGGCTGAACGTTCTTTATTAGGACTAAATGATGTGTCTATAATTTTACAATTGAATGAAGCAGAACGATTTTGGAGGGTTATTGTCATTCTGACTGCAGCACATTAAAAAGCAGTGTATATGTAACGTAAATAAGGGTGATGATAAAGAAAAAATGGGTGTTACTAAACCGGATCTGACTACAGATTATTGTATTAGTTTTAAACATGTGGCAAAAAAGCAGATGTTTGTAGCTGCAGAAAGGCTGCTGCCCAGCACGATGACGGGAAATGGGGAAGGAAGCAGGAACAGTCTGTTCTAATGTAAAACAAATTTCAAACTATTTTACTGCCAAACATTGATTTAAATTCTGGAAACAATGTCCCTTTATAGCATGTTATTTAGTTAAAATGGTTTCTTTTATAAACAGTTCTGTACCTATTAAGTTATGTGAATTAGTCAGCTCCTGATTTATTTACAAATATAAAATAGACTTTCTTTTATTTACAGTCTGTTGTCTGTTTACATGTGTGTCTACTGGACATTGGGTTACTGTACCTGCTTGTCCTGCAGGGTTACAGGGGGCTGGAGTCTTTTTCTCCAGCAGTCATTGGTCGAGAGGCGAATTTACACTCGAACAGTTTGCCAGTTCTTCTAAAAAAAAGTGTTCACACACTCACGTCTAGAGCCAATTTAGAGCTGCCAGTTGACCCAACATGCATGTTTTTGGTCTGTGTGAGGAACCCTGAGTCCCTGGAGAACACTCACACATTCATGGAGACAATATCTACTGTGTCTCTGATGGTAATGTTTTGATTTAAAGAAACTGATGATTCACAGCAAAAAGCAACATTCTGTTTCCTGCAAAGGAGAACGAGCTGTCATCAGAGAAACACTCAAAAGAGGAAAGGAAGGGAGGAGAAAAGGGCTTTCTGTTAGTTTCCTGTGCATGACAGAATGTTCATAATGTACCAGCATGATTTCCTACCTACTTTTTTATTTAGTGCAGAGTGTTTATAAACAAATAAAAGTTCATCAAGTTGAATTAAAACAAGTAGGTGTTTCTTTTCGTAAAACTGTTCTCCATCTGTTGCCTTTTGGCATTCAGGCTCCATGATAACACCTGCTGAGTCTCAGTGTAAACTACCATCTGACCTGTTCCCTCAGGTATGCAGGGACATCTCACAGCCTGTTTATGTTTTACAGAAGGTATTATCTTAGTCATGATGACCGTGTGGTTGATGTCATAGATGTAAAACAATAGCAGAGTTGTTCCAGAACAAGCAGTTTTGATAACAGCTGACAGCGAGCTGACAGAACAGCTTGCAACGTGATTCTGCTCTGTTCGCACCATTTACCTTTATTTGTGTCTATTATGTGTTGAGCTGAAAGAGCTTGTTTCTCTGAACTGACTGTGTAACGCTACACTTTCATTAACTCACTCTGTCATTATTCTGAGAGAGAGACTGGGTGTTGGGATTTCTGTGTTTGCTTTGGTTTTTGTGTGTGGAAACTCCTTGTTGAGTCTCATCATGGTACTTGTCATGAAAACCACCTTCCTTTGATAAAGCCTTAGATCATCGGTGATATTTACAAGACAAACTTGTTATTGCAATAATATGAAGGCTATAAAGGTGACTTTTTCAAAATGCAGAGCTGATGGTGAAAGATGGAATGAAGACAAAGAGTCAGACTGTCACTACAGCAGCTAAATTCATCATGTCAGTCAACATAAATTCTTTCTTTACATCTTGTAGCTGCTCAAAGGAGCGAAAACTCTGTCAGTCAGCTTCAAACGATATAACAGCTGCTTCAGTACCACTCGGTACATCATGAACAGTGATGTGAAATGTTGTCACTTCTCCCCACAGAGTATGTATTCATCTCTTTCTGGTCTGCTGGATGGAAACCCATTCTCAGAAACTGGTCAGCTGCGAGTGCCTGATGGGCTCAGCAACATCTTGGAGGTGCTTAAGGAGGCGTTGAAACTCCTCACAGCTTTCCAGGTGCACCCAGACATCTCGTTGCAACTCTGCGCCTACTTGTTCTTCTTCATCAATGCATCACTGTTCAACACTCTCATGGAAAGAGGTAAAGGCTTGTAGTACCATGTAGACTGTTAGGGATGGGGTCAGTGTCTTTTATGGGCTAAAGCTTGAATTTAAAGCTGAACTTGGATTCTGTTAAACTTTAAATTTGACTATATTTACCTTTTTGTTTGCCATTTGTTTCACATGATCATCTTAAATCAAAAACAGTTTGTTGGCAAAATAATTGAACCTCATCACTGTACTAGATGATTTGAATACCTGTAGATTTTAGATTTAAAGATGTAATTGTTAGTTTGTAATGGATTTTTCTTTTTCATTGTCTTTTTGTCAGATAAAATATCCCACAAATATATTTTCCCTGCCCTGATGTGTTTTTCAACCATAGACTGAAAGTGTAAATGTAATATATAAGACATTTCTTTAATTTAAGACACTCTGGTTGTTCAGGTTCTGTTGCTGGATTCTACCAGTGGTCTCGTGGTGTACAGATCCGAGCCAACCTGGACCTGCTGATGGACTGGATTCAAAGCATTGGTCTGGGAGATTTAGCCACAGAATTCTTCCAGAAGCTCTCTGCTGCTGTCAATCTGCTGGCCACACCCAAAGAGACTCTGCTGCAGGTCAGCAGACATCCGTTTCTCTTTTCCTGTTTGTCTTACCGCAGGCGGGTGTAGCCTCTGCAGCCCAGTCATGTTTACGTCAGCCTGAGTGTTTTCATCATGGAAATGGTGTCAGAGTGAATGATCTAGTTTTATATGGTTTATCTGATTGGTGAAAAAAAACAGTTTCTTTCAACCCTGCAAACGTGGCAAAATAATTTTTATAGCTTTACTTTTGGCAAACATTAGGATTGTCATGAATTTTATTGTAATAATATCTGCTAATGCAAATTTCAGGTTTATAGTTTTATTGTGTTCCTGAGAACATTTTGTTCCTGCAGGAAACTGCCTGCAGGAACAAAATGAGTAAATACTTTGAAATGTTCATATCATGACATCATAGTGTCAGTGAAGGTGTGGCCATTGTCTCAGATTATATGGATGAGAGTATGTCCTGTTAACTAAACTAATATTTAACTAATATGTAAATTTAATTTTGTTTAAAAGCATCAAATCACATCATTACAGGGAAAACATGTAAAAATGTTTCATATCCTGCATTTCAGAACGTGTCAGAAATGACATGCCACATCACTGAAACACAGAATGTAAAAGAACAAACTGTTTAAATGTGATTCTGCTGTGTTCAGCCTTTACTGACTAGCTTGCCAACTTTGCACTTAATTCCTACTTAAATAAGCACGCTACTGTCTTAGTTACTTATTCAGATCTTGTTTACACTTTGCAGAACTGAAAATGCTGAGCTCACACTTGGCTTCTTATTAAATATTGAGGCAGAAAGAAAACAAACAGGGAAGATTACTCAGGTATGAAGTACAAAGCTTATGTAAAAGGATTTGTAAACCTATAAAAATAGAAGCCGTTTTATTGAGTCAGAGGTTTTATTGCAGCTGAAACATCCTGACTTGGAATGTGCTGAATTTTTTTGGTGGTGAAGTTGCCTTGTGTTGCCCTTGGCTTCATGCGTCAGCTTCATTTAACATATTTTATACACGTCTAACTTTCTGTGCTGTCTCATTCTGGAAAAGGCTTTAAGATCTGAGCTTGCGTGTGAAGACAGGTTTAGGGTAATGTGTTTAGCTAGCTGTTGTGGGACATAATACACAGATGGATTAGTAGGTAAGAGGCACTTAAGGAGAGAGAAGCAGTTTAATTAGCTTCAGATGGACGTGTTGGTGGGTTAAAAGTTATTAGGAATAAATGTTTTCAGACTTTTGTTTCTGTTCATGTTGCATTTTTGCCGTTACATCATAGCATCTAGCTACATGTACTTCCAACTTACCTGCTAACTGCTTTTAGACATGTTCATCTGCAGCATCTGTCAGTGTTATTATTTTGACACCTGTTTTCAGTGTAAAGTTAAAACTCCCAGCTGAAGCTCACCCACAACACAGCTGCCAAATGAATCCGTCTCGTCTCCTAACAGAACTGGATTGTAGCTAATAAGCAGCTAGTTTAGTTTGGATTCCTGGTCTAGCATTAGATCACTTTGTGGCTGCTTCAAAGTGACACACCCTTGTTGTTTTTTATGTCATTTTTCCATGTGTAGTTCTGGGCTTTTGAAAACTTTAACAGCTTGTAAACTAAACCAGGTGGAACTGCCATTATTTGTCTTGTGAAGGGATGTTTTGGAAAAATAGAACTACCAAACATTAAATCTTAGCTACAAGGAGACATTTTAAAATGTCTGTTGTTGATAACAGAGACATCACATTCTGTGGACTCTGTTTTGTGTTGAGAATTTCAGCGACTCAACAACATTCGGTTTTTGGTTTCAGTTGTGGCCCCAGCGTCTCTGGACTGTTTTCTGCAGTTCATCTGGAAGCCGTTCGGGTGCTGCATGGTGCTTGTAATGTTTGTTTTGTTGTGATCACATGAACGCTGCAGCCAAGTGACTCACATGTTTTTCTTAGTTATTAAAAGATCAAATATTGTCTTTCTCTTACAACTCCAAGCTGCAGTAAGATAAAAACCATATCTCATAATAAGGACTTTCACAGCATCTTTACACTTCTCACGGTGTACAGAACAAAGACAGTGATATGAAATCCAACACTCACATTTTTAAAGCCCAGAAAACACAGAAAGAGCTGCCAGAAGTCTGACTGACACTTTAAATGCTACTGTATTCAACAGCTATTCATTCAGTTTGAGAAATACTTTGCTACGACATCTGGCTTTGAAAAGACAGAAACAAAACTGTTTTTATGTGATTTATTTAAATACTTTACATGCTTTATATTTTCTTACATCAGACAAGACTGATGAGAAAATTCTCCCTGAATTCTCAGTTTATGGTTGATTTCTTAATCTAATCAGTGAAGTTAATGATGAGGTTAAGAAAAACCGCCCTGATGTTTCTGAGTGTCCTGTGTTTTTGTTTTCTGGTCACCCAGGCATCATGGGCTTCTCTCAGGACTGAGTTTGCTGCTCTGAAACCCGCCCAGCTTCACCACATGCTGAGGGAGTACAGTGCTGGTAAGGCGTGTCCCAGTGAATGGAGTCCATCACCAGAGGACGCAGATGATGCCGTCAGGACAGGTATGAAACAAAAACCATGTGCTCCAAAACTATTTAACTTATCTGTAAAATCTGTTTTCTAAAACTGATGCTTTTTAAAAGATTGTTGTTTAGAAGTAATCTAATAAATATGACTGTTTGGGTTTTCCTAGATTTACCTGCAGATTTTTGACATTTTATGAAAAAATAAAATTGAAGATAATAAAACAGTTTAGCTAGTTTGTTTGCTTGTTTTTTTTGCATCCATGACTGTTACATGTTTTCTTTATCGATGTGATACAGAATATTATAAAACTAAAGTGAGTCAGACCAAAATAAAACAAAACAAATAATAATTTGCAGTAACACCCAGTTAAATGTTGGAACATGAAATCTTGTGGGAAGTTTCTGTTGCTGAAGGACATTTTATGGAGGAGTTTCTCCTCCGTAAAAACGTCTTCACAGTAAGCTGGAATAACCAAAGTCCTTCTGTAGAACAATCTCTGGTGTAGTTTGCATGTTTAAACTTGATAGTTAGTGTGCATGCCTGAACAAAACTTTGTGGTCAGTCACATCTGGCAACAAGTTTAGTACCACAAAACATTTGAGCTGAACTCACTAACTCTGAATAAAGATTAAAGTTACCAAAACGCCTGAAACAATAAAAGTCTCTGTTTTTTAGTTGAAATATTACCTTCTCTGTTTGTCATATAGTTATGAACAGCTTGTTAGGCTTCCTGAGCTTCAGCCAGATGGTGTGGTTAAAAACTAGAGCTTGCATCTTAAAATTTAAAACCTCTGGAGGCCCCTTTAAGAGGAACAAAGAGCTCAAACAGGGGAAGAAATATGTTTCCAAACTAAACTACTTAATCAAGATGTACTTAGTTTTCCTCTAAAGTAATCGTTTCCTGTCAGACTGTCTCGAACAATCAGCTTTATCCTAAAGTTACCTCTTATAGCAGGACAGCAACCACATAAATCCTCCAAGTTTTTATCTGTTACTTGACTGGATGAAGCTTTATTAGCTGGTCTGGAACAATCTGCATCAGATGTCATTTAGTCTGTTTTAGACGTCAAACCTCTGATCCAAGCTTTTCAAGCTGTTTGTGATAGAGAATAATGATCTCTTCATCGCTTCCTTTTTGCAGCAGACATCCTGGAGAGTTTTGACAGCCACCCACCTCTCATCTTGCCCAGTAACACATTTCACCTGGAGCTTGGTAAACCTGTAGTAGAACCAGCTCTTTTTGAACAGCTTACTCATCTACAGGAGTTCATTTGCCGGCTACCTCGCAGTGAAACTCAAGCTGAAAGTGATGGAGACCAACAGGTAACGAGCTCTCTGACCCCAACCACATAACTAGAGGAAATGAGATACTTTACTGGTTCTACATCTGTTATTGATTAACCTAATGTTGTCTAGACTCAGGCGTCTAATACGACAAGCACAGACAGTCCACCAGTAAACTCACCTTCCAGTAGAGACTCCAAGGAAGCGGTCCATCAGGTGCTTTCTGAGTCTTGCCCCTGCCCCAAGGTGGGCCCTGGCTGTACCTCGCCTGCAGAACCAGCTGAGGCCCGAGGATCTCATAGTGACCTGAGCAGCTGTGAAGCAGTTCTTGCCCAGAAGCTGAAGAGCCTGGAGCTGCAGAACACCCTTCCTGGAGAGGCTGACTTGGGCTACCACAAGAGTCTGGCTCTGGATCCATCATGTCTGCTCACTCCACCCAACACCCCACAGGGGATGGAGCTGTCTGAGCTGGAGGCTGATCTGCAAGAGGGTGCTCGCCAGCTAAAAAGAGGTAACTGAACAAAAAGTCACACTTTTTTGTCATGATATGATTTGAACTGAATGTTTTAATGTTGTTGTTTGTACCTCACAACAAAGAGGTACTTCTGGTAAATTGGGAAGTACAATCACACAACTTTACACTGAAATAATTAAATAAATAATGAACACGTGGGTAAAGACTAAAAACAAATTGGAAGTTTCCACCCCTAATCCAACATGTCATACCTGACAGCACACACTCTTTAACGTGCTCATTGGAAGTTTGAATACCAGCTAAAAGATCTGAACTGAAAACCGACTCAAGCAGATAAAAATAAAGAGCAAGAATGTTCAGAGAAACCATGAAACAAAGAGTCAAACATCGCTGGAACCACAGATGATGACTAACAGCCTCTGAAAGGCCCATTTACAGCTTCACTCACACACAGCAGGTTTTCATTCAAATGACACACCGCTCTCTCACTTCAGATCAAACCCTGTTCACTCACTAATGTCTGGAATGAGAACTTCACCCAAAACCTTTTACCTCCTCTTACTAACTGAAGCTATTAAGTATAATGACTCGACCTCTTAGACCAGCTGCATATATTTGTTCCCAGCAGTCCTCGGTCCACATAAAGGTGCTGAGACATAAAAGAGATGGAGCGCCTTTCGCCTGCTTTCCTTCATCTTTTACTGACTGTGGAGGTCAGGAATTTCAAGTGGAAGGCTGTGGAGGGTGGGTTCGCTGTACAGAGGAAGGACGGCTTCCTCTCTCACCCCTATTGTTAATGAACGCCTCCTTCATGAGGTCATCTGTAGGGGTCAGATAGAGTCATAAGAAAAGAGACGCTTTTTAAATTAAATGGGAATGAATTCTGGGCTTTTCATGTCAGGAAACTGAAACTAAACACTATCCAACGTTTGTTGGACATGTTTATGGAAACTTTGCTGTGTTTTCATGGACAGTGTTTGACCTGATGGCCAGTGTTACACCCACAGACTATAAATACAAATGAACAACTTGACACTTTTTCCTTTGATGAAGCCAAAGTATCTCATTTACCCCCCTGGTGGTCCGTTACATACACAGCGGGTCACAAACTCAACATTCCCCCTTTAACAAATGGAACATAATCCTAAAACAGAGAAAATAACTGTCACATTTTCCATCAACCATCAAAACATTCTTATTTTTCATCCTAATGTGGAATAAATGCTGAACACGCTTCAAATGATCAGTTATGATTCCATAACGGAACGATTTCAAAAGATGTTCCCCTTCCTGGGAATCTGAAAAGAGTAAATAATAAAATATTTTAAAAGTATAAAATCTTCAGCAGCTTGTGGAATGAACAAAAACCTACATTACAGATTCTTTTGGGATTGTTTGCCTTGGAGTTAAATACTGTCAGGTTTCCAACATTTCAGTCTCACATTTTAAAAAGAGTTTTTCTATGTAACATCGACAGCAATCAGCTGTTGGGAGTGAAGTTACTCACTATCAGTCTTTTAACTCCTTTTTTGACCTTTTTTCTTTTCTGATTCCCAAATCGTCACCTGAAATGTATATTTACCATGAAGGGGAAAAAAAGCCTTTTTCTGTCCTTCCTGGTGTTTTTTACAGCTGTTATATGTGACTCAGGAAGAAATCCAGATGTTTTTAATTAGCTTATCATTCTGTGAAACGTCTGATTCAGCATCACCTTTCTCATCCCGTCGTTTTAAAGTGTAAAACTAAATCTTTATTGAACATTTTAACTACATGCAGAACCTGTTTAAACCTTTAAAGACTTACAACGTACGTTAGATTCATATTAAAGACTTGATATCGTTTCAGTTTAACGGCTTGTGGATTCAGAAGAAAGGAGGCTCTGCTGTTATCAACAAGCTCTGAACTAGACTTTCTGAAATGCCTTAAAGCTCATGTGATTTGGGTTCATCCTGTGTTAGAGTTCTATGGCAGACCCCCCCTGTGTGGTTGTGTGCTCCTGTGTGATAAGCTGCAGGATTTTGTTGATCTTAATCATGTGTCTTTACTCTCATTGGCTGTTTTTTCTCAGTGCTTTTATTACAAGCAATTTGCTTAAATGAATTTAGGATTACTTTAAACCAACCATCTGGCCCAATCTCTGTCTATATGCCTGTCTCTAATGATCTGTCCTCTGCTGCACCTCACCTGTATACTGATAAGATTCAGCTGTGAGTAATTAGTTAATGAACTGAAAATGATACCTTGAAACCTTTTGAAAGCTGCTTCTTGTTAAGTTCTGTGGCTGTTTGTTTTGCTCTGACATCAGAGGAAGGAGGTTCTGGAGAATCACTTCATGCTTTAGCATATTTTATTGAGTATTTGCCTCAAATCTTTGGTGATTTAAATGTCAAGCTAATTATTAAATATAGAACTTGGTCCAGCTTTAGCATCTTCCCACATTATTTCCCCAGTCTGCAAATAGTTTGGGGAGTTTCAGACTTTTTCTATTCTGCAAATTAATATTAGTTTTACTGACAAATTAAATAATGTTGCAGTGATGTTTTTTGTGAATCTATACACAGTATGTATGTATCCTGTGAAGGAATACATTGAAAGGTTCTCTGTGTAAAAGCAACAGATCATTTTCCAAACTGTGTTCTGGTTTATTTGTGTCCTTGTAGAGTGAAGCTGAATTATGCAGCTCATGTTTATATTACAGAAAGGTTTTACTACCATCATCTTCACACACTGATCTGTGTCCTAATCTCTAACACATTTACCTCTGTGGTCCAGACGAACAGGCAAATGCTATTTTCAAAGTTCTGTAATCCTTTAATCTGTCCAGAGGAGCTACAGAGAGGTGGTGATGTCAGGAGAGAAAAGAGCAGTGGCCGATCTGTCATGGGAATTTACAGCTGGGTTGGTGCGTGGAATCTTAATCGGCAGCAGCATTGTTCAGGACAGGTCCTGCGTGGGGGGCAGACAGGCTGCATGTTGGGAAAGGGCGGAGGAGGGGAGGAAGGGTGGAGCTGCACGAGTGGGAGCAGGTTTTTGTTGAGGGGTGACAGAAAAACCAAATAAGCCAGAAGAAAGGGTTCTGTTAGATTCCTCATCATCAGTCTGCTGCTCACTGATAAAAGGCTTTTTATCATCATATCTGCAGGTGAAGCATGAAGTCAGTGTTACTGAGATCTGAAACAGTGAAACATCTGGGTTCAAAATGAAGCAAAATACATTTTAAAGGAATAATTTCTAAGAGCTTTATAGTAAAACATGAGACAAGCAACAGAATTGTTGTTCCAGAAGTTTTTCTTTGATGGAGTGATGTTTCAGAATGGGAATGTTTATTTCTAAGGATTGTGTTTCTATACTTTTAGTGCACAAACCACTTTTTAAAATCAAATCCAGCTGAATCAGTGATGGAATGGAAATCTAAGAATGGCGTCTTGTATTTGATTGAACGTGTTTTCTGTGTGTTTGTTCAGCCGCAAACAGTGAGAGCAAGACGGGAAATGTGGAAACAGAAGAAGACAGAGAGGAAGTGTTCACAGTGGAGGTCCACAGAGGACCACATGGTCTGGGGTTGGCGCTCGTAGATGGAACAGTATGACAACATTCAACTCTTTTATCTTATCCTTCTCTCTCTTTATCTCGCCAGAGGTTTTACTATGTTTTTGTTGTGTTTTGTCTTTGTTCAGAAAACGCCTCTGAGGATGAGCGGCATCTACGTGAAGTCAGTTGTTCCTGATTCTCCAGCTGCTCTGTGTCAGAAGCTGAGAACTGGTGATCGTATCCTGGCTGTAAACGGTATCAGCCTGGTTGGGATGGAATACAGCATGTAAGCACACAGCTCTGCAGGGAACACCTGAACTTTAATCAAGAGGACAATGAGACAAAGATCTGACAAAAAGTCAGCAGAATCTTTTGACTTTTATTTTTAGAACAAAAGTATAGGTGACTTTGATACATTAAACATGTTTAAAAAGTAGTTCTTGTTTTTGTAACGGTCAACATTCCAAAAACAACTTGATGAATTCTCTAGATGTTTTATAAATGAGACCGATCTCACAGCTGGTTTCTCTCTTCAGGGGCAGAGAGCTGATTCGATCGTCAGGAAACTCTCTCAGGCTGCTGGTCGCCAAGATGGACACACAGACAAGCAGCAAGACTTCAGCTACAACTAAATGTTGAAAGAAGAAGACTGACAGATGAAGATCAGCTGGGTTCACGTGCAGCATCCAAAGTCAATGTTCCACACAGGAGGGATCCCGACCAAAGAAAACCTTCTTCCTGCTCTTCACTGGACTTGTGGTGGAGTTGTGAGACAATCGAGCGAAGTCGCTGTGATTTCACACCAAACACAGACGGAAAGCATTTTGCTGCCAGACGGCGGGCAGCGTTTTTAGATGCTGCTTTTGTTTCGCCTATAAACAAACTTTGCTCCGTACTCATAAACAATGAAGAGAAAACCAGCGACTGTGGTGACAGAAGCAGTCAAACGTCTAACTGTGTGTCTGAGTATAAAACAAGCTGCTCCAGGATCAGTCAACTGGAAGACTCTTGTTAAGTCTACAGAACTAGTTTTACCAAACTTTTTTTTTTTACGTTATTTAGTTTATGAGAAAGTTGAAAAGTTTTCTGCCAAGTGAGTGTGATGGTGTCATTATTTAATGTTATTGTTTTTCCAAAAATAAGCAAAACCAAAAAGATTCTGTCTTCTTCATGAAGAAGCTCAGAGCTGCTGTTCTGTTGTGTTGCCTTCATATTTTGATACAATCTGTAATTCCAGCTCCAGCACTGCTGACTGCTACACAGTACAACACAAAGTTAAAAATTATTTACATTTTTAACAGAAAACATGTTATATGGTTATAAGGTATGTTTGTTGTTTCCAAACCTTCATCTTGATAACTCAAATATTTATTCTATATTTTTCTTCAAATGGTTGAAAGTAGCAGCACGTTAGCTTGATGTTCAACAGGAAATACAACAGACAGTTTGTGCTGTTTCATGTGTCCAAGAAGTTTTCTGTTATAAGTTCAGAGGTTACTGGAGAAGTTGTAGTAGAAACAGTTCTGTTCATTGTAAACACCGTTTGTTTTATTATACATGAAAAAATGTTTCTGTTCACGTGTGCGAACACAAAGTTCTACATGTTTGATCATTTCTGCTTGAAATGAGTTTAAAATAACATGAAAAACATAATGAAACTCTGCAGAAATCGTCTGAGTTTTCCAAGTTCTCTCAACATCATTTAATACAAAAAACAATATTCTAGAAGTCTCTGAGCTTTACAGCAACACACCAGTTTAGACTGGATATATTTTAGTTTCAAATCTCAGTGATTTTCTGCCTTTGTACATGTAAACACAACACTAATGTGTAGCAGGTGAAATGGAGAAAAACTGCTCAGTAAATGAAACTTTTAATGCTACTGATCTGGAAGCAGCTGTTGATAAAAACACCAGCAGATACAGTATTTTTAAAGAAGCTGCAGCAGCGATCGTTGGGAGTTTGTCTCTGTGTAAACAGTGTTAAAGTTCACAAAGTATTCTTGTTTGTAATATTTATATTGAGCAGTATTTTTGAATTGAATAAATGTCATTTTTGACCCTGAAAAGCCTTCAGTTTGTGATCAGACAGCATCAGCGAGGCCTGAAGCTCATCTGCAGCCGGGTGGAGCTTCAGGGAAGCTGCTGGGTGTGTCGGCTGCATGGCACGCTGTTTATAGCCGCTCTGTGGTTTTCATTAGCCAAGCACTTTCCACTTGGCTCCAGCATGGCACAGTTCAGCCCCTGGAGTCCCCTGAGGCCTCCAGTTAAAATGCTGCTTTATGACAGTACAGAGATTATCACCCTCTGACTTGAATTACATTCATAAGCTCAGAATTACAGTGTTAGCAGGTCACAAGGCGCTGAGTGTGAGACCACCTGCTGATTTCTCAACTTAAATCCTGTAAGAATGTAGAATTTTCCTTTAAAAGTTGCTGATTGTTTACTGCCTCATTTTTATGTTTAGGCTGTTTGGTATTAAACGTGATGAGAAGCACCACTGTCATAGTTTAATGGAATGTCAAGGAGTTTGTAGATTTGGTGCTGCAGTGCAGCCATTCAGAGTTAAACCATGTGGCTAAAAATACACCTTTAAAGGTTTTACAGTGAAGTAATGGTACTGTTGAAGATTTTACTCTGGCTTTGATCCTTCGCTCCTTCTCTGAGCTCTCCGGGCCTCCTCTGTATCCTGCTCCTGAACTCCAGTCTGGACGCTTGGATGAACCTGATCAGACTGGAATCGACTGCAGATGACTCAATGTGTGTCGGTTTCAAGCTGTTTCTGAAACCCAGAATATCTGTTATTTTATGTAGAAGAAAAAAATCTATAAATATGCACATCTGTATACAAATACAGCTGCACACTGACTCACAGAAAACAACAAGCAGCCACTCCACATGTTTACATTCCAGCTCAACATTGCACTCAGATTCTTTGTCTGCAGAAGTGTTGAGTCTGCTTTTGTCCTGAAGCTGTAATTTTGTGTGTCTGAAAACACGAGATGAGCTGCAGCATGATTTACAGCAGAGAAGCAGAAATAACTCTGGTTAACCTCATGGAGGGTTGTTCTGATCGTCAACAAGGTCTGATTAAGTTTATCAGGTTCCCAGTTTAGCTGAAACCGCTTTTCTTTGTGACTCGTGTGATGTATGTCTGAGTTAAGCTCCTCCCTTTTACTCCCACATATAGTCAGATAATTGTTTTGACTTGTTCGTGTTCAGTAGTTGCAGATGAAGTTTAAACATCAGCATTTCTTCTTTGATTGACATGTAGTTTAAATTCTCCCTATGATTCTCAGTTATAATGGTGTAAAAACATATTGTAAAAGTATAAATCTTTAAATCATAACTTTTACATCATAATCTACAATCATCATGTAGCAAAAACAAGGTGATATGTCACGATTAAGCAAAAGGACAAACTTAGTAGGAAAATAAAAATACTGGCTGTGAAAATGAGCTGGTTACATACAAAACAGCTTTAAATGTGTCATAAACCAGCAAACTGCTGCTTTCGCAGGAAACACATCTATCTGCTTTCTACATGGTTTTCAGTTTGTTTTAAATGTGCATGAAAACATGACTGGAAAACTCTGTAAATTATATCAAAAAATAATAATAAAATTAATTAGTTTTAGTAAACCTGATAAAACTTCACCATGAGTAAAACGCCCACAGTGTACTAATCCGATCACTTTCTCTGTTAATCTTTCTTTTTGATTTTTTTTTTTTTTTTGTATCTATAAACAGATTTATAAGTTTTAAGTTTTTTTTTTAAAGTCTGCTCTTGTCGCAGGAAGTTACTGGATCCAAGATGCAGTCTCTGAGAGGAAGAGCTCAGAAACACATATACAATTTTTAAGGATTTATCAAGGAAATATAAAGTCAACAAGACAGAATAATAAAATCAATATAATAAATTGAGATCAAAACTAAACATGGGCAAAAAAACCAAATGAAAACAAAGACAAATGTCACAAAACACAAATAAAAACTAACAAAACAGCCCAAAGAGCCCCAAAACACAAACATGTCACTCATCTCTCTTTAGATTCTTGAATTTGAAAATCTCAGATGACTTTTTTTGAGCACACACAACTGAGGAATTAAATTTGCCTGACTGGTCAAAAACAGCATGATATTTTAAAAATGCACTGCTCTTTCATGGGATTTGTAGGAGTTTGATCCTGCAGCTCTGAGCTAAAATCTCCTCCTCTGAAGGTTTTTGGGATCATTTCACTCAGTGTGTCTCAAATCTGAGTCACAAAGGGAATATTGTTCTGGTTTTATATCCCAGAGTAAGCGGTTCTTATCTGTGAGGAGGAAAATGAGCGGAAATGAGTCTGATCACGTTACCAAAAGTCTTATTTACCTCCATAAATACCTACAGCCTCCAGTGGCCGCTTCTATCTGACAGTCTGTCATTTTAAAAAGGGACAGAAAATACTTTAATTGTTAAGATAAGCAAAAGAAAAGACAGGGAAACATTTCCCACCACATGTGTAGAGCATGAGATCCTCCAGGTTTATAGATCTGCCTCATTCTGCATCTCTGCTGCTGAACAGCTGATCAGTCAGCTGATGACCATAAATCATTTCTTACACTGCGCCAGTCAACACAAACCTTTAACTGCACTTCTTTTAAATTCATTGGATGAGACTCGGATGTGTAACACATCTTAATCCAGGTTTTTATGCTACTTTACCCCATAAATAACTTTTCTGTGTTTGGATTCTCACACTGATTTGTCCCTATAAGTCAAACCATATATGACCCACTAGTTTACAACACTTCTTCCAACCAAATCCAGATTATATTTCTGATCTGATTCTAATCTTGACTCTTATTAAATTGGAAAGCAGCAGTGTTGCTGTTTGTTTCTTGTCTCCAGCTTCATATTTATTGTACAAACATGACATTGACCTCCTCTAAGAGGATTAGCATGTGTCAGGGTTTCTTATGTCATCTATTAAGAGTCTGTTGGTTGTGTTTGAGGGGTCTTTGTTTCATGTTTTGTGCCTGTTTTTTTGGTTTGTTGATTTTAGATTTTATTCCTCTGTTTGTGTTTTAAATTAAACTTTTAATTTGTTTGTTCAGTCATCTGCTACCTGCATCCTCCATCAAAATATGTCCCTTGAGGTGTTGAGAGTAACTACTCAGTTCTTGTGTTAGAATGCAACAAATGCAACATGTGAGCGCAACCTTTCAAGGATTCTTTTTTTCTTTCCAAGAAAACATATTTGATTTTCTGCCAAGATCAGAGCTGAAGCTTGGGTTTGCTTGGTCAGTGCTGTTTGTTTGTTTGTTTGCAGAAATTAACAAAAAATTATAAGACAAAAGTTTGTGAAATTGATTGGAGAGTTGGAGCATCAGCAGAGTTTTGATCCAGCATTGTGTTGTATCACATTAATCAAAGGAATATCACACAAAGTTCATACAGAGATTAAAAAAACACCAATATGTTTAGTGTTTAAACTTTCCTCGGACAAAGTGATGTGTTGTGTTGACTCGTCCTTTTGTAAATCTGGATAAACTAAGAAATACTGAGAGTGAATGAATCAACATCACCTGATGAATGTGAAACCCAGAACAAACCAGAAAGTCAAGCTGTAGAAACATCAACAAAACTAAAGCTGCTGGCAATAATAAAGAATCTTAAAACTGAAAACAACAACGGGGCAAACCTGCAGTAATAATCACAGAAGAAGAATCATGACAATGTGTCTGGAAATGACATATTTTTTAAAAATTTTTCTCATATTTTACATATTTTCATGTTCTTTTTGTTGGCTTTAGAATGCCACCATTACTTCTTCCTGCTGACTGTTTGGTCATGTGACAGACAGCCAATAGGAGCTTGAGACAAACATCATTGTAGGTGACAAATTTGACTGCTAAATATAAAATAAGCGCATGTAAACTAGTTTTCAAACTTTCTCCAAATACTGTAGGAAAAATTTGGACAAAAACTTTATAAAACTCCTTAAAAGACAGTCTGGTGAAGTTTTTCAGCAGCAGCTGAAAAGGTTTCACAGAGTGACAAAAGGAAAGAAAGGCTGGATGGTTTAGTGATGGTTCATCCTTCCTGCTCGTCCTGAACAATGAAGGCAGGAAACAGAAACCCCAGTAACCAGTTACAACACACGACTTCTCAAGCCCAGAACCAGTCACTGTCCCAGTCACAGGACCGGGACTTGCAGAGGGTCTTCTGGGGTCTGTCGGACACAGAAAGGAAATCCTGTCTGGAGACAAAAACTGTAGGACACTCAGGAGGATCTGAGCATGTGTAGTTTGATTTATGGGCAACAGAGAAAGATCTGATCATCAAAATAAAAGATTCATGTATTTTATTTCATTATTAATTGACATAATTACATGTAAATTTGTTGAAAACATTGAAGACATCAGACCAGAGTTTATTAGTTTCACTCCTCAAGTTCTGATTAAACAACCAAGAAAATCTCTAAAACAGGCAGGACGAGGTCCTCCAGAACCAGAACTGAGAAACTCTGCTTAGAGGACTGAAATCCAACTCTGACAACTCTCAACAAAAAAATATCTGTGTTATATATTCTTACAATAATTGTATCTAACAAACAGCTCGGTTCAAAGTTTAATTTCATTTTATTTCAAAACTAGAAAAACATTCCAAGAGTGCAGACCTGTTTAAGAAACAATTACAAACAAAGATTATTTTTAAAAACACAACATAGGAGAGGCGGGGCCACACCCTTGACAGGTCCATCACAAGTCCAGCAGGTCCACATGGAGACAGATAACCACTCACATCAAGGGCCAATTTAGAGTTGCCAATTAATCTATTTAATAAAATATTATATTTAAAAATACAGCAGAATTTACAGAATCACAAGACTGAATCAGTCGACTCATTGTGAGGTTCAAGATAAAAATAGGAACAAAATGATGTTGCAGTTATACACATTATTACTTTAGTTTTCTGTATAATTTGAGTGAAAAGGACTTCAAGTCTGTTTAGGTTGAATTTTTCTGCAGTTATTTTTTGTTTCCAAATTCTTTCATTAGTATCAGAGAGACAAATGAGCCACTGTTTCTATTAGCAGTTTCTTTATGTCACTGCAGGAAAAACACTGGTTACATACCGTAACCCCACATTCTATGAGTATAGGTGCAGCTCTTTAAAGCTATCGCTAGTGGGTTTATATGGGATAAGATTTGTGTCAAAAGGATCAACCAAAAAAAAAAAAAGCTTCACACAAAATATACCAGAATAAAACAACAAAATAGAAGATTTCAGAAGCAAAACTGGGAACTTCAAAAGCACAAATATAACTCTGAAACAAAATGATCTAATTTGTGAGTAAATATTTATTTTTCAAAACCAAACATTTTTTTTTACTTCTTAACTAGTCATATTTTATTTTTTGACACATTTTCTTTTTTTTTTGGTTCTCTCTTAAGCCTGCTTAATTGAACAGCTTTTTGCAGTTCTCTGCTCTACTGGCAAACTGATCTCTGCTGCCCTCTGCTGGCAGCTCAGTTAATTAAATTACATTAAAATATCTCTATTGAAAATGTGTAGTGTATGTTGAAAACTGTAAAAAGTTAAAATAGCCTATACTTCTAGGAATAAATCATTAGCTTCAGGTATTCACCTTGAAGAACTCTCTGGTCACATTTTCTATTTTTGATCTTTAAAAAAAAATGGTGGAAAAATCTTAAGACCAACCCTGTATTTTTTCTCTCTCGATAGATTGCAATTCTCACCCCTGACCACTTGATTTAGAGGCATAGACATTTTAAATTTTAGCACAGAGTTCAGGTAGCTGAATTAATCAAAAACAGATTCCCGCGTCTAACCAGCTACACCGTCATTTCACCAATAGCTGCTTCCTGAACCTCGGCCAGTACCAAATCAGATTGTCGCAGAGATTAACTCTTACAGCCGGTGCAATCCCAACAATAAAGACGTCTTATGGAGTGGCCAGAGCAGTTAGTAAAGCTACATGCTAATGAGTGTTAGCATTTATGAAGCTTTCACTTGAAATTCTCTGTTGGACTCCGGGTCAAGGCTCCACACTACGCTCCCCCATCATTGTTGAATTTTTTCCAAAGTTTTGGGGGCGTGTCTGTTGCCCAGGCCGGATCTCCATGAAAAAGGCGGCACTCACATGGGGAAGGCGGGATTTTAGTGAAACCGAACATCTTACTTCCAGGTCGAAGAATTCCAGGATATAAATTATATTTAATCAGGACAAATGAATACTATATAATATCAACAGTAACATTTTGTGCCTATAGCCCAGATGTTGAAAGCTGTAAAATAACATGATACAGACCTTTAAAGCTCTTCGTCTGCCCTCTGGTGCTTGTAGTGGAAGAACATTTAAAAAACAGAACTTTTTGGAATCCACTAGATGTCTCTGTTCACTCAGCTTTTCATCCATCAGTGTGTTTAAACATGAAGATACTGCAGCTTCATTTTCTTCAGAAACTTCATGTATCAGTCAGCCTTATGAAAGTTTATCAACAAAATATCTGAAGCTCTTTGAGTTTTGATCCCTTGTTTAAGTTTTATCACCTTAAATATAGAAATATTGGTCAAAATAATGAAAACTCACACATACACAGACACACAAATCAAAAAAATCCTTAGAGAAACGTTAAAAACCTCCATCTGATCATAACTCTTGAGATGACTTTATATTTAGATGTTCCAGTTTGTTCACAATGCTGTGGTTTCTTTTTCTTTTGTTCTGGAAATCTTTCCATCTGTAAAAAAAACCTTTTTTTATTTTCTTCATGTCACACAAGACAAAACGAGGTGAAACATATGAAACCACTCAGACGCACGCTGATCAGTAAATTCTCTTTCTTTAACCTGATAAATGTGTTTGATTGTAACGGATGTTTAATGAAATAAGAAAAGCATATTAAACTGTCTCTTTAAAGATGAGAAAAACACTGAACAGAGCTGATAAAAAGCAAAGAATCAAAAAGATTAGAATAACAAATTAAGACTGGATGAAGATTAAATGAAGTAAATGAGTGAAGAATTACACGGAACAGTAAAATTTTCTGTGGTTCATCATTAAGCAGAACAAGAGGTCTTTATAAACCTAAAACAGATGATCTAAGTAACAGCTGGTGTATATTTCTCAGTCTGTTTGTCTGTTTGTCATCCTGAATAATCTGCCTGCATTATAAAATAACCTGTGTGAGGTTTTTATCTCAGTTTTCAGCTGTGATTTAAAATTTCTGCTCCAGTTCAGTAGATGTTAGGTTCACCCTGCGTGTTTCATCTTCCTGTTTGTGCATGAATTAGTGTCTGCAGCTGTGAGGAAGCAGGGCAAAGATAAAAGACTCGATTATTCCTGTCAGCGGCAACTAATGACAGCATCTCTCTTGCCTTACAAATCCTGTACAACTACATTTTGTTCACTCAGATGGATTAGCTGTTTGTTTACTGAGAACTGAACTGCAGCAGCTCCTGCAGATTACAGATCACTCCGTGACTGAAGAGGATAAACAGACAGACTTCAGATTTTCTGTTCTGTCTAAACTTCACTGGAAGAAAATGTTCTGGCCTTGCTTTAGAAAATGTGCAGGTTGGCAGCATCAAATAGCCCTGAGGGGAGCTGGATGGAAGGTTTCACCTTAAATACTCAAAGGCAGTGAGTTCTTTGAGCCAGAAACATGCACTTGGCACATCGGTTTATAGAAACAAAGATTAGGAAAGGTTACAGATTGCATTCTTTGTGCAGCCTTTGCTGAGCAGAGCCTGCTGTGAGGGGAACATTTGTGATCTGTCTCCATGTTTTATTGCCAGGTTTTCATTTAATACAAAAGATTTCATGTTTAATTAAATAAAACCAGGAACTGATGATTTCTGTTTCCTGCTTCCCATCAGTCCTTTTCTAATCACATTTGGCGAAACGTTTAAAAATCAGCAGGATTTTTAAAATGTGAATAATTTGAACAGTCTGTGTAACAGCTTGAACTCGTGTGACTTCTGGGTTTGGTTCAAACACATTTAGCACTATTATTATTGTATTTTGACTTTAAGAAACTATTTTAACATTCATAAAGATTTAAAGCAGGATGATACAAACGTAAAAGATTCAGAATCATTGTGAAAAATATTCAGCAGCATCAAGCTGGAATTGTTTTTTTTGTTTTTGGTAATATACATTTAAAAAATGAGCATTAAACTAGAGATTGTTGTGTATTTATAAACCCAACTTGCATATCGGGGAACCCTTTAAAATGGATTTATAATCAGACATAAAAATCCATCATCATCTGTGTATGAAGAATCCATGAACTATTTCCTATTTTTAAAAATATTAGAAACCATTTCTAAGTTTTTTAGAGTTTAAAACATGAATTTGATTCATAACTGTTAAGTTCAAGCAATCTGGATTCTGGAGTTCTGGATATAATCTGAGTGACTTCAGGTTTATCAGATTGTTTCTGATTGTTTTCCAGGATGGAGATGAAACCAAATCTGAACTGAACTGTGTTTTTCAGGACACTCTGTTCCTCATTACCTGCTAAATCCATGCTAGTGTTACTGTTAAGTTCTGACTCATGTTACACCAGCAGATGAGTTTTAAAGCTGTTGAACTTTGTTATTTTTGAAATAATGCGAGTGACCTTTCACTCAACATTTGTTGTTATAAAAGCTGCGTTCTGACTCACCGGCTGCAGCACAAAGACGCGCCTCCTTATTTAAAACAGCGATTGAATAAAGCTGGTGACCGTCAGCAGAACCTCAGCTCAACATATAAAAAACACTCTCAGAGATTTGATTTGATTCTCTGTTCATAATGAATATCAACTGTCTTCTTTCAGCAGACTAAATTAAATATCTTTGCAAAACAAGAGGATGAGTGTCTGAAAATCTTTTCATCTTCAGCGCAATATATAAAACAATTCTTTTAGATGGTTATTATTACAAGAGAAGAGGCAAACAGCTTTTCATTCAGGTTTAATTAGATCCAGCTAATTAATTATCCGGCAACAAACAAAATGAAATAGAATAGTAAAGAAACCTGCAGCTCTCTAAATCAAAAGAAGCTCTGATCAGTGTTTTTTATTCATTATTACACTCTCTGCATAACAACAACAACAACAAAAATAAGGTGGTAGAAATCTTTTAGAAAACGTACAACACAAAAAATACAAACTACTGAACACATTCAGTCAGTATTGTACAAACATGTTTTTTATCGTATAAAATCTAAAAAATATATATTATTCAACTTATTTAAGTGGTGCCCAAGAAATAATCAACTTATTTGTTAGTGGTATTATAATATTATAATTATAAGTAGTTCTAATAGTTTTTCTAGTTTTAACTTTATAAGCTGCTGCAGTGAAACTCATATCTTTGGTCTGTTTGGAGAATAAATAGCTGAAGTTTAGAGTGAAACAATTAACAACTATGATATTGATGTAATTCTACATAAACTAACTTGAAACCAGATCCACTTAGTTGGTTATTAAAAATTACTGAGAATTATTTTCTGGATTTTCCACAGATCTACTACATTATGATGAGTTTGCTATGTTTCACCAGCTGGATGCAACAGGAGGACACACTGATTTTGCATTTTAATGACTTAATCCAACTGTGGCGCGACTGCAGGAGAGTAAACAGAAAGTAGTGAAGCTGATGTCAATTAAAAACACGTGTAATCAACAGTGAAGGAAGAGAAAAAGCTACTGATGGAACAAGTTTCCAACCAGCTGGAGAACAACATAAGATTCATGTTAAAAAAATTGTAAGCATTTTTTAATTATTATTTTTTTTACAAAAAACAAATAAAACCTGATTTTTTTTAGCATGGCTTTAGAACATAATTTCAAAAAGAAAAAAATAACAGATTAATCATAAACTGAATCACCATAAAACTGGATTTAAATGTAGTTTTATTGTCATCACTTGGACTTCCTGAGTTTAGGATTCTGTCTTGTAGCTCTGAATTTGGTTGTGATCTTTGAGGTTTGCTGGTTTGGGCTTGTTCTCCTGACCTCCACCCTGTCAGAACCAACATCTTCAAATCCAAGAGGGCCAATGAGCCAGAACTGCAGAACCGGGCGGAGCCCCAGCTCATCTGATCCTAGAGTAAAACACGTCCTGCAGTCTGCAGACAGCTTGATATATTCCACATTATTCGTGGGGTTTTCTGACAGTTTCACACTCATTTGTCTGTTTCAAAGGTTTTCAGAAAGATTCACGTCCAGGATCAAGCAGACTTTAGTCTCAGTAGTCTTTCTGGTCCATCTGGGTCTCAGTTTGTTTCTCCCAGTGACCAGTGCAAGTAGCAGGCCTCTGCTGCTAAAAGCTCTTGAGCTGTTAACTGCATGATACGTCCTGTTTTAAGCTAACAGTGCAGGAATGATGAAAGCTGGAAAGGGATCTGGATTTGGAAAAGCAGAGAAAAGACTGTTTTATTCTCACATCATCCGCAGCTAAAGTAAACAGTTTCCAGCTCTTAAATCTCTTCTGTTTTCTTTAGTTTAGAGCATGTTGTTATTCTGAGACTCCAGTCTGAGAGGAATCGTTTGCACGAGCCTTTAGCAATTCACAGATTAACAGAGAGAAGGATGTGATGAAACTGTTTTGCACAGCTGTGTGGAGAGTCTCTGTGTTTCTGCAGCCTGCTGATAAACAGACAGAGTTAATATTCAGAGCAGCAAGCTGCAGGATCAGGAGGAGCTGAATATCCTAAACATCCTGCTCTGCACACCTCACCAGCTTTTCCCGTTCAAGAAGACTAAAAAAGTCCTCATACTTACACACTTTCTTAACACTGTGCTGTTACAATACAAGCAATCATGTACAATTATCCTTTAAAAGTTGTTTTATATGGAAAACTGATGATTCGATCAGAACACCATCCAAAAACAAAAGGAATCAGTCTTCACCTTAATCTGATATTAATCAGTATTTAACAAGAAGAAGGAGGAAGAGCAGCTGTTCAAGCCTCTTCAGTCATTACGTATGAAAGTGTCTGAAAATCAATGGATGCAGATTTATTTTAATCGATGAACAGCCACACGCTCAGAGTGTGATGCTGCTTTAATTTACTGTGGATAGCCTGAGCCTCCTGCAGCTGAGGGAAGACTTTGTTATATTCATCTGTCTGAATTTAGAGTCAGAACAAACTGAGATCATTTAAAATCATTTGCTCTGATAAAAATAATGACTGTGAGCAAAAACCTCAGGAGAAGAGCTTTGAGGGAAAGTAATGGTGATGATGGTAAATATTTGCAGAGCTGTTGTCAAGGAAGCACTGAAAAAGGGTCCTAGCAGAGGAAGCAGGAGTGCTGTTGGAGTAATTTATTTTCCTCCTGTGCACGTGTCCTTGTTGTGTCTGCAGCACGAGCTGCTTTAATTTGCTGGAGTGCTTTGTCCTGTGGGGGCGGCAGCTTTCTCCACTGCTAAAAGCCACACATGCCATTTGGCAGATGTTCTTTGTTGCTGATCCAAACAGCCTTCACCTGCTTTTCCTTCAGTCCTGTGGACGTGGTTATAATCAGGACACAAGCCAGACCGAGAACCCAGACTCTTGACCCCTGACCCTTTTCAAAACAATACGAGCAGATCAGTTTGAGAGGGATGCTGGGAAGCTTTTATTCACACGTTATCTGAACAGTCTCGTGTCGTTGTGGAATATTTGCTGTGATAAACTTTTGATTTTGCTCCCTCCTGCCTGTTTAGAGGTGGTCAGTGGTCCAGCGGTGCCTGTGTCTTACAGATTATACAAGTACACACTATTTACCATGTTATTGTGACAAAGCAAAGAAACAACTTGTCTTTATTATGTAGTAAAAGTTTTTAAAATGTTCATGTATCTGATGATTTTAGTTAAATTACTGCACACAGTCAACCAGAACAACCGGTTTAACAGCTTGTGTTTATTTAATCCTAGAGAGGTAGTTTTAAAGGAAACAATTAAATAAAGCAGATATAAAATCTACCTTCAGTGTTTATGATAAAAACATGGTCGAGACAAACTAGCGTAGGATTTTCTGTTAGTGTCATGAACTGTGAGTGATGATTGTGTGAGGTTTATATTCAGATAGAACTTCTGATATTGTTTGAGTCAGTAAAGGAGTTGTTGTTTGTATGACAACAAATGTCCCAGTTTTCCCTGAATCCTGCATGTGATTGTGAAGTGACCTCAGCATGCGAGCAGGTCACTCAGTGATTAAATCCCTTCCTGCATTAATGTGCAGAAACATATTGGACAGCTGTGTTCGGTCGCGCTGTCAGAATGAAAAGTTCAGGGAAAACAAGACATAAGTATCTGAAGTTTAATTGAGGCGGTCTGAGGGAAAACATTGACCAATAGGTTGAAGTGTTTTCAGAAATGCATCACTGAGGAATGAGCTGCAGCTGTCCGATGGAGCTGCAGTGATGAGACTGAATCTTCCTGCTATGCAAACTCAGCATTTAGAGTATCTGTTTATCTGCAGTGATCTTCCATCTGATCCGTTCTTTCCTTCAGGATGCCTGCGTGCACAGAGATACTCATCAGGTTGGGAAATTGAATGTGGTTATCGGAGGAGAAGCTCCACATGCTTGAGACAGGCTCCCCTGCGTCTGACTGCTGACCAGATTAAAACCTATGGAAGTCGGCCCAGGGGGGAGATTCATGTGGCAGCGAGGCATTCTGGGAGATTGCTGTTGTAACCTTGATTGAGGGAGTCCCAGCTGTTCAGTGGATTTTTAGTTTGCATGGCAGTAAACAAGGCAGCGGTGAGTGAGGACAACTATGAAGCACAAATCTCAGTGGGATCAGTAATGCTGCCCTTTTCAGTAAAAATACAATCCGTCGTGCAGAAGTTTGTTTCACCTGGTGACAGATTGTGAGTTTGTTTGTGCTGCGGAGCAAATATATCCTCCCGCTCTGGGATCTCATTATTTTTTACTCTGAGGAGAATTGATCAAACATGTTGCTATAATAATGAGCCAACAACCAGCTAATTATCTGCTCTTAGACCTCCTGCAGGAAAAACCCAGCTCAGCGAGCTGATCCGGTGTTTCCTCCAGAACACGCTGTTTATATTTCAGCAGACAACAACAACTGTAAAATGTGATGTTTTAATGTGCAACAGAAAGAATAAAATCAGATTTTTTTATCAGGAAAAACAAAAACAGAAACTGTGAAACTGTTTCATCTGCAACACAGTTCATCACAAAACCTCTAACACCAGAAAAGTTTGGTAATTTTCTAAAAATCAACAAAAAAATTGAAAAAAAATTTTGTAGGATTTTTAGAAAACTTATAACATTTTTTAGATTTTGTAACCTTGAATATTTTTTTACACTGTAAAAAAATGTAACTCTAATATAAAAAAAAAATCAGAATTTTTGCAGGTTGGTGAAAACTAGCTTGCGTCTGTTAGTGACATCACTTCAACTATTTTCATTTGTTACCCTAAAAAACGTACCAGCCTGCAGCAACTCTGTCTAGAAGACATTTAATCTGAACTGTATTTTGTTTTCTCTTCAAAATAAATCTGGACTTTTTCCAGTGAAGGAACTTTCAAACTCAACAGCTTTGACAGGAAGATTTAAAGGTGCTAAACTAACTGTTTGGACATCGTTATCTGGGTCTTTTACTGGATGTTTTTGGATGAAGTTATTATATGTGTTGTGACATTTGGTGTAGGATCATAAATAATTCAAGAATGAAAGATTTTTCTCATAATAAACTGTTACAGCTAATAACTAAACAACACTGTTAAACTCTAATAGTAGTTATTATTAAAATCTTCTCACTTTGTTTTAGTATCAGGTTTTACCACCCTTCGTGTGTGTCTTCTCAGATTCACTCTCTTGTAGTTACTAACACATTGGACACATTTCTCCTCCTCGTCTTCTGGGATTATCAGTCTGATGTCATGTGTTATCAGATTACCAGTCTCTAAAAAATCTCCAGTCTCAGCCAGGAGACTAAACATCTGGTCTCATGCAGCATTTAACCACAAAACTCTAGTCTGCTGAAACAAATGTGCTCATAATTAACTGTGGAATTAATTCTGCCACACAAAAGAAAACAAATCAATGTGTTTTCCATCAGCAGAGCTTTTCATTTCCTTCCATGTGACCTCCGTCTCGTCTCAGACTTGTTCCTTTGCCTGCAGAATAGTAATCTGCTTTGGTGACGCAGCCGATGAGTCAGTGAACCATGAAATAACATGATGGACTTCATGTTACTGAGGGAGCCGGCCGTCACAGGTGAGGATGCCTGCAGAATAATCAAACCACTGCAGGTCGATGCTGCTGCGCTGCCCTTTATTCTCTTCTTTTAAGTCCATGGGGATAAATGGAGCTAAGAAATATTGATAATATCCTGTAATAACAAACTCCTTTTAACATCCTTCAACATCAAGCTTTTATTTTATAAATAATCTGTCATGTTACATGCCTTCAAATGTATTTTAATTATTGGGCAAATTGTACATTCAGAAGTCTGGGTATGTTTCATGTTCTTGTTTGCTAGCAATGACATTTAAAAACACAAGAATTTGAACTAAGCAGAAAAACCTTGAATGAAATGTTTGTTTCTGGAAATGTATTTATTCATTGTGGAAACCTTGCAGAAGCCTTTTAACTGCAGGCAAACGTCACACACAAACAGACGAGTTTACTTTCCTCTGACTCTTCATGTTCCCCCATTAACGTTCTCATTTTCTGGTTGAATAAAACACTCGGTGGTTCGTGGCCACGTTTTCCTGAAGGTTGTCAGGACTTTGTGTTTCAGCAGAACTTCAGCATGACTGAACCACACGTGTATCAGTGATCCTGGGAGGATTCAGAGGTCGTCTTTTCTGACTCAAGTGTCATAACTCAGCTCTTTCACAGTTAAACCAAAAACAATCATTAAGAGAATCACCAGCAAATTCTGACAATGTAAATACGTATTTTAATTTTTCCAAAGGTTCTGTCATATGATCTTATTTTAACGTTTTACTGTTATAACAGATCATAATTCCTCCTCAGACCCATGACTGTTATCATTAGGCTTCCTGGAAGATCTAAATCACAGCAGCAAAATCTCACTCCCTGTTTAATTCTTCCAACGTGCAGCTTTGTTTTTCTCTCCTGTGAAGGAAATAAAAAACATCACAAGGTTTCAGCTTACAGTGTTTTCTTTCACACTTTGTAAACATCAGTGTAAGAGATTCACAACTCCATCTCATCCTCAACAGAATGGGCTTTGTTTTCCCCCGTGGTGCGTTCACAGACTCGAGAATCATAAGGAAAGATGCAGGGAAATCTTAGGTTTTTAAGACAAGCAAAGCTTTTACAGTATTATTGAAGAAAATTATGGAAACTCAGTGAAGAAAAACATACAGAGGTATTTGTAACTAATGCTTTGTGAACTTTAATCAAACTGTGAGTTTTTATACTCTGAACAGAGAGACTGTTGCTTTACTTTGTTATTATATACTTTGCTTTGTTAAAGCATGGAATCTTGTTTCTATTAACTTCATTCAATAAATCTTTATTTAAATGTCATAAATAAACACATAAAACAAAAATACACATAGAAATAATTTTCATCATTTACTTTCAGGCAAACAACCAGGCAATTTGACTAAATACCCCCAGATCCCATCTGATGATGATTGTATAAATTCCTACAGTAATATAAAGCATCACGGCTCTGGCTCGTCGCACGGCCGCTCTGTGCTCTGATTGGATTCTGAAGGAAGTGGGCGGGGCCGCTGGGGGACAATAGAGAGCGGCTGCAGAGAGGCTGATGTTCGGTCAGACGGTGACGGTACGTCGGTGCAGAGAACCGGGACCTCGCGGAGGTTTCAGATCCAGATTCAGACCCAGACCAGAACAACGCGTCGTTTCCCGTCAGAGTAGAACCCGCGCGTCGCTTCGATGGACTGACAGCTCGGAGTGAAAGGTAGGATCGGATCAGCTGGTCTCTGATAAATCTGCTGATTTAAAGGTTCCTTTCAGCTGGTTTCACACCTTCAGCTCAGCTGCTTTAACGTGACGTCTGAGCGCGTCCTGTAGGTCTTTGTGCTTCTTGCATCAATCTCATATGAGGTTGAAATCCTGCGGTTTGCTTCACGCTGCAGCCTAAATCCGCATTAAAACAGGTTTTTCTCCCTGGTTGTAAATCTTCAGCTGAATTCTTCTGCAGAGGGCAGTAAAAGTTAAAGATGCACCACGTGATACAACAGAACAATAGAGCTGCTGTAAATCCATCAGAGCCTTTATTCATGCTGCCTTTAAACACTCACACAGTCTGCATGTATACAATGGATTCAGATGATGTGTTCAGGTGCTGCACAGTCCAGCACCTCACGTGCTGCATGCTGTCATGCACATAATGCCCGCTTTGTCTGCAGAGACCCACAGTTTGGATCTTTGTGCAGCAGTTCGGTCTTTTCACGGTGTTTCACGAGCATCCAGTCACATGTTTTTATCTCGATGGATTCAGCTGCTGTCTTTATTTACTTGTTTTGATCTTTGATAAATAATAAGTTAACAGTTTGTCTGATATTGGACTGTTGGTGCTTGGTGGAAATGATTTAATAACTTAGAATTGCTTCAGCTGAACTGTTGGGTTTCTTCCCACAAAAAGTCTGAAACATTCAATCAAAAATGATAGTAAATTTAAACATTTTCACAATTAAATCTTGTAATATTTCTCCTTTTTGGGATTGTTTGTTTGTAAACTGATCACACTGGTTTTGGGGTCTCGGCCTGTAACTAACTTTTTCTGTCATGATTAATTTATTATTCAATTATTACATGACTTTTTTTGGTTGATTTAGATGTTGATATTGTGGATTTTGTTGTCTCGCTGCTTGTCCTGCTCCCAGAGTTCATGTGAGAAATTGAAGGATGCCTCTGACATCTTTCTTCAGAGTTACTTTCATCATTATCATTATTCAGATTCAGCAGTTTGGTTTGATTTTTTTGAAGGTGCCCCTTCATTTCTTGGATGACACAGTTGCCTTGGAAGATAATGATTCCAGTCTTTCTCAGCAGGGAGAGGAGAAGATAAAAGAAGAAGGATTAAAGCAGACAATAAAGGAACGTCACCCACTGTGGCGTTGGGTTCACAGCAGCAGAAACGGTTTGGCATTAAAGCAGATAGCACCCAGTGATGTGGCGCCGAGCGAGCAGCCACAAAGCCTCTGTGTTTGCAGACGCTGCAGACCGAGCCAGTTAAAGCTGGCTGCTTTGATGTGCTCCACAGCTCCATGAGCTTCGTGGGGAGCCGACGGTGACCTCCCACTGGAGGATTGAGCCGCAGGACGCCACACTGCGCAACATCCCCACTCACACAGCGGGAGCGTGAAGACTGTGATGGCTGGCAGGATGTCGTCTCACTTCTACAAACATGTCTGAAGGAAAAAGCTGCTCGTGGGGTGGAAACAGTCTCTCTGGTTCTGTTGTGTCTCAGTGGGCAGAAAATGACATTTCACACGTCGGGATAATGACTCTGAGATGAGGAGTTATAAATAACTGGAGACTGAGCTGAAACCATCAGAAATCAGCTGTTTTCATCAGCTTGTGATGGTTTAGTTTATATAAATATGGAGCACAACAAATCCATTAGCCTAGATTATAATCCTAAAATTCAGGCTTCAGGTTCAAGGAACACCAAATCCAACAGCTGGTCTGACTCATCCCACTTTCCCTTTGCTAGTTCTGATCAGCACATCAGTGTGAGTAATTCACCAGGTTGTTTTTTTAAATAAATTGTGTCAGTCAGTGTCGGTTAAATTTAGGAAACGATTGATTTAAAAAGCACAACTTTGTGATGTTGATTCAAGGTTCGGACTCTGAAGTCATGATCAGTTTTTTTCCATCCTGCGTTTTAAACGAGAGCACGAGGAATCTAAAACATCTCATTTTACAGATTTGACTTGCTTCATCTCTGTTGGACTTGCATGTTTTTTTAAGCTACATTCGTGTTTGTTTGGTAGGACCAAGTCAGAAATGTGTTTCACAGAACCAGAACTGTTTACTGCATCTTTATCAAAAGCCTTTCTGCTGTTAGGGCCTCACCAGAATAAATCAGGTCAGTTTTCAGCTGTTTTGCTACACTGTGAAAGAATGAGGAATATTTTTGCTGGAACTGTTTGTAATTGAATGATTTTTTTTTTAATCTGTGAAAAATGTGACTCAGTGTTGAAGCTGAAGAAGGAGACTATAAAAAAGAAACAGATATAGATGAAATCTGTGAGGCATCGATTGCTTTCATATATTTAGTTTGTGATAAGTTGCTGTAGAGATTAAAATCAGGACTGATAATAACTGACTTTATTAAACACAGAGATTGATAAACATTTCAATTCAGATTCAGTGGGTGATTTTTATTTGCAGCAGCAGGATGGTAGAACACCTTGAATCATAACGGAAGCTGCACCGACCCGACAGGTTAACAGCTCAGACAGTTTGCCTCCTACCAGACTGACACAACCCCAGTCCTGATGAATCACTGACCCTTATTTTGAAAGGATTGGACAGAGACTATTTATATTCTGATGATAAAGCGGCAGAGAAGCTTTTCTTTTCCTTCATCTTCTGGTTGAAAAACTGAAGGTTGATCTAGTTTCACATTCATTTTGTGTTTTTGAACTATTTTGAAAGAGTTGGTGACGTATGTGCTGTTTGTTGATGGTCAGCTGATGAGGTTTTGCTGAGAGCAGATCAGCACCTTTCAGAATAATGTGACGACTTATCACAATTATTTAAAAATTAAATGAAAATCTAAATACTGTTCCTTTTAGCTGCCTGCTGCAGATGTGCCTGCATGATTTTTTCCCCAAATAAGATCTGTTGTTTTCATTGTCGTTTCAGAAAGTAAATAATCAGCTCATCCAATCAGCTGTTTGATGA
Organism: Pachypanchax playfairii; assembly: GCA_006937955.1. Taxonomy (NCBI): domain Eukaryota; kingdom Metazoa; phylum Chordata; class Actinopteri; order Cyprinodontiformes; family Aplocheilidae; genus Pachypanchax; species Pachypanchax playfairii. The sequence continues at coordinate 1,782,386 of SSNP01000037.1, forward strand.
GCTTGTGTGCTGCTGCTGATTGGTCCAGATTCAAATTCATTCTGTTTCTGAGAAACAAACTCTGGCTGTGGGTTAAACATGTAAAAGTTACTCAAGGAGGTTTTCCAATTCCATTTAAAATGTCATTAATATTTAGAAAACAAGAGGGCAGATATGGTTCAAGATTTCAGCATTTGTTAAGTATTTTTTTACAGCGGGGTGATGTATTGATTAAACACTGGAAGTGATTTATTGTGTGTCGATGGTTCATGATCCTGAACAAAAAGAGGGCGGTTGGTGCAGATTTTAGGGGAACCATTACTCAACACATTTGTCATGTTTGTCACATTGATTTAGATCATACGTGGTGATATTATCTAACTGGCAGCGATCGTGGCTCTGCTGATTGTGCAGAATGAAAATGACACAGTTTCTTCACCAGAGAGTTCCGGAACCTCTCTTTAGAAAATCTTATGTGACATTTACAATCAACTAAACACTGAAACCAAGGTGAACTGATCAGCAGATGTTAAAGGAGCAGATTAGATGAATCTGACTTGAGTGCTGAACACAGTTGACGTGGATGGGAGAGGAGCTTTAAGGAGCCAAACCCAGAAACATGGAGGGAAGGATGGATGAGTGCTGAAAAGAGGAGCATCCAGGAGGCAGGTGAGGTGGTGGAGATGGTTCCTCCAGCAGTCACAACCAGGAGGAGATCTACCAGGAACCAGGCGTGTTGGTTGGGGAGCTTGACCCGAGAGGAACCATGTTAAATGATGAGTTATTCAATGATGTGTCTAATCTAAGTACATGAAAGAACATGGAGTTACACCATCACCATTGAAGGTACAACAACCCAGAGCTGAATGGCCACAGAAACCCAGTCTACATACAAGAGCCTCCTTGATTGGGATGAGTGGTTCCAGGTGTGACTGCTGGGAGTGAACTCAAGACTCCGCCCAAAGGTGAAGTCACCGAACTGAACCTGCTTCCTAGCAACAGAACAAGGAGGAAATAAAAACACCAAGCAGGAGAGGGAAGGAGAACATGGAGCAACTGAACAGGAAGGAAGAAAAATAAATAGAGATAAAACCAAAACATGATCCCACAGAACCTGGACGCCATACAAAAAATACTCATTTCTCACAGTCAAACTAAATTATTTTTTTTGTATTTTTCATAGTTTTATCCAAAAAGAAAACAAATAACTATTATTGTATCTTTGTAACAGGCTGTTATGAACAAAGAGCCTAAAGATCCCATTTAAAATCAGCTCTTCATTAAGTTTTTTTGACACAACTCTGGCTCATCCCTCCAGCTTACGAGCCTCTGAATGATTCACACATCAAAGTTAAGCGGCTTAACAAGTAAAAATGAGTGAAAAAAAATGGACACATCTTCCTCTAAATATTTTGAAAATATTTTGGAATAGTTTGGCTTCTTGGAAGAAAAAAAAAATGTTTTTGCACAGTGACGTGAATTAAGAGAAAAATTCTTACATTTCTTTTAATTTTTTAATCAATTATATTTGAAGTGACCTTTTGAAGCACGAACAGTCGTGACACCACTCCTTAGAATTGATTTAAAAAAAGATGAATTTGGATAAATTGAAAAAAGTGTGACACGACATCCCGTTACCTCCTGCAGCAGACAGGTATCTTTATCAGGGAGCTACAGATGGAAGAGAAGCTGCAGTGACATGAAGAAGACTGTCTGAATTCCAGCTGGGTTTTGTTTACAATCTACTCTTTTGCTGAAAAGGCAGACAGCAAGGCGTTCTGTTGAGTGACGTCCTCGGGGGTGCCATCGTGGCACCATCACCCTGAGAAGGAGCTTCTTTCATCTCCAGGCTCTTTGAGATGACAGCTGCATGAGAAAGTATCAGTGATGCTCAGAAGATGAACTAAAAGAAAAGGAAGTGAGAAACAAACCGTGTACACGTTGTGGTTGTCATGGACAGGTGAGATGGGGACTCACTGGTGTTTTAGAAGTTTTTGTCAGTTTTTTTAAACTTCTCAGTCAAATTTCTGGAAAAGCTTCAGATAAAAATATAATATTTAAACATATTTATGTTGTAAATCTGTGCTACATTACACACACACCTGCAGGGAGGGGTTTCTGAGGCAGAGCACAGCAGAGAGGGAGGGGCGGGGCTTAATTTTATACTTCAATTGAAGTCCAATTTTCTTAGTTTTTTGACTTCACGTGATTTAAATGCCTGAACTATTTTCACTTTTTTCTATATTTGTATTCAAAATCCAGCTTCATCTAAAACATTTTGTTAAATATTTATATTTATTTATTTATTTATTTATTTTACAAAACACAAAAAAAAAAGATAAAAAGATGTAACAGACTCTTGTTATTTTTCACTACACAGCCACTCATGTTCAAATGGAAGCGTTTTGTAAGAGCTTGTAATGCTACAACAAAAGCAGAAACGAGGGGACACAAAGACCTAAATAGTTTTTGTGTTGATATAAAAAAAATGCATTAAATAAAAAGACAAAGTGCAGCTTTGATGATGAAGAGTGGATTCATCTCTTGATTCAATCACTTTCACATGCTGATGATGTCGCACTTTGAACTGCGATGCAGAGACTCAGAAAGGAGCTTGAATCTGAATTAAAACACTCAGAAATGCAACATGCGAGATGAAACGTGTGTGTGTGTGTGTGTGTGTGTGTGTGTGTGTGTGTGTGAGCGAGAGAGAGAGAGAGCAGGTGCTTTTCCTTTGTTTGGACCTCTACCGAGTTCGAACCGTCTCTTCTTCTTGCTGTATTGACCTTGTCAGAAAGAAGCTGATTGGACAGGTGATCGACAGCCAGTCGGCTCCTTTGGGTCCAGCTGACGCTTCGTTTTTGATTTGCTTGCTGTACATTATTGGTCCGCACATACTGTTTGTGTCCAGAGATATTTCCTTCCATCCCAACCCAACTGCCACTTTGTCAGGTTGTTTATTTGATCACGTTTACATTCAGCTGCAGGAAGTTGAAGCCTTCGCACAGTTTTCATGGAAAAGTCACTGTGTAAATCTACTATTTCATTTATTGTCCAATAAACAACCAAAAACACCAAACAGTTTATTTTACATTTGTTTGGATCTTCAGTTTCAAATTCTGTCTTCAGTTTAATCTGAAACCAGTTTATAGTTTTAAATCAGTTTTTTCATCATCAGCAGTCAAGATGACTGAAAGTGTTCACTGTTTTATCATCAGATTACTTTTTAGCAATAAAACTAATAATAACTGATAGTAATAATTAGGGTGAATTACAAGAAAAATGATATAAAATTGACTATGAAACAAAAAGTTCTTAAGTTTTCAGTTATTTCCTACATTCCTTTCATTCATAAACTGACAAACTTTCACTGATTCACAGAGTAGAAAACATTTCCAAACACATCTACAGGTTCCAGTCACAGCGTCCGAGCTGCATCGCACCAAGAAATCTAAAACAGTTTCTCTTCTTCTTCTCGTTTCTTCCCCAGACCGGAGAATCATGGAGAACGTTGTTAATGTTTCCATCTCGTCACAAACACAAGTTAAACACTACGTTTACTGCAGAAAGGATGGAGCTGCTTTATATTGAGAAGAGAATCATGGTCTTAAGAAAATATAAAAGTTAGGATATCCACTTTAATTTTATCAAGAAAAGACAAACATCTCAACAGCTGTTGTCTCTAAAACTCCAACATTCTCTTCAGATCCGTCTCGGTGTTTAAAAAGACCATCAGAAAACTGATAAAAGAGCAACATCAGCAGCACAGAACTGGTTCCTGTTTCATTCTTTAGTTCTAAAGACAGTGTAGCAGTGGTAATATATACAACTGAGAATAATAAATGTAAATATGGATGATAAATGATCATGAATGGGTGTAACTTCACTTTAACTTGAAGGAACCAGTAATTCTTGACATCTGGTTCAGCCACAAACTGAAAGAAAACCAAATACAGATTTTAGGTCTGAAATACTCTAAATTGTTTTAGTCATTATTACAAGCTAAATTGTGACAATCGTGCAGCTGCTGTGCAAGTTTTCTGGATGCAATGTCGTCACACAGTGTTGTTTCTTGCTCTTTTGGGCTGATTGGGTTCACGTGTTTAAAACAGGTCCTGCAACACATAGAGAAGCTCCTGGAAACTCTTTTGCAAATACTGTTTGTAACGTGTTGCCAACAGCTGCAGGGTTGCAGAGGTTGATTAGGTAAAAATCTCATGACAACATGAATCACAGCTTCAGTGTCGCTGTGGTTCCTCCGGTTGGAACATGCTTCATGTTGCTGTTTGCGTTCATTATTTTCACACACTTTACTTGATCTCTGTGCACACATTTCCTCGTCCTGCACACACTTGCACTGCAGGCCGAAGCTGTCGCCAAGCCAGGCACAGATGGACCTGATACACAGGATGTGGCCAGCATCCCGTCTCCTTCGACACCCTCTCATCCCTGCTAATGAGAGACGGTACAAATCCGCTGCGCCATCAGGGCCGTGAAATCTCTCCAGTCATTCAGAGATCGTTCAGCAGATGAGTGTTGCTTTGGCTTGTCTTGGTAGCAGAAGGAGAAGCCGAAAAGCGAGACAGATCTGCTAAGAGTGGAAGGCAGCAGGCGCGATGGAGTGGAATAAAAGAATCAAATACAGATTTTCATTAATAGAAGGGGATCATTCATCACCTGCAGAGGATCACCTCCATGAACAGATAAACCAGGGATAGATTTGCTTGATTCATTTTCTTTTTTTGTTTTAGTTCCGAGGGTAAATGTTCTTCTTGTTTTTGCTGACTTCACTCCTCAAGAAGCTTCTTTTAGTCTGATTTCTCTCTTTCTGAAGGTGATAAAAAAAAGTCTTTGCTGTGAAAGAAAAAGTGCTAATTATATGCAGAAAGTTGATACTAATATTAAAGTGTTTGTGTCTTGCAGATTAGTTTAAACTCTTGTACAGTAAAATATCCAGCTTCAGGTGAAGATCTAAATGAGAATATTAATGTTTTTATAACTTCAGAATAAAATTTTAGTTATTTACGTGCTAAGCATGTCAAAAATTAAATCAGAATCAAAGTATAGAGTTTAAATATTTCAGGAACTGGTTTAAAGTAGCTGTTATAACAAGACTTTTTAGAAAATAAATAAAATATTTAATGTGTCCTAGTTTAAACGGCTGCCGTGGATCACATGCTGCATCCATTGAAAGGTTGAACGCTAGTTACTGACAAAACATTTTTTGCCATCCTGAGTTGAAAATATATTTAGTATTTTTTTTAGATCTTGTTGTTGCTAGAGAGCCTTTAAAAATAATAAAAAACAAACATTTTTTGAAAGAAAGGTTCAAAGATTTCACAACAGTTCATGTGGCTCTCAGAGCTTTTCTATTTCCTGCTAACAAAAGCTGAAATGGGTGTTCAAGCTGCACAACACAAACTGTCTGTGTACTTCAAAGAGCTTGTGCAAATAGATATGTGGGTGTTGTTCCTCTAAGTTAACTTTGCTTTCCTTCCTGCTCCTCCTGTTCCACAGAAACATTCATCTCCAGAACAAGCCTTTCAGCCCGTTCGGCACCATGAACTCACTGGCACACGGCTCCCATTCCTCCGTCGACATCCTGGAGGAACTCCAGCTCATTGCTGCACAAAACCTGGAAAAACTGGACATCAATAAATACTATGAAGTTGTACGTGAGCTGGGGAAGGGCACCTACGGGAAGGTGGACTTGGTCATCCACAAGATCAGAGGTGAGATAGAAACTGGAACCGACAATCATTTATCTTATTAAATGTTATTACCTATAAAATGTAACAGAACCTTCAGATTGCTTTAAGAAACACGAAAAAAAACATATATAAAACATTGTAAACATTTTCTTTTCACCTGGTTGCAGCTGATACTTGTGACTCACCTCAGAATTGAACATAAATCTTTAGGAAAGATTTAAACTCCGAGATGGACTTGGACTAATAAAAAATCTGTCCAACCTCCAAACGTTAAGAGCCAAAATGTTGCCCATCTTCTCTGAGTCTCTTCATATTCTTGTTTATGGAGCACAAAGCTGCATTTTTACAGCTTGTTTCTGATTGGCTACAGTCTGTCATGAAGATAAAAATTGACCTTTTCCATCAGCTGGAGTGCGTACGTGAAGGATGCATGAAAAAGCTTGTTCTCATGTTCTCCGAGTCACCACAGTTTCAGTTATCTGCCCTCCAGAGAACAAAGAGAAAAAAAAGTTAACTGCAGAACCATCTTTTCTGACCTTTTAATGTGATATCCTATAAAAATGCTTTTAAATTGAAAAGGGGAAGTTTTTACAGATGACTTTCTGAAGCTGACGTTTTCCTTCTGAGGTTTTAATGGATAAAATTCTAGCAATTAAAATTAGTTTTGTGCTAGAAACAAACAGCTGTCCTGTCATGACTTAAAATGAATCACAAAAAATAATTATTCTATCTTTTTGAAATTGTTTATCTTTAACACTCAGTTTTTGTTTTTTGTATTAATTTTTTTTAGTTAAAACTGCTGGATTAAGTCCATTTGCTTTTAGTACATCTCCGTATTTATGGTCTTATAGTTTTCATGAAAATATGAAAATATATTTTTAAATTTAAATTTGTTTAGTCATTCAGAAGTAATCCATATAATTATCTCTAAACAATCTTTATATCATGATGGTATGCAGCGCTCTGTCTTTACATCATCAAATCATTCATGAAAAACAACACAGTTGTAAATAAAAATACATCCTCATTTGGAAACTGCAGATTTTAATTCAGCTGCTTTTTTGTAGAAAATTGTTCATTTGTTTTTTATTGGAAGAGCATCTCTGTCCTTCTGGATGTGAGGAACAGAAATCCCATCTCCACCTTCCTTAAAGTGGCTGAAGCCTGTAAAAGCTTTGGCGAGCTGATTAGGTGTTAATGGAGAAGTCCCAGCTGACAGCTGACTGCAGGTGCAGAGAAAACATGGACCAACATGGCCGTTCTCCTCCTTGTCCTCTTGTCCCTGTGATTCCCTCGTCACCTGCAGCTGACGGAGGACGAGGTGAATGAATGTGCGTGAAGATGCTTCCTGCTACAGGACAGCTGAACACATCGCTCCCCTGCGTTATCTCCAACATCAGAGCAGATCAGCAACATTCTGCTCAAACTGTGGAAATATCTAGTAATTAGTCTGGCTGCGGATTTGAAATACTCTCAGTGAATCTCCAGCAAATAAACATCAGGATTTAAGCCTGCTTGGAGATTCTTAATTATTCATCAAATGGTTTTAATTAAGTTTCTTGCAAGCAATTACACGGTTGTGACATAAATTCCCAAATCCTTTTAATAGGGTGGAAGGGAAGCTGTTACGTAACTGTCCTGTCCTCCATTTCAGGCACAAAAATGGCTCTGAAGTTTCTGAAGAAGAAGACCACCAAGCTGAAGAGCTTTCTGAGAGAGTACAGCATCTCCCTCTACCTGTCGCCCTGCCCCTTCATCATCAACATGTATGGCATTGCCTTCGAAACAGACGAGTATTACATCTTTGCTCAGGAGTACGCTCCAGCAGGAGATCTGTTCGACATCATCCCTCCACAGGTGAGAGCTCGCTCACGTTTGTACACACAGAAACATGACTGCTCTTCTTCTGCTATAGCTTCAAACACTTTTAAATCTGGATTTAGTTTTTCCTCCTTCCTCTTCCTCATATGCTGCATCACGAATTAATGCATTTTTCTTTCATTATGTCTTAATCATTGAAGACAATTTAGGTCCAGAGAAGCACCTCACTCTTTTTCTTCTCTTTTTTCAGGTCGGACTCACTGAGGCGGTGGCGAAACGCTGTGTCCATCAGGTGGCCATCGCCCTGGACTACCTGCACTGTAAGAAGCTCGTCCACAGGGACATCAAGCCTGAGAATGTCCTCATTTTTGACACAGAGTGCAGGAAGGTCAAGCTGTCAGACTTTGGGATGACTCGGCGTGCCGGCTCTCCGGTGAAGCGCGTGAGTGGCACAATACCGTACACCGCGCCTGAGCTGTGTGACACCTCACGGCATGAAGGCTTCTGCGTCGACTACAGTACCGACGTGTGGGCGTTTGGCGTGCTGCTGTTCTGCATGCTGACGGGAAACTTCCCCTGGGAGAAGGCCATGCCCAATGACACCTTCTATGAGGAGTTTGTTCGCTGGCAGCGTCGTCGAACGAGCTCGGTGCCTTCGCAGTGGCGTCGCTTCACAGATGAAGCACTTCGAATGTTTCGCAGGCTCCTCTCCATCGAGCAGCAACGTCGCTGCTCTGTCAAAGAAGTCTTCAGCTTCTTCAACCAGTGCTGGATGTTGGACACAGAGAACGGAAACAGCAGCAGCAGCAGCGGGGGGTTAACGGGCAGCGTGCCCCCTCTGGACATCAGCTCGTCCTCATCAGAGGAGGACGTGTTAGTGGACAGATTGAAGCAGCAGAGCCTGTCACCTGTCTGCATGGCATCGAAGGGCGGGTTCATGATGGACACCCACTACTCCTCAGCTAACAGCTCACCATCCTCCACCGGCGGCTACGAACGAGTCAACAGGGACAACAACGAAAGAGGACGCATCCTTGTGACCACGCCCATCGAGATCTGCGTGTAAAGACCCTAAGCTCTGCTTTCAGGGTACCTGCTCACATGTTGGCGCTGATGGGGTAAATTCCTCAAATCGTGAGAAGGAGAAAAGTGAGGAAGCGATGAGGGAAATGAGGAAACGGTGGTCAGCGTCCGGAAACGTTCGATAGCGTGTTGTAGCTTCACTGCGGATTTCTGATGACGGATAAATCTGAGGAAATAAACCGTGTGACAATCAAACTGTAGCCTCGCGTATGTGGTTTGTAGTTCAGTTACTGTAGTAATACATGAAGTCTCTGTAAAGAAAACAAACAAACAAAAACAAAAAACAGGAAGAGAACTACATGTTCAAGAAGCAATACACTGTAAAAAAATACTGCGCTGAAAAGACGTGATAAAAGTAACTTGTGTGTTTTTATTGTCGTGAATCATTTCCATGTTTCTGTGGAGTGTTTTTATTTAAACCTATTTATTTATGTCAGATTAATATATTCATAACTTGTTTTGTCTTTTTACAGCACAAAGCTAAACTTTTCATTTTCTTTCAAGGGAAGAGAAAAAAATAAAAAATCTAGTTGCAGAAGAGAGATATTTTGTACTTTGTGTATTTCTTTAGCCTCCATCATGTTGTTGTTGTTGTTATCACTAAAAAACAGATGCTTTTCCTTCTGAATCACCTGTTTTATGTGTTTTGTGATGCCTAAACCTCCAGTCCAGAACCAGGCAGATCCAGGCAGTCCTCCTGTTTAACTAAGACCTGAATGGTTTCAGAACTCGGCTCCTTCCCACTTATCAAACCAACACATTTATCATTTTAAATAACAAAAAGTCAAATGTGCATTTTCTTCAAGACAAAATAAATTGCCAGTCTGTGATGATGTCTAATTATCTGCTTTAATTTAAACACCAAAAGCACAGAAAAATAAGAACTAACAGTTTTTCTATCTGCATGGGAAATGGAAGTTGTGCCCTTAATTGAACTAAATTGTTTGTTCTTTCTTTGAAAACAAGAAAGAAAATGTTCTTTTTCAGTGAAAGACCAGAATCTGTATTTGAAGTGAAGCTACCAGTTAACTGCCCTCTTGATGCTTTTATCCATCGTGTTTATCTGAAGGTTACAGCCACGCACTGGATGAACGTAGAAACAAGAGCTGTGGGATTAAAGTGCTTCAAGAAGCTGTTTTTTTGTGTTTATTGCATGAAGTGACATTACTGTGGTGAACATCTCCTGAATTAAAACCTGTGAATTAAAAATAATTCTTGTCTTGTGGGTCTTTTGTCAAAATGGGAGTAAAGGAATGTTTTTGTTAAGGATTTTCTAAAAACTACAGGGCTTTATTTACTGAAATCTAGTGCGTTGGTGTGTCAATACAAAGGCTTTTTATTCTTTGTGGGGAATAAAAGAACGTTTAAACATCCATTTTTAGATAAACGGCTCAACAAAATCAGCTGAAATATTCTGATCTTTCTCTTTTCAGCCTGCAACAACCAGCACATGCATTTTATAGAAAACCTAAAATAACTATGTCAAGATAAAATAACAGGACTGAATCTGTGTCTGATTATTTATTTACAAAAGAAAACAAAATTTGAGAATGTATAAATCCAACATGAGGTTCAATGTGAGACGAATGAGTTTTAGCAGCTTTCAGGTCTTCCAAACCTCTTTGGGTCTGAGTTGATTGATTTTCTTCACCTGCTGTTCACCAGGTGAGAGGTGGAGTGCTGACACAATCAGCCATGGAAACACACAAACTTATAGTCAGTTCAGTGTAGCGTGTTCATCTAAAGGCACATTATTAGACTGGAGGAGAAACATTTAAAGGAAAAAACTGCCCACAGCTGAAATTTGAACCTGGAACCACAACAAAACTTAAAACACAAAAAAACGTGCTTGTGTGGTTCATCTCTGTGGTCCTGTGATGGATAGACCAGGTGTAACCCTGCCTCTTGTCTAATGATGGCTGGAGCTGGACATCCAGCTCCCTGGGACCCTGTACAGGAACAAATAGGAACAGAGGATGGATGGACGGACGGATAAAAAAACTGGAATCACTGCATTTAAACTAAACAATTTAAGATTTTTTTTTCTTTCAGGTTTTTCAGTATAAATGCACCACAGATAAACTGTGATCCATTCAGCGTGTGGATCTGTGCTGGAAGTGGAAGAGTGAGATGAGAAAAGCCTCTTGGCTGCAGAAGCAGTGATGTTGTTTCTCTGTGCTGCTGTCTGGCTCTAAAGTTCAGTCAGCATTGTGTTAGTAGTGAAAGCAGGAAGTCGCTCCCTGTTAAATCAGTGTTGTGTTGTTTTAGTTTCCCAGACAGAAGATGAAACACCAGAGGAAATAATGGTGTACATACTGTTACTCCACATCAGACATTTTTCTGTGTTCATTAAAAATGAAACAAGGCGATCAGAAGCAGAGCTGGACTCGGTTCTGCAGGACTTTGAAGTGTGAAATAACTGATGTGGGAAGAGATAATTATATCTTCTTCATTTTTACATGCAACTGTAGATTAAATGCCAAGAGATTCAACTTATCAACATGTGCATTCTTAATTCAGGAGTCAAACCCACTAGAGCAAAAATACACATATTTCTTGAGATTTAAATGAACCTCTGCTTAATGTTTGTCACATATTTATGCTCCAGTAAACCGAAAACCCTGCACAAATCTTTCAAACCACTGAGGCAAGTTTCAGGATGGACTATAATGAGCAGCTTCTGCTTTAAAGCCTCGCTTGAAGCTAAATTACATAAGACTCCCACCCAGGTAGAATCTGATCTAAAGTTACAGCTGAAAAACATCCACATCAACAGCAGACCTGCCAGCTGAGGCTGAAGCTTTCTAATGCAGGCAAACTAAAAATCTAAGCTGCAGTATTTTACACACTGATAGGAACAAGCAGTCCTCTGCTGTCAGCTCAATAAAACAAGTCGGTCTGCGCAGATCTAAAAAAACGGTCACGTGTAGCTTAGCTGAGGAGCAAAGCATCAAGCAACGCTGCATGTTCAGCATAGTAATTAGAGCAGAGCTCTGCAAGTACTGATGGCAGTGTTTCTCCCACCAGTACGGTGACGTTCTCAGTAACAGCAGAAATGTGTTTATTATCCTGTTTCATTTAAAAAAGGGAAAAACCGGGTTGATGACTAAATAAACAGCATGAGGATGGTGAGGTCACGTCACATAACATGTTCCTCTGTAACACCTCCAAAACACTGTCAAAGAAATGATTACATATACTTGAAGTCAGTTTATGCTGGAAATAAAGAGTCAATAACCCGCCTGAGCACAGCATGGAAGCAGTGCTTATTTTTACACACTGCATTTCAAACCAATGTTTGGCTGGTGTTGATTTCAGCAACATTTTGTGCTGAAACACCTGTAAAAGCTGCCTAGCTGCTGAACAGACTGACACAGGATCAGAGCAGCCTGTCAATCCTAGAAGCAGAAATAAATCTGCAGCCGGAGAGAAGTGTGCTGCATTCTGAGGCAACAAGGTGAAGAGACAGAATGTAAGAGCTGCACAGGAGGAAGGCCATGAAAACAGCAGGCGTTAGCATGGAGTTAAAGATATATGCTGATTTAATGGTACAATGAACCCATTTGAACCTCAGCAGCAAGGATCAAAGTGAAAACACAGTGTGCAGCTTTCAATTTAATGATATAGTTTCTGATTCATTATAAAACAGTAACTTGTACAACATACACAAGCTCCCTGTGGAGTGATTCTGATCAAACTGATTTGATTTTCAGCTGGAACCAAACACACCAGATGCTCTCCACTAAACACCGCATTCAGAAGATGCTCACTGCAGTGTGAACATGTCTTCGAAAGCAGCAAATCTATTCTGGGCTGAACGAGATAGAAGCAAAGCAGGAGGTGAGAAACGTCGTGGGTCAAAACAGGAGACTGATAATGATGCGATGAAATGGAGGTGCAAAACGCTCCCAAATATAGACTCTGCAGCTGCGACACGGTGGATTGTTTCCAGGGAAATCGACTTGTGACTCAAAAGCAGATCTCAGTGTGAAAGTCTGAGTCGTATGAACTGATGTTAACTGATCTGAATTTCTAATGTGACAGCACATGTTCAGCTGTTTGGCGTTACTTTGATCCTAAACAGGATTTCTGACATCATTCTCTAGATTTTAGTGTTAATGAATGAATTTAGAAACTGCACATAAATTATTGATTTTATTTGCCATTAAACCTGAAGTTTACAAACTAGTGTAATACCACCAATGACCACAAGGGGGAATAAAAACATCTTTGGTCTAATGACCTTTTCATACAGTTTGTATCGTTTAATGTTTTCCCTCAAGTCACTGTGGTTTCTCTGCTATATTTCCTCCTTATGATGAACATGTAATAAAATATTGTCTAAATTAAAAACTTATTATGCAGATAACTGATTGTGCAAATCCTGAATTTGCTCAATAAGTCTTCCTTTCTGCTGTAAACAGTTAATTCTAAGTTAGAGAATAAACCCATTCAGGTGTTTCGCCAAACACAAAACTGCTTCCAGCAATACAACTTTTTATTTCTGCGTAGGAGCAGCAATAACTGTTTATCCTGGTTTCAAAACAAACATTTAACCAAGTGAATGCAGACTGAGATCAGTGCAACAATGACTTCATTTCTGCACCTCAAAATAAGACACAGGGTTTATTTTTATTAGAATTTTATTAATTAACATTTAATTTCTGAAATGACAAAGTGCAAGCATGAATCCAAAAATGTATTTTAAACTTTTATTAACGACTTACTCCAGATGCTGATTTACAAATTCATAAACAAAGAAGGATAAACACACTAATAGAAAATACTGAAGGGTCCGTTCACTCAAAACTGAACTCATTTTCCAGCTTCCTGTCAGTTTTTATAGTTTTATTGTTTCTTTGAGTGGCTGCAGATGGAACAGAGATCTAACTGAGGAACTTTTCACTACATATTTGAGAGAATGTGAGTAAAAACTGTTCACAGTCAGATGCTTGTCCAAACAGCAGTTTACAAATTGTGAGGTGGGAGTTGGAGGAATCAGAAACAACAGGATGTGAATGACTCTGCAGCAGCTGCCTAGCAACATGATAAACATGTTTTTAATGAAAGCAGTTCATATATTTTAATATCCTCAATTACTTTTTGCATTTTTCCCATAGTGTAACTTTTAAATTATTTTTTCCTTTCATTTAAAATGTGATTGCACATCATAATTTCAGACATGCACATTGTTTATTCTGTTTAAGATTGAAGGATTATCCATAGGATGGATTTAATAATGACCTCAAATCACTTACACAGATAAATTAAACAAACAAAAAAAGAGCCTTGAGATGAAGGCAGAAGTAACATTTCCTGCAAAGCTTCTTCTGCTGAAGAGTAAAAAGTCTACACGTGTAAATGAATGAAAGTGGGAACGACGTGATGAATCTGCAGCGTCTCATAATAATCAAGTTAGAATACAACCAAATCAAACAAGGCGCTCCAAAAATGTAAACAAATAAATGATTTTCATAAACAGTCACATTGAGACACACGCTGTAGTTGCCTGTTTAATCCTCTAAGTAACAAGTATTCCACTCAAGGGAATTAACACAAATATAATTAATCTCTTCAAGGATGCTTTGTGGCTATAGACTGGGATGCTCTCTGTGAGCCACACTGAGACGACATCAGTACAATGACTGAGTATTTAAACACCTGTGTGGACATTATCCCCACCAGAACATTGAAGTGCCTTCCCAATAACAAACCCTGGATCACCAGTGACCTGAAAAAACTGCTGAACAAGAAAATAAGAGTCTTCAGGGAGGGAGACAGGGAGGCATTGAGACGTGTACAAGGAGAACTTAGTCCAAGAAACAACAAGGTGTACAAGAAGAAGCTGGAGAACAAGCTCCAGCAAAACAATGTAAGAGATGTGTGGTCAGGGATGAAGATCACAGGCTTTAAGCAGAAGGAGGATCAGTTAGATGGAAGTCTGGATAGAGCCAATGAACTGAAGATGTTCAACAGGTTCAGTTTAGAGACAAGCTCAACATCTTCCTCAAACAGATCTCCTACCCTCCCTTCATCCACAGCTTCGCTGTCACATCTCAACTGTCTCCCTTTCTACCCTTCACGGATCCTGTTTCTGGTGCTTTTCCATCAACAGCATCAGAAGAAGCTCGTGACAAGAGACCGAGTACAGAGAACTGTTGGACCTCTTTGTTTTCTGGTGTGGGAATGATCATCTCATCTTAAATGTGAACAAGACAAAGGAGATGATTGTGGATTTTAGGAAGAGCAGCAACATGCAAAAACCCATTTCCATCACGGAGAAGAGGTGGAGGAGTATAAATACCTGGGTGTTAGTAAAAAATTTTCATTTTTCATTTTATTATTTACTATGTATGTCCCGATATGTCCCTGATATTGATCTGAGTCAATTCTATTTCTATTATTATCACTTTTACTGATTTATTTAAACAGCAACAGACTTCATGTCTTTCCTGAAGTTGTTTTATTTAAAAAAACAAAAAAAAACAAAAAAAAAACATTTCATGTGATTTTTTTTGTTCACGTCTACAAAGCACAGCATGTAAAAAAAATTATAAAAAAATCTTAACAGGAACCTCTAATTAATCTCACAAAGAGTTGCATAGACATTCCTTTTAAATTACAGTGTAAAAAAACAGGGTTGCTGAGTCATGCTAGTTGTAACCGTTAGCTGTGTGTACTTATCCAAATGTTTATATTTAAAATGTCTAAGTAAATTAGTGGTATTGAACGTAGTTTTATCATCAGAAATCCATGGATTGTAACAGTTACTGGCTGCAACTGAACTGCTCTCATTTTCTATTTGCTGCAGAAATGTTGGCACGTTACATCACAACGCTTTACGGCATCTGTATTACAGCGCGACTGAAGTAAAACCAGATCGCTGGTTAGCAGCAGAGACCAGGAGCCGAGTGTGGTCAGCTACTCCGACGCTGATCAATAAAAAGATGCTTTGATCAGAACCAGGACTGGGCAGGATCGGCTCACGACATCCAACTACAAACTCAAATCATGTCAATTTGTTTCTTTTGTGTTTTTGGTTGAACTGATTCTTTAACCTTCCAGTTTAAAAAAAATCCTTCTACAAAACAACATATAATTAAAAACAAATAAATCTCTGAACCCAACACTAGAAATGAAAATAAATACGTGGGAATGAGGAATGTGCAGATGTTATTTGGTGACATTTAGACATAAACAATATGTTTACATGTAGATCCAAGCTTAATGCTGCATTATATTAAATTTAAATTAATTTAGTAGAAAAAGAGGAACAGACTTAAATAATGGCTGATATAAAACTATAATATAAAGTGCATAGTAATATCAACTGTGCATGCAACACAAGGAAATCAATTACATGACGGAAGCAGGAACAGGAATAGAAAAGTAGTAGAAAACCTGTAGAAAAGTGGCCTCATATTCATCAAACATGTTCTACACACGAGGTCAATAAAAGTCAGATTTTATAACTATGTTCAAATAATAAACTGCCTTTTTGAGTTGCTAGTCAGAGTGAAGATGTTCAAAAACAATGATAAACAGAACCATGTGTGTAACAATCTGTTAACAACAAACAGAACACAGAGACAAACCTTAAAACAACTCAAAGTAAGTGAGGTGGCCCCGTTTCACGGTTTGTCTTCGGCTCAAACACACATATTATTCAGTTTTACACACAGCTGAGGTGACGTCACGCAGCTCTCGTGGCACCCTGAGGAGATCTGAGGAGCGTTCTAAAACAATCCAAAAAGAAAATAAACACAAATCAATAAAAAAAACATTTAATTGTTTTTGTTAAATAAACCATGTGTGTTATTGCACTTCACATTTTAAAGAACCGGATGATTAGATTTTTAATTAGTCTTCTGTTTTGGTTGTATCTGCTGTTGTGGAGAAACTTGATGTCAGCTGGTTGTAAGTGAGCGAGTGTCCTTCAGGAAGCAGATTGACATCATGTGAAAAGGCTTTTAGGACTAAAGTATCTGACATATTTTCAATTCCAGCTTCCCCCTCCCATGTAGCCCCCCTCAGTGGGTTTAAGTGTATGAGATAACTTTTTGCGTGATCAATAAAACTCCAAATAAAGAATGTTTACATCAACTGCAAACAGATGATTCTGAGACCATCGGTGATCTGCAGTGATTTTACACCCGTGTTTAATATCTACTTTCCACAAAAGATTTGAACATCTTACAGTGTAATGTTGACTGGGTCATGACTACAAGTGCAGGTTCAATCTTTAACAGTGTGAAACTGATCAACAAATAATGAACTTGTATAAAAAAAGATTTTCTGCTCAATGAGATCTAAAACTGCAGTTTCTTCTGAAAGTGTGTGTTTGATACAGCTGGTCAGAGATACAGAATATCGCCTCTTTCTTTCCAAACAGGAACAAATAACTGAAGCCATCTTAAAACTGGCCTGGATGGTTTCAGAGTACAAAACTAAAACTGATGCTGCCTCCTAATGGAAACCAGAGGAACTGCAGCCACCAGTCAGAAATCAGCTGTAGAGAATCCCTGTGCAACAACATGAAGGTGAAGAAGTAAAAATATCAACAATCTGAAGCATTAAAATGAAAAACTCCCTGACCTTTGAATAAATAAAATTAACCTGAGGTCCAAATTAATTTTATTTCATCCAAAGTTTTTACTGACGCTGACGCTTAAGGCCAGTTGTACTTCCTCTAAATTGAAAAATAATCTATTTTCTGTCCTGAAAACGTCCCACTTGTTCATAAAAAAACCTTTAGAAAAACAGAACAGAACCAACCTCTGCAGCCCCCACATGCCTCCAGTGTCATCTCTTGTCTTGTCTTGCTGTTGTGAAGGTTTTATTCTATCACATAAAAAAAACACATCAGTAAAAGATTAAAACTCATGAGTTTACAGAATTACAGGGTCATTTATACCTAAAATCTGTAGTAAGAAACACTGGAATACAGATATCTTATTATGTTTGGAGAAACCCATCAGCCACATTTCAGCTGTTTACCTTGTGCTCTGGACATCTCATTGAAAAGTTCTCTTCATTAAGGATGCAACCTGAAAGACAGACATAAACATAAACTGGGTCTTTGAGGCCAACTAAGGTAGAACTTCCCCTTTAAACATATGTAAACATCTGTCTTTATAGCCTGCTATTCTGTCTCCTCACAGAGTGACACAATATGTCACTTTCTTTCACTTTAAACAACAACAAAAGGTAAAACTGAATACCTCTCGAGGGTTTACCTGAATGAATGGCACACGTGTAGTGATAATTTTTTGAGCAAGCCTTCTGGAAACAACCCATTATTGCACCCGTCTGGTAGCAGGCAGAACAAATCTGAAAAACAAGGTTAAATGCATTAGATTTTTTTTTTTATATAGCACAGGGAACACGAGACTAAATTATGCTAGTATCAGGTTAAAAACAAAGTAGATGAAAGACTTGAAGAAATTTTGAAAAGACAGGAAAAACCCAAAAGATCCTATTTTGTAAATTTAAATAAATAAAACCATGAGAATGAAAAAACAATCTGATCCTGTGCAGACATTAAAATAACTAAACCTTTAGGTTAATTACCATAATTCAACATTTTAGTTGATAAAAGCTGGTTTTGACAAAATATTTCAGTGTTTTGATCATTAATTGGCTGGTAAGGAAATAAAAGAAAGATTTATATTAATGTGGTGATGATGCTACACATAGAAGGGTAAACTAACAAAACATTCCTTTAGTATTTTTATGCGTAAGCTAAGCAACTTGTTAAGACAGCAGAGTGAAGAAATGGGGTCAGTATGTCCTCCAATAGTCTGAGACTATAGCAGCATAACTAAAAGGATGGATCAGGAGAAGCTAAGTTAACACTAACTCTAGAATATTGTAAAAAGTTTGTTCTGTTCTGTTTGTCTGTTCTTAAAGCTACACAAAGTGTCTGCTTCATGGATTAAAAGTAGAGCCGGTTCCATAAGAAAAGAACCTGATAACTGAAATCTCAGATCTGCAGCCTGAAAGTGAAGTGTTCCATTAAGAACATCTGGAACAATAAGATCTTTAATATAAGATGAATCCTGGATGTTTAGATTTTTATATGTGAAAAGTAAAATTTTAAACTTTATTCTGCATTTTACAGGGAGCCAATGAAGTGATGCTAAAACGGTAAAAATATGATCTCTCCTTCTAACTCATCAGAACTCTGGCAGCAGTATTTTGGATCAGCTGGAGGCCTTTAACAGAACTATTAGAACATCCTGATAATAAAGAATTACAATAACCAAGTCTAGAAGCAATAAATACATGAACTAAAGTTTCTGCATCACTTTGGGTCAGAATGTTCCTGATTTTATCAACATTACGCAGGTGGAAGAAGGTCGTCATGGTAACATGTTTTATATGAGAGCTAAAGGAACATGTCGTGGTTAGAGATATCACAACACTAGGATGAAGATTGAGTGAAAGATCATTTAAAACCAGCAGATTATGAGCTTTAATGTAAATTAAGAACATAAAACCAAAGAAATTCAACTTATTCTAATTGTACAATATCTGCCAAGTTTAACCTCTGACCCTCTTTGGAATAGAAAGTCCCCCAGTGAACTGACTTTTACAACTCCAATGTGTTTATAAAAGACTTATGACACAAGATCAATCAGCTGTTTGTCAGCAACGCACAATGCTGAGATTTAACTTCCAGTAGTTCTTAACACTGTGATCTGTAAAGACTGCTATGATGACCATCACTCTCCGGTGAGATGCTAAATATCAAGAACATGATGAGTTTAGCATCCAAATCAGAGCTGAACACATCACTTCAAGGTTTCCATACAAAAGAAAAGCTCAATGAAATCATTAAAAGTTGTGTGAAAACAAAATGTTTCTCAGATTAAAATACAGATGCAGCTTTCAGTCACTTACTGTTTCTTGTGCGAGTCGGGCAGCCTCCTCCAACCCATACAGCTTTCCCCGGACCAGGAAGATGCCAGCGGCCCAGATGCCACAGTCCTCGTGGATCCAGCACTCTTCCAGAAGAAGAGGCACCTTTGTGGGACAGTTGCTGTCACTCCTGAGCAAACTTTTATCAGCATTGCAGTCATCTTCAAAGGAATTTGGCAAATGGCCATTTGAGAGTTCATGTAAATCCTCCTTTTGCTCAGTCCTACAGGTTTGTCCATCCACAGACGAGCCAGCGGGACAGTACGGCCCGTGAAGGTCCCCAAGGCCCATAATGTTGGCTGTCTGCCCACACAAACAGCACAGCAGCTCAGACTGACCATGGCTGTCTGAGCTGGACCGGCTCAGCTGGAAGCAGGATGTGGTGGGAACAAACCCAGACAGAGTTCTGGAGGCTCTCTGCTGCCCCCTGCTGCTCTGAGCTGTTGCCTCTTCCTCCTGATAGTTGACCACCCTGCACAACCGTTTCTCCATGTGAACAAATGGGCAGAAACTGTCCAACTTCTTGTCCTTCTTTCGCTCTTTAGCGTTTACATATTTGAGCAGAATCTCAGGCTCTCTGGGAGAAAAAAGAGCTGAAGGTCCAGAGTGTTGGTGCTTTTTTCTCCTTCGTCTGGCAGACTTCTTTTTCACTGCTGTGCTTTTAGGGGCCGAGGTCTTCTGTTGCTGCTGTGGTGGGATTCTATGTCTCTGTTTCTGCTTGGTTTTTCTTAACTTTTTTGTTTTAGAAACAGTGAGATGCTTCTTTTGTTTGTGATTATTGGTTTTTGAGTATGAAGCTTTGCAGTGAGGCTGCTGATCTCTTGGAGACTTTCTCTTAGTCTGGACGTCCATATCAGACTCGTCTGAGTGACTGCTTACTCGCTGTGGCAGAACTGGCTGTGAGACAGATTCTTCTGAACTGGAAAACTTCACCGCAAACTCCATTAAGTCATCAGAGTCACTGTTTTCATTATATATACCTACAACGTCGTATTTGACTCGCCTCTTCAGTCTGTCTCGTAACACACCACAGGTGAACTGAGGCACTTCTGATGCAGACTTCCTAATCCTGGTACTGAGTCGCATCTCTCTAGGTGGAGTTTTGTCCTTTACACTCTGAGGAGGACTTTTCCTACAGCAGCGACTTGTCTTCTTTTTGTCAGTGACTGAAACTTCAATAACATCACTGTCTTCGCTTGAAATTTCAACATCAGATTCGGCAGGGTTTCCATAAATGGTGCTGATGTCAGACACGACTATGGGCCTGGCGTGGTGCACGGGAACATCCACTGAGCTGTCTGAGGAGTCTTCTGAGTACGAGCTGTCAGGACTGGGGGAGCTCATGGGCTCAGGTAAGAGATAGCAACCTCTCCCTTCATCCAGGGAGGACATAGTGGGGGACAGGGGCTCCACCATATGTCCCACACCATCCTGCATAAAAGAACCACACAAGAGCGGCTCCTTGGCTGAAGAAACCAGGAAGATGACATCAGAGCCACTGTCGCTCTCTTCACCACCACTGCTTTCAGGAAGTGGACCGCTGCTTTGGTCCGTTCCATAGAAACCAGGGTGCCACAAGCTGCTGTGAACTCCATCATGAAACAGATCCAATCCTGGAGAGAGGGTCGAGTTCATGTAGTTCCCCAAAGTCTCTGAACCTTGCTCTACGTCCCTGCAGTGAATTGGCGCACCAGGCGGGCTATAGGACGCAGGGACTCTGGATCTAAATGAGGGGGTTACGTCTGTGCTGCAGCCAGATGGGCGGCGGTGGTACCACTCAGGCTTCTTGGCCAGGTCCATAGCTTCAGTGTGGCTGCAGTTCAGAGGGTTGTAGCTCTTAGATAGGTCCATGGCCATGAGAGGGGGGTCCAGAGAGGACACTTCCATCACTGCACAACACACAGAATAACACTATTATTATATCCAAGACACAACTATTACCAAAGATCAGAAGGCCTCATGGGACTCCATCCAACTCTGAGACGCCATACATGGTTCAGTCTTCAGCACATCAGTGATGTCAGAAAAAAAGGTCTAAAAACATTAAACCACCAAGTGTTTAAGACCAAGTGAAACATATTTTCGATGTTAACATGTGAAGGCCTTTTAAAAATTATTTGTTTTATTATCTGAAGTTAAACAGAAACACTGAAAATAAAAAACATTAAAAGATTCATTCAGCTTGTCTGACATTGTATTGCTGAAATAAACAATGCTTCTTCTAAAAAAATCTTTGTTCAGATGGTAAACTTGTTCATGCTGCATGCACTAATAAAGACTCATCATGATCATGATTTATATACATGTCTATGGTTATCACACACAACTTCTGCAATAGAGGTCATGTGACTTCCGGTGGAATGGCAGCTGGCGGACAAAAATACATACAACTTCCAGATTCCACATTGATGTAAGTGTGATATTGTTAATTTCTTTAAACCGTCATCAGTTAAAACAGAAAAATAAAAGTTTTTATTCAGCCCGGCGCACTAAACAAGAACAACTTCCGCTATGGAGGTCACGTGACATCCGGTATGGAGTCGAGGTATGGCCGCTCCCGGCGGCCGCAGCTGGGTACTCTTGGTTTAAAGCGTCACTCCAAAATTATAAACTGCTTTATATAAACCATGAAGTTTAAAAAAATCTAATAAGCTGTGTTGATGTAATATGAATGAAATTTTGAATTATTTTGATGCTGTCTAAAAAAAATAAATAAATAAAGCTAACTTTTAACTGAAAATATTAAAGACAAACTAGTTTTCTGTCAGCATTTTATTATATATTGTATTTAAGTCATTACTTTTTCAATAATTTAAGCGGTACAACATGAATAAAGCGTTAAAAATACTGACAGCTTATTATAAAGCTGGAATGTGTTTGTTCCCGAGGTGAAAACTTTTTAAAATCCCATTTTAATTTAAAACATTTATTCTAAAGCATCATCTAAATGAAGTTTGCAGACTTCAACTCTGAAAAACGTTTTCAGCTGAACAAGTTTTTATTAAATAAATAAAATTATTTGTGTCAACTGATTATTTTCCTAAAAGAATGAAGGTTCTTGCCAGCGGTGCATCAAAGAGGCAGGCCTTTAATGTGTCCAGTGGCCGCGAGCTACCGTTACACGGTGTGGTGCGGTTCTTCACCGTCGGTGCACTCACCCCTCAGATGGCGGCGGTTCGGATGGACCTCCCCGGTCCTAACAGAGCGGGCTTTCCAATGACACCTACCCCTGGAAGCAGCGCAGGTAGCGCGTTAGCTAACACGCCTCTCCGGGCCCTTTAACGTCATCTCGACTGGATGTAAACAAAAGCAACGGCCGCCAGAGTTCATGGTAGCCGGTCAGTTCGAGGACGTTTCTCCGCTGAGCAGCTCCAGAACTGAGATGACAGTTAGTCCACGAACATTTTTACTGAAGAGAATCCAGCAGGTAGTCTCAGCCCTCCTGGTTACTATTTTTAAGTTGTCATCATGGACTCCTTCTTCTAACGGAGTCAAGTCAGACTGAAGAAATACCAATCAAACACCGGAAAAGAAGTGGGCACTTTCAAAATAAGAGCGTCAAGCATACAAAAGCCACAGATAACAAATCCAAGCGTTTGCCAGTAACCCCAGAAATAAAACAAATTCAAAAATCCCGAAAATACACTGTTTTTTTCATCATATACAAGCGTAACTGTATAAATTGTCTCCGCTCTTAAGAATCTAATAACAAACTAACATAATATGCTTATTTGACTCATGAAGTAGCAGTAACAGGCCTGAGAAGTTTAGGACAGATACTCCCACACTGTTCCTGTCTCATAAACTACTTTCTTTTACAGCAGGTGTGTTTATCTACATTAATATTGAACCAAATAAGATCAAATTGACCTTTTATTTACACAAGAAAGTGTTTGTTTTAGAGTAGAAAAAGAACAATGGAAGTCTTACTTGTACCGCTGATAAACCAATGTTATATGTTTGGCCTGCAAGAGGACTGGGTAATATCAACATGAATGTAAAAACTTTACCTTCTTCTTATAACTGAATGCTTTTGTTTTCAAACCTGAACGAGGAAGCTGTGTATTTATTTTTGGTAGCTTTTATCAGAGGTAAATGCTGTTCAACAGAGCTTACAGTTCCTCTTGCATCATCACACAACATAAAAAGAAAAACAAAAAATAGCAACTGAGTTTTTTTTATCACAAAAAACAGCTACAATTTTTAAAATCAATTTCTTTGCAGTATAACATGCAACACTAACCCAAGATCATGAAAATCCTGTAATGTCATAAAAAAGAGCACTGATAGTTTGTGAAGCAGGTTCAATTTAATAAAAATAACAAGTTCATATTAATAAAAATAAATCAATAAATTAAGAGTAGTATTCTTTGACAGAAAATGATTTCATTTCAAATATTTAAATGTTTAAAGAATAAAAAATTGTTGCGTAAGGTGACAGTTTAACAATAACATCTGAACATGGAAATATATATCACAAACAACTGAAGACATATTGCAACACTATCTGGGAACAAACACACTTTTCTAAATCAAAGTGAAAACAAAAACTGAATAAAGTGAAATGTGAATTTTACAGTTTACTGAACTGAAATAACACAATAATCTTTCTCAAGGTAAAGTTGAATTCAGAGCCTGATGAGCCAGCCTCAGCTTCTCTCTCAGCTCTTCACCATCTTGCTCTGCTTTTGTTCTCACCATGTTCAACTCAACGTACATGTCTTTGTACATCTTTGCTGCATTCCTCTTGTCCTAAAATAGAAGCAGCTTTTTGTTAAATTTGATAACTTTTTGATATTATTGCAGCTTGAGATGCTCACTTTTAGAGCCACCTGCAGCTCGTCCTTCAGAGACGTGATCTCCTGTTTCAAACACTGGACTTCAGACTCCTTCACTCGCAGTGTGATCTGAAACAAACCGTTCAGATGAATCAGCCTCATGTCTGTTAGTCATGCTTTACATCTGAAGAAGGCAGATGACATGTGAACTCAGGGATATTTTAATGTCAATCATTATTTCTTTGATTATTGTCTAAGTCAAATAAATAAAGTGGAACATGATGTAGAGCAGAAAGAGGATGAAGTTCCATTAATCCATTCAGTTAATACCTGTTGCTGTGGAAACTCACCTCCATCTCGTACACATCCATCCCCTGACTGAGCGGCAGTGCTTCCTGTTTGGCCATTGAACATAATCTTGTGATCTCAGCTGCCAGGTGACCGCTCAGCTCCTGGAAGAGTCAAAAACATCACAACAATTACACAACCAAACTTCCAATCGTTTTTGATAAACTGTCTCCACTGAGAAACTGATCAAACAGTTAATTAGCAAAACTTTGGTGCTGCTTTCCCTCACACAGTTCTGAAGTAATAGATCTTAGTTTGGCAGTTAGGGCTGCTTTTAATTTCCAAGTAGGTGAAAAAGTATCTGAGTATTTAAGAGCAGCAGGAGAAAATGTCATTTATCACATTCTGAATGGAATAAACAACCAAATCAGCACAAACTACAGTGAGACTGACATGTTAACTCTGAGTGTTGCTCGGGTTGCTTTTTTAATTTGTCTTTTTATAATAGTGGATTTTCAAACCAGATGAAAGAAGCAAGAGTTTTAATGAAAATGTGATCATAGTGTTTGGAATAAATAATAAATTTAAAACAATAAATGCATTCCAACACTTAGAAAATAAACAAAACATGGGTGAATAAAAGAGTACCAATAAGAGTTCAAAATAAATGTTCATTTTAAATGCTACTTTAGAATTTAAAGGCATCAAAGAGGCAACATAAAAACGTTAGTGCTGTGGCTCAGGTGGTAGCGCTTTGGGAGCTATCTGACTTAAGAAAAGCGCTACAGTATACAAGTACAAGTAGGACACTCCATTTACCATTTCTAACAAAAAGCCACAGAACAAGAAACATCATGAGAGAATATAAATTTCAAATAAATAAGCTTTTTTTCAGACATACAAAGCACATGGAGGATGAAGTGAAACATGAGTGTCACCTGGTTTCTACTCCTCAGGTCCTGGTTCTCCTGCTGACACTGACACAAAGCTTTTCTCTCAGCGTCAAGAGCCTGGACAAGATGTCCAATCTCCAAACACTTCAAGGAGAACTGCTGGGACAGAACGTCGAGTTCCTGTTGGCAGGAGGCCAGCTCCTCCCTTTAAATCCAAACATGAAGAGAAAAGTCACAGTAAAGATGCTGCAGAATACACAGAATGCTGAAACTCACATTTAAATATCTGAAGTTTTATATAACACCATCCCTCAGAAACAAAGATCCATGAGATCAACTGTTCACACTGCTTCCCTCTGACAGGAGACTTTGGTCAACTGGGTCCAGAACCTCATCGTACAAAACAAGACTCATCCCCACTGCTGCTGGGTGACTGAACAGGGACCCTGTGTACGCCCCAACATCATCTGAACATCTAAAATGTTCACAAGAACTGACTGTTCACTTTCAGTCTCATGCACGACTGGCTCTTATTTGGTTCATGTTTAAGTGTTTTTGGAGTTTTGTTTTAAATCTTTCCTGCTTCTCCGGTGCTTGGTAGCAAGCAGTTTTCATTTAGATGCCCTGAGTCTTGAGCTACACACCGATGCTGCCTGTGAACCTCCTCCAACTGTGTGTCTCCGTTGTAGTTTTCTGTCTGATGTCTTCTCTGGATCTCCCTCTGCAGTTCCACATGGTGCGCATTCTTGATGGCTTCAATTGCTGAACAAAGAGTAAAGAAAGGGACTTTTATTTTATCTTTTATTTTTTTGTGCTTCTTGTTTCTGAGGTCCAGTGATAACTCACCAGTCACAGTGGCAGCACTCTCCTCCTCCAGCAGACTGTCTCGCTCCATCAGGAGGCGCTCCACTTCCTGTTGGTGCAGACGCTGCAGCTCCTCCACCAACTTCAGGTGACACTCCTCCATGGTGGCAAGCCCTCGCTCACATGTGGCCTGGAGGCATTTATCATATATTAAATCAGCTTGACATCACTGCAGACTGATTCTAAACTAGTGATGAGATGATTCCTCCCCACAGCTGTGTTTGATAATGGTGGACAGTCTGCAAACCAGGGACACTTTGCAGATGTGTTTGAGAAGGTAGAGCACTTCATCGACATCTTTTTATATAACAAAATATTGTAATGTAAAAATATTTTTACATAAAACAGTTAAGTTTGAAAGTAACATTTTACACTCATCAATGATCCTGAAGGTAAATAAAGATTTGTCAAAGTGTTTAAACACCAGAAGAACTGTTTTATATGTTTCCAGTAAACTGTCTGATCATCTGGCAGCTAAAGGAACAACAAGTAATATTGATAAGCCAGAAATGAGCCACCAACCTTGAGCTTTTCAATCTCCTTCTCATGCTGCTGCTGCACAGAAAGCATCATTTCATTAAACTCCTCTTTCATGGTGTCTGTTGAAATACACAGCTGTTCTTCCAACTCCTTTACTTTTGCTGTCAGATCTGAAACTTGCTGCATCTCCATGTTTAAGTCTTCCTCTTCACCTTCTTCTACATTTTCCTCTGAGATGTTTGAATCTCTAATAAGAGGTGTTTCCATCTCATTGCCAGTCCCTTCTTCTTGCACATCCCCTGTAGAACTCCCCCCTGAGTTTTGAAGCTCCATGTCTGCATCCTGATGGGAACCCTCCTCCGTCTGGCAGCATGTACTCACCTTGGCACCAAGCGAATGAGACTGTTCTTCATTTAAAGTTGACAGTTTTGCTTTTAGCTCCTTGTTTTCCTCTTTGATGTTGACACAGTCACAGCAGAGTTCACACTTATATCTTGACAGAAGGCTGCTGAAAAGACAGCAGCACAGCGCTTCAGTGGCAGCGGAGTAAATGAATGATCGAGACCAAGGATGCTGGGAAAAGTAAAACTGGTGGAGTCTGTCTGCAGTCGGTAGCAGTTTGTCATGAGCAGATGTGCTGATGGAGGAGGAGAGCTGATTTAATAAAATCATTTTTGCATGTGTAAAAACTTTTAGATGCTCAATCTTACACAGTTGCTTATTAAGACTAATTTCACAGTTGTCTTCTACCTCTGTAGCATCTGATGCTGTAACACTTTCACTATCTAAAATAAGTTCCATGTCCTGTGAAACTTTGCTCTCACACATTCCTTTTCCATCTTCTCTCAGCTCATCTGTGTGAGGAAGCAGATTGTGACCTTCAAGCAGCATTTGTTTCTCTAACATCATACCCTCAGTCACTTCACTAAGAAGCATTCCATCTGGCTCCTGGAGGTGAGAAGGGTTGTCCTTTAGTTTGTTCAGCAATAACTTCCAAAATTCTTCCTCCCACCTCAGCTGTCTCACCATGTCAGGACTGTCCTGCTCTATCTCAGTTTCTTTAACAAAATCTAAACTGTCAGTGACGTCCAGCAGTTTCTCCAGAGCTTTAAGCCTTATGACCATCCCTTCTATCACTTGCTGAATCTTTTCTTCACCAGAAAAACTCTTGTTCTTGTCTTCATGCAGTCTCTCCTTCTCTAGTTCCTCATTCAGTCTCTTGATATCAGTCTCCATCTCTGCAGCTTTTTGTAGGTAACATTTACCAGCTTCATTCAGTTCTTTGTTCTGCTGCTCGAGCTGCCTGCAGGTCAGTTCGGATTGTTCAAGCTGTTTCTCCAGCTGCATCAACTTGGTCTCTCTAGCCTCAAAACACTGAAGCAGGCATCCCTCTGCTGTCTCTGAATGTGTCTTACTTCCATCCTCTCCTAATACTTCCGTTTCTGCAGCACTTTTCAGCTGCTCCTCTGTCTCCTTTAGATTTTCTTTCAGAGAGGTGATCAACATTTGAGCCTCAAGGAGCTCCTGGTTTCTCAAACTCAACTGTCTCTCCAGATCTTCTAACGTCTTTTCTTTTAGTTCCATTTCAGAAATGTGATGGGACTCAGTGAACTTGTTGCTGAGTTCCATCTTCAGCCTTTCTATCTCACGATCTGCCTCAGTCAGCTGATTTAACATCTCCTGGTTGCGCTGGTTGAGAGCTTCGCCCTGCCTCGTAAGCACCTCGACCTCTTGAGACAGTCTTTTTATCATCAACTGGTCAGAAGCAACACAGTTCAGGGTGGAGTCATTTCTGCCTGCAGAAGTCTCCAAAATCAAAAAGTCTCTGTTATTCATGTTGATTTCTGAGATGGGAAACAGCTGACAGTCTTCTCTGTCCAGATGATTCAGGTGCTGGGTTGTGGTACCATTATTTCCTAGAACTTGTCCATCAACCTGAGACATCTCGTGGGAGTTGTTTGATGGTGGTGTGACTGGAAGTGTTGCTGCCGTCTCAGGAAGTAAATCACCCAGTTCTTGTAGACTGTCGTCTGTGTCATGCAGCCAGATACTGGGTATCTGTGGTGCTGATGAAGCCGGTTTGTGATTGAAATGCTCTCGGATCTGCGGTCCGATGGCTTGCTGCTGCAAAAATACTTCTCTGGACTCTGTGTGTAAATCTTTTAGGTCTCTAAGTTGCTTTTCAGTCATCTCTGCTGGGCAGAAAACTGCTTCAGAGGAAAGTGGAAGGTCCAACTGAGGAAAACAACAAAGAGAAAATCCACTAATAACAAAATAAACTATTAACTGAACTAAATCTCACAGTTTAAGGGAAGCATTAATTTAAAAAGACAAACAACAGTGTGAAAGCAGTTTGTTTTTCATTAAAGTCTATAAAAGCTGAATTTCCTTCTGAATGTTATATAAAATGTTTACTTGCTGCTTCATCAGTGTCATTACGTTTTATTAGTTGCTCAAAAATGAGCAGATTAATTCAAATTTGCTCTTAACATCAGGAAACACTAAAGAATATGATTAACTGAGAATCAGTTAGATTTTTTTATTAATTAAAATAAAGTCTTTTTCTTTCTTGTTTGATTCAACAAAGTTGGATTTGTTTTTTTCAGACCTGCTGCTGATATAATCCAGCTGAACTGATCTGAGCTGCCATCTTCAGTCTGCTGCGCTCCGACTCGGCAAGTTGTTCTTTCAGTTCCTCAACCTCCAACAACACAAAGAAAAAAAGATTCAGATGCATCATAAAGGTCCTTTACAACCTGCTGTTCTGTCCACATGAGGGCAGGAAACACTGTACCAGTACATATATATCATTAAATCCAGTTTAAACGTCGTGTCCCAGCTCAGTTCTCAGAATCAGTTTAGTTGGAAGATGTGTACATTTATCCTCACAAGTAAAACAAAGCTGCAAAAGCCTGTCTGCTAAAAATCAACAAGGCTTAACTGGCCTAAAATAGTAAGAGTCAAAGGACCATGTGTCTCATTCTCACCTTCTTTTTGTAGCCATGAAGGAGCTTCTCCATCTCAGAAGTGTCTCTAACTTCAGAGCACAGCAGAATCGTCCTCTCTGGTATCTTTTTCTTTTCCACCTTCCTCCAACACTCCTCTATCTCCTCCTTCCTTCTTTGCTGTGACTTTGGACTTAGTGCTCGTATACTGTTGTCAACAACACTGTGAGTCTCTCCGTGACCCAGAGAGAATCCCAACATGCTCTCGTACCTCTTCCTCCTCTCTTCCCGCCTCCTCCGTCTCTCCAGGTCGCTCAGCTCCAGTGGAGACAGAGGTTTATCCACCTGATGTTCTGTGTCCACATTCTGAGTTCTGAACTCAGACCAGTCAGAGGTTTTGGAGCGGCTTTCCTGCTGTCTTTTGTTGAGGCTTGTAGACAAGGACTGAGAGTCTTTCTCTGTGGGGACGTCCTTGGAAGCAGAATCCTGAGTCACATCTGGTTTGAGGACGACCTCAGATGGACTACAGGGTATATGGTGGCCAGGTAAACTAACAAAAGTGAAGATCAAAGTGTTGAGCAGGAGTTAAACCAGTAGAAATGCTTTTTTGTGTATCATCACCCAAGACTATTTTCTAAAGTATTTTTATCTTTTAGAAACAAAATAACAGTGACCATAGTGTTTGTGAAACCAAACATTTTTACACATTTAAGTTTAACATAAAACACAGAAATAGACAAGCAGAACATATCATTTATTTCTGTTTAAATATATTTTTGGTGATAAAAGAACAAAGTACACCAGTAGAGGGTTAGAGTTAGACTGTGGTCATTTATCCCGTCTCCTCCATCTTCATGTCTGTGACTTAGAGACAACGTTCACCATCACTGTGCAACTTGTGCAAAAACCCAAATCAACTTACCTGGCTACATCAGGGGCGTTGGCTGGATGCACATTCTTCATCAGCGCTTGGATCCAGTTCTTGCGGATTCCTGCTGTCATGGCCGACAGCGTGAATATACCCATCCTCGTCTGCATCATTGATAAGAGTCGGTTTAACGTTACAGATTCAGCTGGAACCTTCTGTTAATAAACAGTCAAAAAAAGTCTTACATGGATCTGAAAGCCGTAGTTTCTTTGCACCTGGTATTCAGATGCACAGTAACACTTTGTTAAATCGATTTCTCCTTCCAGGTCTGAAGTCTGAAAGAAAAAAGGACAAAAAAGACTTTGCAGTAATGAAAAACACATGACAGATACTTTCCTGCATTATGAAAATGAAGATTTTACCTCCTCAGCTACTGAATCTTTGTAGTATCTCAAACTGTCAGCTGAAAGTACAAACCAGTATTTCTTCCACTAGAGGGAAGCAAAAGTTATTCAATAAAGATGTTTTCTAAATATTCCAAACACAAGAACAATTCTTCCCTCCTTCTTTACCTGATCATGTTCATCCAGTTTCATCATCCAGCCTTTCTTGAAGTTTAATAAATCTGGCTGTAAAATAATTCAAATGGTTGTAAAAACAAACAAAACAAACAGAAAAAACTTTTCAGCTCAATTTTTCTTTGAGGTACAAGTTTTATCTTGATAAACAATAAACTTTAACATAAGTCTGTGTTTTTTGTTGCTGTTTTCTATCAGAAATACAAAACAAGCCCATAAACTAAATGTGAATCTAACATTTGATCATTTAGGAATAATATTAGTTCTTCTTATTTTAAATATATTTTTGCTCACTTTTCTCGTTTGATGGTTTAAAGCTTGATGGTATCTTTTGCTTTATTTTGTCCTTTCCTGTCATCCTGTTTGTGATTCAAAAATCTGTCTTAATATTTAAGGTATTTGGATTTTACTTGTTTGAATGCAGTAGATTTAATTGTGACATTCTTATTTACAAACTATCAGTGTTTTAAACTGAATTACACCTGAAGTGAAACTGAACTGAACTGTATGTAACTGAAATTTCATTTTATCAATTAATTTTTTCCATAAAGTGACACTTTACCACCGTACTGATTTATAGAGAATGAAAGAGCGAGGAACAAAAGAAGAAGAGATATCTGTTGAGTTTAGTTTTTAACTGAACGTTTCCTTGAATGTTCGTCTTTATTTAAGCTCCTGCACACAGGTTGCTGACAGGAAAAAGAGACCAGCTTAGAGGAGCTGAAGAGGAATCACAGGTATGATGATGATTAAGTGATTTAGTCAAGTTTAATAATTGACAGATGTGTTGACATAAACTCATTTCATATAGTTATGATTTAAACCGTAGATTTTATACAAATATGAACAAAATCACTTGGGTGTTTGAGTTGAACTGAAATATTATGTTTATATTGCCTGACTGTCATAATCCTGACCCATCTGGGACTGGTTCTGATTCTGGTCACACCTCACTCCTTCTGTCAGTTCAGGAAACTGTCTTCTCATTGGTTTGTACCTGAAATGTGTTTGTGTCTTACCGTAATAATGGTATCTGAAGTCCTGCGGTCCAGAGACTTGGCTCTCCTCTGGTGAAGAGGAGCGCTAAGCTGGGCCCGGTGTTCTCTTGACTGCAGGTTCTAAATGAAAGACAAAAAGTGTCCAGAGAATAAACAGATAAAACGATAAGAACTTTTCTCAGTAGGAGGCTCTCAGTGATGCAAGGACGTGATGTGTTTTCTGAGTCAGGTTGGTGGTGGTAAGTAAGTACAGCCTGCATGCCATCAGGCAGAGTAACCTGTAGTCTGGATACTTGGCAGACATGTTGTTGGAAGGATTAGGCCTGCTGCAGAACACTGCAGGGAGCCCGAACAGGCTTTTCTTCCCTGCCTGTTAAACTCCAGCTCACATCACTAATGAACTGCAAACAGATGATTACATTTGGCTGAGGAATGCATGAAAGGACTTCAGAGTGTTTCCCTGATATGCTGCAGTTTTTGATTACTGGTACATTTGAAAATGATGCTCTTAAAATGATCACAAGTCTCCTGAAGGCTGCTTCTGATCAGCATTCATCTGTTTGTTTCAAGTCTGGATTACACAGCTACAACAAAACAGGAGAACATTTTTTGTTTACTCAAGTCTTTAAAAAAAACACTCTTTTTTTAGTAACTTTTTTTTTTAAAAGGGGAAAAACTGACCAGTTTGAGCTCTACAGAACCTCCTTTGTCTTTTTTCTGGTATTTAGATTGAAAACTATCCAAAGACCCACCACACAGAGGAACATAGCACTCTGACTGCAGCATGAACTGATCTTTTCTGCCCTCAGAACAATCACTGACCGCTACTGACAGAGCTTGTCTTCTGTTTAAAGCAGAAACCTCCCAGAGCTGAGGAGGAGGATGAGAGGGAGAGAAGAAGAGGCTGTTCTGGGAATCTCAGCTCCGAGGCTTCTTTGACCTTCTCCTGGCTATAGAAACAAATGCACCCAAAGACACATAAAATACCACATGGGCTCAAATGTGCCACTTTCAGTATTTGAGATTAAATCCTCTGGAAACAGGCGTTGTGTTTAATTAAAT
Organism: Pachypanchax playfairii; assembly: GCA_006937955.1. NCBI lineage: Eukaryota > Metazoa > Chordata > Actinopteri > Cyprinodontiformes > Aplocheilidae > Pachypanchax > Pachypanchax playfairii. Next base: position 1,815,654 of record SSNP01000037.1, read on the forward strand.
CCTAACAGCTGCTGCTCCTCCGCTGAGCACTGTTGTTCCACTACAGTCATTTTATAGTTTCTTCTTGGTCAGATTATGCTGGAGATGTGTGTTTGAACACATGGTTTATAAATTAAATCAGGAAAAACTGTTTCACAAAGCAAAGACAGAACTAAATGATGGATATGTTTAAATCTCCATCACAATAATTGCAAATCATTTTCCATCAGGGTCCAGCATCTGTTGAAGGTAACCGTCTTCAGCTTGAGCCAATTCACTCATCAGACAGACGTTAAGAAAAATATGACATTCTGCTCATCATTTGAATTTAGATGTGAAGTACAAATGCTTCCTGTGTTTTGTTCTCTAAATATATTCTTAGGATCATTGTCATTTGGAGAGGTTTGTATCTTAGATCAGCTGTAGAATTTTGTAAATCATGTTTGGTTTAACCTTGTTTGTATCACTCCTGTGAGTTGTTTATGATTCATGTTTTTGTTTTGCTGTCTATCCCACAGATAGACACTTGTTAGGCTTTACTCATGTTCTTAATCACTGGGCTTTAGTCCAACAACACTCAGTGACTATGATTTTTGAACAGATGTGCAGCTGGAAACAACAAATGGAGGTACTTCAGTAAGTTTGTAAATAAACAGAAACTATCATGTCCTACTGCCACTCATCAGCTGAGCTTGAATGGTTCCTTGAAGATTCCTTAAGATTCACACTTCTGACACACTTCTGAGAAATCCCTGGTAAAAAAAAAGCTGTAAGAGAGGCGCCACAAACAAAACAAAGTGTTGAATGATTCATGGGCTGCGTCCCACCGGCTGACACACGCTCTGCTCACACTGGAAAAAACTTCTGTCTCAACACAGCTGTTTCAGTCCTCCACGTGTTTCATGCCAAACTTTCATCACCTGCTTTATAACAGTGTAGCTGAATTGAAACGATGAGAATGGAAAAGGCCTGAATGAATCAGGTGATTCTCTGGTTCACAAACTCCAACACACTGACGCAAACCGTCTGAGTGAAATTATTATTTACACAGTCAGCGAGTTTGATTAGATCAGAGTTCCGGCGTTAATGTGCTGTGGTTTATCTGTAGCACCTGGTGATGTGAGTCACCTTCGATCCACTTCAGATCAGACTGAGCGCAGTCCAGCTGGATACAGTAACGGCTCTTAATCCTAAAACACCCAAAGCAATATTAATCATGACGATCACCAACATATGGAAGAGGAAACAGGTACAGTTAGGAAATCCTTTTTTGTTGCTGAATAATAAAAAGTTCTGCCATCTTGTATGAAATTGCAACAAATAAAATAGTATTTAAAATAAATTCATTTTCTTTCTTATTGAAGCTGCTTAAAAAACTAATAAATGCCACTTTTATTTTAGTTCATGTTGCCTTTATGTGAAGTGAAGCTGATCACCTGCTAACTACACACATGACAGAAACATCTGTCTATTGGCTAGAACACAAACTTTATTTCCCAACTTGTTCAACTGGTTCTTCAACAATTACCAGCAGGAATATAAAAACAAATGCAGGGACCAGTATAAAATAAAACAAGACAGCTTGGAAGTAACTATGAAGAAAAAAAAATAGTGTAGGATCCAGTGCACACTAACCATGATGTTTCATGGAAAAGCTTCTGGAAGCTTCAGGAAGAACTGGGAGGTTCCATTAGATAGCAGACGGGGCTTGTTATTCTTGAACTGAACTGTTTTGTTTTATTTTTTTGCATGACAGTTTGATTTTGATTTTCTTCTCATCTACTGAACCTCACCTGTATCCCTATTTATTTATTTGCTTATTTATTTATTTGTGTGTGCGCGCATTGTGTTTAGTTTATTAAAAATTATTATATTAATTATAAAATAATTAATAAATGAAGGAAAGAACTTTGAGTAGTCAACCCTAATCCTAAAGAAGAAAAAAGCTACCGTTTTAGTGCAGAGCACATTTATTCATGTTAAAAGTTTGTGAATGTGTTTGATGCTGCACACGGGCAGTTCATGCATCAAAGATCAGACAGGCTGGTGAGCCTGAGTAACCACTGGAGAACATTTATCACGTGACAGGTGTTTTTACCTCTTGTTTGGTGGTTCGAGTCTCCGTCCTGCCCTGCCTGGAGATGTCTTTTTCTTCTTGCTGCTCTTTCCTAGTGGCCTCCACACCCAGCAGTTGGTCTGCTGAACTGTTATGGCTGAAAAAATAAACATCTGATTATTGTATGTGTCCACAGCAAAGGTTGTCACTCTGAATTCACCAACATCTGAACTGACACTGTTAAAAATCAACTGTAAACAAGTAGTGCTGCTTGTTTTCTGTGGCTGATAATAACTAAGAAATTCTAAAGCTGATGTTGAAGAACTCTGGCGCTGTAATTCTTTGGCAGAAAGCAAATACTGCACAGTTTACAACCCAGGAGCTTTTGGTCCATCTACATTCCAACCCTCACCTGTGATCATGGGATTTGGATCATAAGAGGGAACAAGCCCATAGGTACATGCGTGTCAAGGCTCAACCTACAGGTGAGGAACTTCCTGCTGTTTGCAGTCTGCAAATTTCCTGCAACAGTCACACTGTTGATCCCCTCTTATACAGGTGAATTTTGATAACATGTCCAACTGTAAAACTCTCAACAAGACGCTGTAATACTGCACTCCACACAGAAGAAGCCCAGACATGAACCAGGCTTCGGCTTTTCTAAGACAGAATAAAACACGCTGTCATAAAAAGGAAAACATTTTAAGATTTTATTGGTCCAAACAAACGTCTGTTTCAGCTGCAAGTTCTGCCAGACCACCATTTTATTAGAGAAGATGTCACAGATTATCCACAACATTAACAACACTGACCCATGGAGTGATAAATAACAAGCACCATGTTACAGGACTGTTGGAAAATACTGGGACTCCCCCAGCAAGACAGGACAGCACTACAGGTTGAAAATCAGCTTCAGAAACACAAGAACAAAAGAATCAATGGGATGGATCGAAGTTTTTGGCATTTTGTTTTCCCTGAAACACCTGAAAACAGAAAAAAAAAGACTGACGTAAAGCTTTTCAGTGGAGCGCCTGCTGCAGAAGGCAGAGACAGAGACGCACCTCACATCCTGGGAGCCAGATCCATGTGAACACAGTTTCCACTGTGTTGTGATTAACTTATCTTCAGCACACACAATGAAACTTTTGTGTAAGTTTGGTACTCTGTATCGTTTCTAACTATTTTTTATTAAGTGAAATGTTTGAGGTCTCTGCTAGTGAGTTAGGTCTGTGCTTTCAGACTGAAGAACTGAAGTCTATGTTCTCTGAAAGGAAGGCAGACTGTCAGTGTTGAGGTCATGAGAAACAATGCTGAAGATATCTAATTACACCAGCGTTTAGGAATTTTTGGCCTTATTTGGGGGGAGATAAGTATTTTATGTTTTTGTTTCCCAAAAAGGCAACAAGGGTAAAGAGTTAACATGTATCCTCAACACGTGACCCGTTTACACGCTGCTGGGGCACAAACGGGGAGGTTTTCTTTAAGCTAAATTTAAAAAGCAGACAGATCTCTAATAGAGGGGTAGAGCTTGAGCCTTTGATCTGTGTGATGGCTGTTTAAGGGAACACTGGATGTCCTCTGTGCTAATTGTTTGCACATTTACCCTTTTTGCTCTGCTGCTGCACTTTAAATGCTTATTAGTGTTGCCCAGAGATAACACACAAACACTGACGAGGAAGCTGAAAGCAGATTTCTCCCAAAAAACAGTGGACAGAAGAATTTCACATCTTAAAAACTTAACATGGTGACCCCCTCCCTCCAACCATTTCAAACCTTCTGTGCTGTCTCTGGTTCTGGTTGTCTGCTGTTGTTTGGATGTTGGTTGACCCAGCCAGTTGGTTTTCATTGTTGGTGTTGTTATTTCTACCAGCAGCCAAGTCAAGGGAGCTGGCCAAGCTGCCGAGATGACCAGCATCCGAGATCAAAGAGGCCCTGGAGACTGGGCACAGGTAGGAGGAGGTGCTGCCTGGAGACAGAAAACAAAAAGGTTTCAGATCATTTTAAATACTGAGAACAGAAAAATGAAACCAAGTTTGTTGAAATTAACCGTTATCTACTGTCCCTCAGCCTCAAAGCAAAATATCAAACAAGACAAAACGCTGGACTGATTCTGGTGCTCATCTCAACCTGTATCAGATCCTTAAATAGACTGAAGGAGACACGATTTTTTCATATTTTTCAGTCTTATCAGCACCATCATGAGGCCACGTGTTTGTTTTTTTATGTGTCAACATAAACTTTAACCCTTTTTTACTTTATAATTTTATTATAGCTTGTTGTTTTTCCATCATTCTGCTGTGTTGATGTTGTGTAGTCGTTTATCATGGAATTCCAAAGTGCTCTCGCCATCCAGTATAAATGTTCCTCTGGGTAAAAGATTATCTTAAACAGTCATGTTGTGCTTTTTTAACTCTTTTGATTTCCCTTGTTTGAAAACTGACTTAAGCAAATGAGAACAGTTGTCATGACGATCATTATCATCGTCGCTTCATCCCTGAATGTGTTAGTTTACTTTTGCATTTAAACCTTATGATTTTACTTTCTTCTAAAAAAGACTATCCCTGCATACAGTGTGATCATGTTGCCACAGAAACAGCAGAGCTACAATGACAGCTCATTAATCATTTTGTTTAGAACATGTTCACATACCAACACAGAGGTAAATAAAAGTGACATCACCAAAGAAAGTCGAAGAAAGAGAAACACGTTTCAAAGAAAATCCAACAAAACTTTTTTTTACATTTAAGATGTTTCTGAAAAAAATAAAATAAACAGACCAGTTTATGGAAAAAACTTGTAGTTTAATTTGTTAAAATATGAATCACAGATTAGCATGTAAACTGGTCTACACATGCCGAATTAGAAAATAAATAAAAGAAAATAAAAGTCAAAGTCACTTGAAAAGATATATATTTTTTAATGCATCACAATTCTTTAATAGAAACGTATATCAACATTAGAAACTAATTTTTGTAAAATAAAAATAATTCTAAAAGAGAATTTGCATTAACTGAAAGCTACCTTAAAAAACATGAAGGGTCTGGGCCCTTCCAGACCCAGTAATAAATCTGACCCCAGATGGGAACTGGTGTCCAGTCTGTCGCAGTGCAAAGCTCCAGCAGAGAGGAATACCTGTTCTGTTTGAATCAGTGAGCCTTTTAGAACTTGTTTAAAGGCTCTTTTATGGATCACGTCTGCTGTTTGGCTTTAATGATGCCTGAAGGTCAAAAACCCACAATTTCCAGCATCTGTCACTGTGTTTCTCTGTTTATGTAACTCCACTTCCTGTTTAAAACATAAACTCCACGAGCCAGTTCCCACGGCTATGAGTCAGAACTTGGCCTAAAAGTTTGGTTACACATGGGTTAAATCAATACTACAAACACAAAGCTGGAAGAGGCTCAACATCTATAGGACGTTAAGACACTGAAGGGACATGAAGTAGTTTTAAATGGCTGATGGCATGAATGCTGAGTATGCATGTGCCTGTGTGAATGAGTTCTGCCTGTGCTGCACCTGCAGGGGTCCATTCAGAACCCAGGGGATCTGTGCCAGTGACAGTCCAGACCGGGGTCACATCTGGTTCTCCAGCACGTTGCTCTTCCTGTCGCTGGCCAGAGTCTGTGACGCTTCCCTCTGAGGAAGGACAGCTCTGCTCAGTGGCTGCCATCTTAGCAGGACTGGGTTCCTGGTGAATGTTAGAATCAAGGTGTCAGATAAATCACAGGTTTAATGATTTGTCAACAACTACTTCTGAACTATAACATCTAGAAACTATGTTTTATTTATTAATTTCAATCATACACTGTTTAATTAAAATTTAATTAAAAGTTAGTAAAAACTAACTCATTTTGAGTCAACTTACATTGTAAATAAAATGAAAGTGCAACATTCTGGCTTCATCGCTTATGATATTTGACATTAAAATGGCCATAAACTGCGACTGCTTCCTTAATCGAACCTCCAATTAAATATTAAGACAAAACAAAAATTAACCAACTAAATTAAAACAGGAAACAGTTCAATTTAAATGTGCAACTCAAAGGTTGCTGTAAGATTGATTATATGTAGTAACAAGTAAAAACATGTTGATCTGTTCCACTTTGAGAATTTCAGCTATAGGGGTTAGTTTTCATGTATTCAGCTGTCGATTTAAGAAAACACTCATCGATTGGAATAGTTTAAATGGAAATTTCTGCTGAGAAAAATGAAACTTGTGCAGATTTGGCTGCTTTCAGACATCTAGATAAGCTGTTCAAGTATTTTCCACCACAGTTGGCATTTTTGGGTTTCTCTGGGATGAGATAAGAGTTTTTGTTTTCAAACGTGACATCATCAGGGTCAGAGATAGAGATTTTTGTGGCTACCTGATTGGCTACAGGTTCGACTTTGCGTTTTTTCTTTTGATTTTGTTTGTTAGTTTGTAGATAGATCGCGAGCTGTTCAGTCCACCTGGAAAAAACACAAAGAGACAAAACATGAGATAAGAATCAACTCTTATTAAAAGACCTCAGAAGTGTCAGTGGTTTCATACTGACCCATTAATGACCTCTTTGTTGTCACCACGGATGAATATTTCTTGTGCTGGGGTGACGATGCAAAGGGCGTTCTTCTGACCTGTCCTGGGCTCAGCATCAGTGATGTCTGAGCACAGATTCATATTCACCGTCCCCTGTGGTAAAGTACTCCGCTGCCGGAGAATCAGACCATTTCAATCACACAATCAGATGAATGATGAACAACCAGCAGTTTGTGGCAATAAATGTGGAGGGAAGAGGATGAAGGGATCACAGAGAGAGAGAAGTGGAACAGGGTGGGGGTTGCATTAAAATGACAGGCTAAGCCCAAATCATTCTGCACACATCTGGCTTAAAGATGCCTGCTAATCCCAACCCACTCCACATGCGTACACAGAATAAGTCTTAATGTACAGTGTAGTTAATGTCTTTGTTCAAATTTAGTCAAATTCATGGCTTGTAAGTTTACTATCTGAGCTGCTTCTTACCAGCTCATCCAAGGCGTAGCTCAGGCTGCCGTGTTCATACAGGATAAAGAAGCGCCGCTGCCATTTCTAACAAAAGAATCAGTAAACTAAATCAGCACAGAGACAATATTCCTAAAGGAAATCTCATAATGAAGAAATGTAACATTTCTTACCCTCGATCTCTGCATGGGGTTTTCAAAATCTGTCCCCACAGGAGCCAGACACAACCAGCCAGCGTAGATGGGCTTCGCCTGGAAGGGAAGAGGGCAGAGAGGGTTCCCGGAGAACAGCAGTCAGGTAATCAGCTGGTTAACTGTCAACCCTTTGACAGTTAACCAGAGGTGAGCTGCTGGCAGTGTGACTGCTGCAGGTGCGTTTTGTGGCTTTATTTGTCTGTTGGTTTGCAAAGTTACACAAAAATGTCCAGGAGAGAGGGAAAAAAGTAAAAAAATAAAAAAAAACAAATAAAAACAATTTGACTCAGGTGTTAGGTGTTTAGTTACTATTTAAGTTGATTCTGTTGTTTTAATTATCACCTTTATTGACGTATTTGGTGTTTCATAAAGTCACCAGTTGAAACATCATCATCCATCGTTTTCTCGCTTTCTTCCTTTTTTAAAACCAAATAAATGTAAGAAATTCTTTGTTTTGGTCATAAATACAATTCCACAATATTTATTCTCCTATCATGCAGGAGCAATAAATTACCAAAATCTCACTTTAAAGAAGCTTGAAGAAGAATGTTTGCTGAGGACATTTCCAGTCACTGAATGCAGATGAAGCAGGAAATGATGCGATTATTTCAAAGCATGCTGCCAAATGTGACCAGTTAACATGACTAAGACTACACACAAACAATAAACAGACTACAGAAATCTACAGTTTACCCACATACAGATCCCTCTCTGAAACTCACACTCTGATCCCAAGGAAAACAATAAACATTTAATAATTTCATATAAAACCACTGAGAAGATGCAGCACCGTCCCAGCAGACAGACAGAGCCCTTTCTGAGCCCAGTCAGCAGCGTCAGAAACACAGTGGAGTGTTTGCAGGTTGAGCAACAGCACTGAAATTACAGGGTGCAACGAAACCAGGCCAGGAGAAAGAGTATGATAACATATTTTAAAAATGTGAGGCATGTAGGACGGTGTCATGATTGTTTCCTTACATCACCTCCTCATGAAGGACCAGCAGAGTCAGTATTTTCGCAGGGTGAGGACCAGTTGTGAATCGTGAGTACAAAGTAAATAATACAGAATAAATATTCTGTTGAAATGTGTTGTCACTTATCCCTGAGTGGATCACATGTCATTGGCTGGGATCCAGTAAAATGTTTTTGTAGACAGAACCACTGAGCTCTGGGCTTTCTGGACTATTTGTCTTGATTGTAACATTTATTACACAAAATACAGAAATGGATACAAAAAAAAATTGTATTCATCTCTACAAAACACAATCAGACATCAGAACATTCATGTGTTCTGTGAGACAGTTCAGCCCAATTTCCCCAAACGCAGGTACTTCTAATCATGATTAAACCTCAAAAACAAATTTCACTTTGATTTCTGAGTGATTGTACCGGCACAATCAAACCAAGGATTCAAAATATGCACTTGAGCTCAACAGGTCTTTGGTCTTTAGTCTTACTTTGGATACGTGACTTGAATTAGAACATTTTTACAATACTGCACTGCTGAACTGACATGCTGGTTCCTTTAAGGATCTGTTTAAGAGTGTAAGTTGGTAAAATCACTAATATGTTTGCATGATGTAATATATTGAGATTATATCATTTAAACTTTACTTACATTTATTTGAACTCAGAAATCATGGACATCTGGTCCAATAAAGTTGCACATTACACAAAAACAATATAAAGTTAACATGTGATAATTTGTAGGAGATGTTTAAAAAAGAAAAATGAACAAAAAGAAATCCTTCTAGTAAAATAAATTAGATGAAAAAATAATTTCATATGATTTTGATGATTTAAAAGTAATCATCTGATTGTTGTGGCATATTCATCTACCATAAACTATATTTATTTTTATTCCTTTTCCCAATAAGTTTATTTGTGTAATTAAATAACGTTGATAAAAAAATGTTAAGCACAAAACAATATTGAAGAACTTCTTTTTTAACATAAATTGGTTTTAATACAGTCTTAAAAACGTAAATAGTCCCTCTTAAACTGAGCAAAACAAAATGTAATCTTTTTAAAAGCTAGTAGTTATTAGATTAATCTTTTTACAGGCAGATAACGAGCCATGCTAATAAACATTTGAAAACTTTTAACGTTGATGCGTTTTTTTCCAGGATTCTGGCTGCGACCACAGCTAATGTCAAACAGAGGTCGATAACTGCGTTTAACCGAAGAAACCAAACGAGTTTTTAGTGTAAAACCCAAAATCAGACGTTACTTTTTCGGGATTTAACGGTAACCCTGGGTCTCGTGAAAGTTTGAGAGCGTCGCTTACCTGCTCCATGTCGCGGTCGTTCAACAGATGAACTTCTCTCGACTTGAAGCAGTTCTGACATTTGCTTTTGTTAAAAATGTTGGGTTGAAATTTGTTACAGGGACCGGCCGCCTTGTCCCCGGACATGTTTCCGTTACAGCTGCTCTCCCTCGCGGTGAAAAGTCTCCGAACACGAACCGCACCTTCCCGCGTCTACTCGGCATTCTCCCGGACGAACATCTGTCAAGCAGCGAGCTCTTGACGACTGTCGTCATGGGCACTGCGTCTGACGTTATAAATTACATTTCCATATCCGGTTACACCCTACAAAATAAAACGAACGTCTTTTTATTCTTTGAAAAATTTAACTGATATGAAGGATATATAAATAACATTATTTACTTAAATAAAGACGTAATAAATGTAACTATATAAATTCAGGAAGAGTTAAAGTATCTAGGCACCTTGTTCACTAGTGATATCAGGATGGAGCAGGAGACAGGCCAACAGATTGGGGCTTCATCAGAAGTGAAGGTGTTGCTTCAGTCTGTTGTGATGAAGAAGAGCTCTTGATTTACTGTTTTGTTGGTGCTTTGACCCTCACCTGGTCATGAGATCTGAATCCTGAGGGAAGGAATAAGATCGTGATAAGATCATCTGAAATGAGCTTCCTCTGTATGGTGGCCGGGCTCTGCCTCAGAGATAAGGTGAGCAGCTCTGAAATCCAGGAGGAGCTTGAAGTGGAACCACTGCTCCTACATATTGAAAGGAGTCAGCTGAGGTTCGGGCATCTGGTTAGGATGCTTCCTAGATGCCTGGAGATGGAGGTTTTCCAGGCACATCCCACTGGGAGGAGACCCGGGAAGAACCACAATATGCTGGAAAGATTATATATCCTCTTTGGAGGAGCAGGAGAGTATTACTGGAGTGAAGGACATCTGGGTTTCGCTCTTAAACCTGTTGCCCCGTGACCTGAATAGGATAAATCAAAGGGGATGGATGGATGGATGGATGGATGGATGGATGGATGGATGGATGGAAATATTACAATAGATTCCTTTTTTCTATTTATCAAAATGACATAAGAGATTTGAAAATCAGGAAACAAATAAAGCAATAAATGCTTATATATGAGATAAATTACTATTTATATCATGTGATGACAGAAATATCCATCAGTTAATTATAGTTTTAAGTAAAAACTAAATTAAAATTAAATATTTGACAACATTTATTGTGTTTGATTTTCTTTTTTAATTAATCAAAAATCCTAAAAAAAAATAACAGAAAATCATAGTAGTGCTGTGCAAGTTTTGGACATCTGTCAAAAATATGTTTTCACATACATATGGTTTTTAAATACAGCGCAAATACAATCTAGTCTTATTTAAATGTAATTGCTTATCGCAATTTTTAAAATTTCTAAATCAATATTTTAGCAATAATATACTATAATAATAGGCTGTATTTGCTTCATGCATATTAATCTGTTGCATAAAATATTTGCAGGAAAAAGTCTTGCAAGCTGGACAGTGGAAGCAAGCATTTATTCAAGGCAGTGGCAGTGGCAGGGAATCTAGAAACAGTATTTTTTCTTTACATTTTTGGCCATTCAAAACCTGTATAAAATACAGTAATTATTTCTTACCAGTTGATATGTTCATCTCATCACACTTAAATAGAATTTATTCATTAAACAGAAAATAATACAACCAGATAGTTCATTCAGTTTTCTGACACTGGATCAGAAATGAGATCTGCGCCTGTCAGTTTCCGTGAAATAAATATTTTTGTGATAAATTTGCAAAATAGCACAAAAAAAAAAACATAAAAGTTATTCCATCTGTGCATCATAAACACAACCTAAAGGTTCTTTTATCAACATGTGCATACGATCTTGATTTGTGAAATCAAATCATAAAAACTGATTTTGGTTTTATTCTTTTTTTTGACTAAAATAATTTGGATTTGTCAGTTAAATACAAACAGCTGACATTTATCGAGCCTCTACTCCTCACTGTGCCTCCATCAGGGAACGTACAATAATAATGGTGACAGATTCACCCAAAAGCAGATACTTTTAATTAGTTATTTAAAGCTGTTACAAGAATATCTTCCCTTTAAATTACACTAATATTTTTTATTTACAGGCTTTTCCTTTGGGGCTTTTCCAATCACGTCCACCTTCTGCCAAAATATTTGGTCTGAGTAAAGAGCATAACAGCACTGAAGGGTTTTTAACAACATTAATCTGTGCCACATGTAGCAGAAAATATTAACTTGGGAAAATAGATAGAACGATAGAAAGATAGATAGAAAGATAGATAGATAGATAGATAGATAGATAGATAGATAGATAGATAGATAGATAGATAGATAGATAGATAGATAGATAGATAGATAGATAGATAGATAGATAGATAGATAGATAGATAGATAGATTTGATTATTTCACTCATAGCCACACAAATAACTGCAAGATGGCTTTTTGAATCTAAAATTACTAGAAATAAATATTTGTGCTCAGGAGGCAAATTTAAACATGTAAACCACTATTTTTTATGTAGTGCATTCTCAACAAACAGCTGCTCTGGCCTCATCAGGCAGTTTTAGTTCAGCTGAAACACATTCACATTCATTCTACTGCAAATCGTATGTATTCTACAGTATTTTTTGTTCAGAGTTCAGTTCAGTGTTTGCGTACTAGGCTGAGGCAGGAGTTACTGAGCACAGCGGAAACACACACGGCAGTCTGGTCTGTTAGGAGAGTGATGTAATGAATCCTTTCCAGGTTTTAGTTTGTAAATGACGCCTTTACAGCAGTCAGTGAATCACCAGCTGTCAAACAGAAGTTTGAATCAAAACTCGTGTCTGTGATACATGTCAGCATCGTAGTATTTAGTCACCACCACTCGGTTGGCAAACTTGCGTCCTGTGAGAGCTTGCATGGCTTTCTGGCAGTCTGCAGCAGAAACGTACTCCACAAAGATCTGAAAAGAAAATCAGAACAATCAGATTTGAGGCTTCTAACATGTTCTGGTTCAAAGACATGTCACTAGTATGTCCATTATGATGATAAAAATACATGTAGTGGTGTGGCAGGATACTATTGTAGGATGATTTCTCCACAATAAACAAACAAATTGGTAAAACCACAAAATTATAGCTTTTTAAAAAAAATTCTGAGGTGTTTTCAGACTTGTATTTTTTCTGTTTAAAAAAGGAAAAGACTTGAACTGTCAAACAATTCCCACAATGCTATTTGCTCTTTAAAAGCCTGGACAGCTGTGACTGATCCGCTGCAGAGACCTGAAAAACCTACAACAACCCAGTTCACAGCTGACAATCATAGTTCAGACTGGAAACACACGCCATCCTGAGGTTGTGTTTGATCTGGCAAAAGACAAACTGAGATTCTGTAATGATACTTCCTTCCAGCACACATATCAAACTTTGAACCTGCTCTGACGCACCTTTCCACAGCCAGGAACTTCCACCCCGTCAACGGGTCGGGGTATTTCAATGGAGCGGACATTGCCGTACTTGCAGCACTCTTCGCGGATGTCCTCCAGGATCTCCTCGTAGTCCTCATCGTCCACCAGTTCCTCAGGCATCACCATGTTGAGGAGGCAGAGCACCTCTGTGGGCATGCCAGAGGTCTGCAGCCTCTGTAGCCCGGGCACCTGAAGTGTCACTGGGGTCTCTATGATGGAGGTCTGCAGGGGAGGAAGCATCAGCAGGATGACAGAGATTAAGTTTCTCTTATATTTAGTAGCAGTGGATTTGCTTGTTTGTTCAGTTTCTCTGTTCTGATTTGCTGTAAACACTTTGTATCAGCTGTTTGAAAAGTAATAAAGTCGAATGTCGACTTTTACTCTCCACCTTTAAAAAGACTAAAGACAATGAAAAGTCCCATCAGACTACACTTTTTGTTTTTAAGATAGAGTGAAGATTTACACAGAACTCACTGGTTCTAAATGATCCTTTTTCACATTCTAATACACATCTAAAACCATAGATGTCACTCACAGGATTAGCATTTTTAGCTCCCACACTGGCCCTCTGGACGATGAGCTTTTTGTCTCCCAGTTGCATCCCGTTGAGCCCGGCGACCGCCTGCCGTGCAACAAATACAGATCTGTGAGTATTGAACCATCTAGATCACAGGTGTCAAACTCCAGGCCTCGAGGGCCACTATCCTACATGTTTGTAATGTTTCCCTGCTTCTACACACCTGATAAAGATGAATGGATCATTAACAGGCTTCTGCAGGGTTTGCTGAAATGCAGAGGATTTGAATCCGGTGTGTAGAAACAGGAAAACATTTAAAGGCCTGGAGTTTGACACCCCTGATCTAGATGATGATCTGATCATGCAGAGAGACGGAGCACAGATACCTGATCAGTAGCGCTGATGTCTACATATTCACAAAAGGCGTAACCTTTTGACAGTGATGTGGCGCTGTCCTTCACCAGATTGAAGGCTTTGAGAGGCCCAAATGACGTCAAGAGCTCCTTCACCTGCAAACAAGAGTGTGACAATCTGATCTAAGACCCAGAAGTCACTCTGAAGATCAAGCTGTCTCCTGAGTGAAATCTTAACATCCATTAGATATTAAAAATCCACCTGATCAACAAAAACTAATATAAATGTGAATTACTACAATGTTCCACGATTTCTTAGTTATTTCATAGCATATTAATTACTTGTGAATAATTTTGTAAAAATTAGTAGATTATACAGGAAATTACAATATTCAGTCTATTTATGGCAAAAATTTCAAGTTCTCTAAATGAACTCTGCTTTTGTTTCATAGAACAAAATAAAAACAGGAGAAAACAGGAAAGAGTCAAGTCAAGACGCTGGAATCAGTCAATTTGGATTCAATTTTCATATAAAATGACTGATTAATTAATTAATTAATTGTGTCATTAATTAATTAATTGTGTCAATGATGCTGAGTTGTATCATTATTTATATACAAATATTAAAGGACATAAAACAATAAATATATGAATTAAAAATAAATTCATTTGAAATGTGGTTGACAGGTTTATCTGACCTGTCGTCTAAAAGCACCACAGCACATTTTACCTTTTATTATAACCCTAAAATATTCCTTCTAATCTCAACCAACACCAGATCTATATGATCACCTCAGATACCGCGATCCTACGCGCGCTCCAAAAGCATGATGGGAAAGAGAAAGCAGCCAGTAAAGGAGCCTGCTGGCTCGCAGTGTGTCCGTGTGTGGACCAGAATGTCTTACTTGCCTTGAGTTACATGTTGGCATGGCAGCAGTAGATGATACTACTGAACAAATTATGAGCGCAGACTTAACGATCTTACAGGCCCCTAGCTGGGGACAAATGGGGGGACAAAAATGAAAGAGCTGTGAGTAACAACGTAGTGGAAGTGTCTGCAATTACAAAAAAACAAAAACAAAGGAAAAGAAGAAGTCAGTGAATAAAAGACATCAGGCTGCATGTGCTCTTCTTATTACAGTCAGTCCTGGTCCTGAAGAGCCATCTGGCATGTTTTGTTGTTTTCCTGCTCCAATACACCTGATTCACTGTCTGAATTATCTCCTCAGCACGTCCTCGGCGTCTACAAACGCCTGTTAATCACCTATCAATTCAAATCAGATGAGTTGGAGCAGAGAAACTTCTAAAACAATCAGGTTGGTGGCCCTCAGGGACCAGGACTGGACATCACGGAACTAAGACAGAACGGACAGAATGAACGTTTCTGCATAATACTGCAAAAAGTTTAACTGCTAAATATGAGAAAGTATTTATTCTATTTTAAAAGAAAAGTCCACCCTTTTCTTCTGCAGCTAAAAGTCTTTCTGGAGAATTAAGTCTGTCAAAGAGGAAGTTGGAGTTAATGTAAAAAAAACTTAAAATACAACATTTTTACAACAAAAACACTTATTTAAAACATTTATCTCTGAATTGCTGATATTTATTTGGGTACTGCAGATGTTTCTTGAAGTTTCGCTTCTTACTGTTTGCTGAATTTGCCCATTTGAATAAGATTCCTATTCAAAAATATAAAATCATGAAATCTCTCTGAATTTTCCAGATTTTTATTTTGATACAAATCCCTCTCAACTGTTCACTGATAAGTACAATTATTTGTTCTTGTTTTTGTTAAGTTTCACATCGATAACTCAAGAATTCTTAAAATTCATTCAGAACAGTGAAGGATTTTGTGGTTTTGTCTGACGATGGTGGAAAGTCTGAACCTGATCAGGAGCCTTATTGATCGCCAGCTGAATGACCTCAATTACACAAATCCCTACAAAGGCAGGCTTATCGTGTTTACAGAAAAAAAAAACCATCAACACCAAACAGAAAAAACAAAGTCAGATAGCTTTTTCTAGTTTCTTAAGGTGGACTTTTTCTTTGCAATAGAAGTAACAGTTTTAGCTGTTTTTAGCTGCACTTACCATCATTAGATCAGCTGGATTAGCTTAAAAACATTAAATTTACATCATGTAAATGTAAAATACATTCTCGTGCATCACTAATCTTTATACAATAAAGAGACAGAAAACATTTTGAGGCCTGATTCAGTAAGATAAAAACCTTCAAGTGTGAAAGAAACCTGTGAGACTGTCTGACAGTTAAATACCTGGTCGTCATTAAGGTAATTAGGCAGCCCTCCGATAAACAGTTTATGAGGGGAATCAGGAACAACAGTGGAGACAACACCTAAACAAATACCAAACAAAGAAAAGAAGTGAAAATCACACAACAGATCTTTTAGGTCTTATGTCTCATAAAAGGATCAGAAACCGACCTGGAACATGGAAAGCTGGCTGTTCTGAGATACCAGGTAAAGGCCGATAGTCGTGAGGTCGTCTGATCTTCAGTGACTGACCCTGAAAAATGATTCCATCGAAAGCCATGGCCTGCGTCGTCTCGTCAACAGATCGAAACTAAGAGAGAAGTCACGTTTAGATACAATCCAAACATACAAGCCAACCCTGTTTCTATAATGAGTAAAGATATAACGAGTTACTGAAGGTCAGTTTAAAACAACCTGCAGTAACACGAACAGAATGAGTTTCATTAAAACCATCATGTATGTAGATTTTAACTAAAAATATAACCATATACAATATCTCATTTAGCTTTACCTTTCCTTTTGTGTTACTATTCAAACTACTAAAATCATCTAAATTAATATGTTTTGCTTTTGTTTCATTTTATGCTTCATCCTCACATTTTTAGGAAGGGAGTTTACAATAAAAAAGGACCGAGTCAAAGTTTTAAAAGGTCCATCTGATGAATCGGATGTAAATAAACTGCCAGTCGTTCACATAAAAACTAATCTTCTTCCTCGTGAGAGATCCATCAGATGACGTTGAATCTGTGTAGGTGGTAAAAGGGTCACTGCAGTCTTCTGTGACCTTAGTCATTCCATCTTTTCATGATGGTTCCAGCTCGTCTACACCTAAAGCTCCACCTCTTCTGTCATGTGTCATATAAAGATGAATCGCTGTAAAAGCCTTCTGTGAAATTAATTATGAACATTTACTGCTCAGCTCTGAAATGGATTCAGGAAGACTGTGACAGGATGGAGCTTCTTTCACCTGTAGTAACACTGATTTTCTGTTAATACAGTTCGCATGTTTCACTTTTCATAATGATTTTATTGAAAACTCGTAAATATTTTAACATATTCAAACAGTCTTCAGACAGCTGACAGCAGGGATGTTTTTATTCCAGATATTTTCCAAGTCTCAGAGATGTTAATTCTCACCTCTAAGAAAGCAAAGTTTTTGTCCTGATTAATCTGCACAGCGAGAACTGGATTGCTCGGGGCTTGTGAGAGACCTGCAAGACGCATCTGAGCATTGAAAAACTCTGCCATTGATTCCTGCAGCGACAGAAATCACACAGCAGGATTAGAAACCCTGCAACACAAAAACATCAGACGCGTGTGCCTATAAGTTTTCACCTCAGTTACTCCGAAGGGGATATTTCCTACATAGAGGCGTCTAGCTTGTCTTGTCATCTGACTGCCAACTACGGGCACTTGTGTCGGAGCAGCAGCCACTCCAGTGGTGGTGGACGTTGCCAGCAGAGCTATTGTTGGTATCTGACCTGCCGCTGGGAAACAATGAAGCAGATTCAGTGTCTGAACTTGGTGCAAACTCATTAAAGGCTCCATATTGATTGAACTGGAATAAAAACAGCACAGCAAATTTAATCTAAAAGAGTGATGAATCAAAAACAGGCACATAAAAGCTTAACCTGCTACCTTCATAATATTCAGCAACCCAGTTTTCAGTAACTCAAAAAAATCCAGAATGAAATATGAAGCAGGTGATAATGTATACTCCTATAATCCCTTTAAAAAACTCACACATAAATAACAATATGTGTGAATTAATTAATTAAGTCTTATACTATATGTCCTTTATCAAGTTCCAACCTCTCAACCTGCTGCTTTTCAGTTCATATTGGAACATTTCCAGATGTTGAGCTGCATATTTCCCATTTAAAAGTCCAATTTATGGTTCCATGCTTTAATTTTGAAACCAGATCTGTGGTTATTTTGGTTTGAGTTGTGCTTATGAATGCTGATGTGGTCTTTCCAATTAACATCCCGGACAATTAAAACATTTAAAAAAATCAGAAAAGGATAATGTCATTCATATAAAGAGACTTTTAGTACAAGAATAAATCTAAAGCTGATGCTAAACAGTTTAAAAGGATATGTAGGTACCTTGCATAGCTTTGTATTGCATTGGTGTGATGTGTTCAAAACCTGGAGGAGGCACATCCCAGTATTTACAAATCCTTTTCTTTCTTGTTCGCCTTGGGGAGTGGCTACAAGCAGGAAATAGAGAAATACAAGGTCAGTGAATCCTATGTGACATTTTAACATGATCATGACAATAACACCATATAAACCTGAACCAAACCTCAGGACACCTAAACGGCAGACAAATAAGACTCGACACGCCAATCTCTGGAAAGCTGAGATTTATTTTGGTAGATAAATATCCAGACTGCAGCTGTAAACTGGCTGTTTACTGAAATTAGTTATTTTAAATATTTTCTGACATTTTAATCAATAAAATAAAGAATCAACAGAATATGGGATAAAAAAAACTAAATTTTAGAGATAAACTGCAAAAGATGACTAAATAATCAATTGATATTGTCCCCTGGTTTTATTCCCTGTTGTGATAATGATGTTTTGAACATTCACATTAATAAGAGACAACTTTATAGATAATTTTATGTGAATGAGTCATGTTTGGTGAAAGGAAGATTTGATGATGGTTTGTCAGAATAAAAAGACTAAAAATCTGAATGTTGTTAAATTCTAAACTAAGACACAAAAAGCAGCTGATCGTCTGCTGGATTGAGCTGAAATCTGTATGATGTTTCCAACAGTTGTTCTGAAGTTGCGTTACTCAAACAGCTGATGAATTACTTGCTGATCATTTAGTACCACAGTACTGACATGAAATCCTGCACAGCTGTGAGGTCTCAGACCACCTGACCTGCGTTTCTTGTGGTCCCGGGAGGAGCTGCGGCGGTCCCTACTCTTCCGGTCCCGGCTGCGGCTCCTCTTCTCTCGGCTCCGACTCCCTCGATCTTTGCTCCAGCTGCGATGTTTGTCGCTCCCATCAGGAGATTCACTGTGACTGCGCTTTTTGTGCCGCTCTCTTTCTCGCTCTGGGAAGAAGAAGTTTGTGCCAAAAGGACGGTGAAGTAAACAGAATCCAGGTGTCTTTATTTACAGAATGTTAGAGAGAAATAAAAATTAATACATAAATAAAATATTTTATTCCTATTCCAAAACAACATATTGTTGAAACTGAGATGTTTTACAATTTCAGATAAAATATTAGATCTTTTTGAATTTGCAACACAGAGTGTTTAACACTGGGTGTTTTTTGGAAAGGGGGTCAACTCCTTTTAACGTGGAGGAGCAGATACTCCACTCTGAGCTCCTCATCCTGGAACTGAGGGAGAACCCAGCTGATCTGCAGAGGAAGTGTTTGTGATCTGATTCCTTTAGTCTTCAGTTTAATGTCTCATGTTCTGTTCCATCTGTCCTGTTTATGAGGTTTTTAGTTTTGAAGTTGGTTTTGTTTTGTCCCTGTAACATTTAGTTTCACTCCAGTTATCAGGTGTTCTGTTTGTGGACTTCTCTCTCTCACTTAGTCCTGTAAGTTGGTTCATGTCTTTCACCAATTAGTCTCACTCCCTGCACCTGTGTCACCTCCTATTTAAGCGTCCCCGTGTCTCATGTCCCGTGTTGAGTAGTATTAGTCTGTCACACATAAGCCTGATCCTGTCTGTCAACACCATTTGGTTTTAAACCTTTCTTGGACTGTTTTGGGGTTCTGACTCTGCCTGCTCCCTTTTTGGATTTATCAGTGGATTCTTGGACTGTTTTTGGACACCGATGCTACTTCTGTTCCCTCATCAACCAGTAGGTGTACAATCATCCAGGAACATTCAGCTCCTGCAACTACCGGCTGTGTTCCAGTTAACCGTTACTCCCACAGTTCTGACTGTCTTTCACTGAATTAAATAAACTCTTTAAGAGCACTGCACCTGGTTTTTGTCTGTCCTTGCATCCGAGTTCAATTTTCAGCATAAACATAAAAGTCATATTTCATGTGACATAGTGTTTCCATGTTGGTCTCTAAACTAACAACTAAAACTTTGAAGTTTAATGAATCACAAGAACTTAATTTATGATAAAAACAAATGCGGTCCAGCTGTTGTTCCACATCTGTCGTTCCTGTTTTATTTCCATGATTAGATTTCCTCCCATTCGCTCTTATTTCTGTGAGATGTCAGTTCAACAAAGTAAAACCTTTTAACAAATAAATAAGGCTTCTGGTCAGAGACCTCAACTTTCATTAAATCTCATTTTAAACGCGGATTGGCTTTTTAGGCTTCTTTCATGTATACATTAATCTCTAAAACTTTTAGTTATTACAGATTTATTTAGGCTAAAAACAACAAAAAAAAAAAGATATATACTCTGAACTAAATAAACAGTAAATCTGCAGAGACAAGCTCAGTATTTGCCGCAGTTCTTATTTCTGATAAGTTATTGATTTAAGAACTTCAAGTACCTTTTCTTTTGAAGTAAAAATAAATTATATCTCCTAATCAGATATTGATGTTAAAAGATGAGGGCTCCAGACCCCCTTCAGTCTACATGTCGGATTTCCGTGATACCCGAGAAGGTGTAAAATAAAGACACAGTAAACACAGAAAACCATCGAAATTTGCTGTCAAGTTGCGATTTTCATTCACAAAACGAACGAGCTAACGGTCCGCACCACCGTTCCGTTGCTAGCTTGGACACCGAACCGGGACAGAAAGAAAAGCAGGTAACGGAAACTCACCTTGTCGATTCTCGCTCAGCTGTTTTTCAAACTCCTCGAAATCTGACATTCTATCCGTCACGTTGCGGAGATAAAATACCGCCGCTCTCACGCGCCTGACAGCGAATATTAAGACGAAGTGTCCGCTGTCAGTGCACAAAACACGGTAAGTTACCTGTGAGCTCACCTAACCCACAACATCCGGCAAGTCCTTCACAATAAACGTCTCTGACGTTATTCTGTTGCAACTAAAACATTTTGTAAACAATGAACATATAATTATACAAGAACTGTAAATATATTTTTCTACTCTGTATATTCAGCTGTATTTTAAAAGTAAATGCTTTTCAATTTAAATGTATCACTCTTAATTCTTATGTTTTTAAAATAACAACAAAATCATTTTGTCTTTATTAGTTTTTAATAATGATCACAACAGTAATGATCTGTAAGTTAACATATTATTTTATCGGGGAATATTTTTGAATAGCCTTGCATCAAGGATGGATTTGCATGACAAAAATGATTCTTCCAATATATAAACTGTAAAGTTCACTGAACACATTCCATGGTTCTCATGAAAGCTGACTCTGGAGGAAGTGCAAACATTAAAATGGGATCAGTGAGCTTTGGAATATAGATAAATATGTTTGTGTGTTAGTGTATGTGTTGCACATGGTAAGAACATGAGATTATTTTGCTTAAAGTTTTCATGCAGCTTATGGAAACTCGTCTCCTCCCAGTTAGTCATTCCATACATACCACATTGACAACATAGATGGAAAACAAGCGAGTCAGCTGTGCTGCTATTAAAAGAGCTCAAATCTCAAAGTATTCCTATGGAAGGCAGCCACTTGTCATACTGGAGGAGCTCTGCCGAGGTGTCCAGCTCCTCTGGAGAGAATTAAACTAGACTTCCTGCAGAGGACCAAGAATCGGTAAGTGGTAACCAGCTAATTCTGTTCTTTTTGCATTTTAGAAGACACTATCTGGCTTCATTCTATCAGGGATTTATCTGACATGATACAACTAAATATCAGCAACACTTTAATGTTTTTATTCCAAAGTCAAAAACAGAACAGAATGATGACGTGTTTGGTTGTTTCATGATCATCAGGTGGAATAATGTGTTGAGTTCTCTGGACACTGAGAGCTGCTTGTTCTATTTTAGTGACAGTTTATATTTAGAAGCCTCTTCTTGGGGCTTTACATGGTGAATCTAAATGCAGTGTTTTGTTTGAATGTTTCTACAATGATGGTTTAGGATTGATGGAAATAACAGTATGGAGGAAAATACGCAAAAATACGCCAACAATTTAGTTGCTGTTGTGAACATGTTTAAAATATCTTCTTTGTTTTTGTTTCAGAACTGTTAGAACTCATAGTTACATAGAAAAATGATTGTAGAGGGTGAGATGGATTCCAATGTATCGGAGCCGGTGAGATTCTTGGTGTTAAACATTCATTTAGTAGAAACTAAAAAAGTAAAACATTTAACATCTCATCCCAAAAATCATCTTCCATGTAGAAAGTCTACTTACATCCTGAAACATGCTTTAACACAATACAGATGAATTTTATTATGATAGATGTTTCTGACACTTTAGTTCTTAAATTAAATATTGTTTTAAATTGTATTTGCTTCTGTCTGCTTCAAAGACAAAAGCTAGTTGTAAGATTTTCCTGACAGTCTCTGTATGAAACTACTGAATTAAAAATGGGATAAAAGTTATAAATCTCAACATTTTAAAGGTACTGATGTTTATTTGGTTTCTGGCTCCTTCTAGCTGCTGCAGCTCTCACAGAAAGACATTTGTATCTGAGTTGTGACGAGTTAAAAAAATACAAGTAGAGATAAGGTTTAGTAAGGTTTAAGAATTGCTTCCCTTTTTCTTTTCCATGTTCTGAGCTAAGATAAACAGATTTCTATCTAATATATAAAAAACTAAAATGACAGTTGTTAATTAACAGGATTCTGAAGTATTGGGATCTACTTTACATTTTAGGATCACCGTTTTCCTTTTTCTTTTTGTGCTAAGCTAACTAGCTGCTGGTCTTCGTCATATCTGTTTGTGTTAAGCATGTTGGACAGAAAAACGTGTGACTTTTTATTTAATATTTTGTGATAATCCTCAAAGTTATTTTCCTCATTTACTGCACATCTAAAATAATGAAGGTTTTTTTCAGGACGTCCTGTTGGACATGGACTGGGCATGGACCACCTCTGTCCTTGTGGTGCCCTTTGTGGTCATTGTGACAGCTGGATTTTTCTACCTTTACGGTGTGATCATCACTCTGCTGTCTAAAACATCTGTACGCAATAAGGTGGTTGTTATAACTGATGCTTTATCTGGGCTTGGAAAAGGTAACACAAACACAGAAAATTATTCAGGTGTCTTTGAATGAGGTTGAATTTATAAGTTTTGTGTTTGTGTGAAGAATGTGCAGGTGTGTTCCATAAAGGCGGAGCCAGGCTGATCCTCTGTGGGAAAAGTTGGGAGAAGCTTGAAGAACTTGCAGATGATTTGGCAAATGCTTCTGATCCTACAGTTGTAAGTTAAAACAAACATGGTGCAGCACTGGTTATGGAAAAAAGGTCTCATTTAAAACTCAGTATTCATCATGTGTCAGAAAAATATTATTTTATATCAGAAAAGGTTGTTTATGATCAATTTTCACAATAATATCTCATATGGTCCAACACACAGGCGAGGATGACGGTAAAAAAGTAAAACCTTTTTTCAGATACATTAAATGAAAGTGGAAACGTCCTCTGAATTAAAAAGAGAAAACGTTCATGTCACAACTTACCTGCTCACATAGCGTCTCATCCTCTCCTTCTTCCTCAGACTTTCCCCCCAAAGATTGTGTTGCTAGACTTTGGTGATTTGGACAGCATGGCTGAGGTCGTTGAAGAGATCCTGGAGTGTTACGGCAGCTTGGACATTCTCATCTTCAACAGCAGCATGAAGGTCAAAGCTCCTGCACAGAGTCTGTCTCTTGAGATGGACAAGCTTCTGATGGACAACAACTACTTTGGACCCGTCACACTGGCGAAAGGTAGTTAACTGAAATATGACAAATTAGATTTTTGATGATGAAGCTGTAAAAGGTTTGTGGGCGTCTCTGTTTCAGGTGTGCTGCCCTCTATGATCTCTAGAAGACGTGGTCATCTGATCCTGGTTAACAGCATCCAAGGAAAACTAGCTGTGCCTTTTCGTACTGCATGTGAGTTCAAGGATTTATTGGATTTTATTGATTTGGATCTGCATTAGAAGATCAAGGTCCCAAAAATCAAACTAAAATCTCAACCTTTTAAATCCATGTTCTAGATGCAGCTTCCAAGCATGCAGTTCAGGCTTTCTTCGACTGCCTGAGAGCTGAAGTGGAAGAGTTCAGTATCTCTGTCAGCACTATCAACCACACCTTTATCAGCTGCGTTGCATCTGAAACAACAGAAGCGGCAACTTCCAGATCCCTCCTCCGCTCACGTGAGTAAAACCTGACAAGACCCGGCAGGAATTTCAACACACACATTATTTAATATCAGCTACAAAACACGGGCCACTCGGGTTGAAAGTGTCTTTTCTCCCTGCAGTGTTGTACATCAAGAAGCCGCTTGGTATTTCTCCAGGTGAGGCAACCACTGAGATAATAAAGACCTTAAACAACAAGAAGAAAGAAGTGCTTATTGCTCCGTCTCTGCCCAAAATGGCTATTTATGCCAGATCGTTCTTCCCTAACATGTTCTTTGCGGTGGTGGCTGCAGGAGTGAAAAACTCTGCAGCCCTGGAGAAGATGTAAAGATGCTGCTTCATGTTATCTTCATATGTATCACAGAGCCTTTTATCATGCAAACAACACAAACAGGTGAAAATAACTAAATAAGAGCATGTTGGTTTTTAGGAAACAAATTCCTTTACTCTTTTAAAAACTGTGTGCAAAGCTGCTCAACTGGAATGAAAATACTGTATATATGTTTTGTGATTTTAAAAGTGTCTAATACTGAGAAGAAATCAGTTGTCATAACATTTCAGAGCCTATAACACAATTTAGGTTTAAATTTGTGTTTTTTTTTTAATTAAAATAAAAATGCTCCACACCTCAGTGCTGAATGGTGAATAAAAAGACAATGGGAAATAATTTGTATTCTTTCTTTATTATTAAATGTATTAAGTCTGCTTTTTTTGTCTAAAATCTTTTACATTTTGTTGACTCTAAGATCACATAAACAAAAAAAAATTGATCTGTCATATTTTAAGACTAATAAAACAAGCATACGATTATATTAAACATAATATTTAATTTTTTGTCATGGATTTTAGTTTTTGTTGATAAATGCGCAGTTACATAAATTATTGCTGATTGGCGCCCTCTGGCGGACAGGCTGCAACACCCGTGTTCGTCTCCTCGTGTGTTCTGCGATAACAAATGGCCTTAAAAATAGCGTCTAAACTTTGTAAACTAAATCAGCGCATTATTGCCTTTCAATCCGCGTATTGCACGTCAAGCCACAGCGGAAGTTTTACTGTTAAACATGACCGAAACAACCGGTGCTTCACCGTTACTCCGAGCTGCGGTGCAGGTGAGCTCACATCCGGGGTTGAGGATCCGGTTCCAGGGCAGTTTGCGCAGGAGATTCCGGAGGCTCAAGCTGCGGCCTGTTCACGCAAGTTTATAGACTGATGATTGAAAACAGACAGATATTTTTTATTGCAACAGATGAGTTGGATTTTAGTCAGATGGAACACAGCACCGTGTCCCTCAGGGAGAGCCAAACTGTATCTGCCAAACTTCATTTTAAAACCCGCATTGTTTCTGTCCCTTTGACTTTAAACAGCTGCTTCCCAATACCGTGACTGAAATGCGATAAAACCTGTGACAACAATCCGACTAAGAGTTCGGCATTGGTATTATGCTAAATGTAACGCTTTTGACACAGTTTTAGTAAACATAAGCACAGTTCTACTACGAGCTAAATCAGCGTATTTCTGAAGGGAGTTCAGTAAGCTTTTTTAAAATCAGATTTATTTTTCCTGTTATTCTTAGCTATTTTAGTAAGATGAAACAAATAAAAATCGACTCTAAATACTCCAAATCAGTGGCTGCTCAGCTCATCTATGAATCTCCACAATTTTTAATCTTCTTTAAACTTCCTGTCAGATTTGATGGAACATGGAACCTTTGGTTCTTTTCACAGGGGCCAATGAAAGTGCAGTGTTGTACTACAAGTTCACCGGGGAAAAGGAGGTGGACCTGATGTCAACATTTGTACCTGAAACACTCAGAGGTCAGCGTATTGCAGCGCTTCTCTCACAGGTAAGAGTCTCCAGGCATCAGTTTTCTGTTAAATATGTGTAAGAAAGTCTTAAATATGCTCATTTTACAGGCCGCCATGGACTTTCTGGTAGAAGAGAACTTAAAGGCTCACATTTCCTGTTGGTACATACAGAAATACATTGATGAAGAACCCCAGCAGCGGTACAAGGACCTGATCATCACTTGACTGCTTGGACCACAAGCTGTGTGCATTTTATTATCTGCACAATGATTTACAATAAGATTTCAATGAAATTGATGTGTTTCAGAATCATTCAAAGAATGTTAGGTGCGTTAGAGTGAAATAGTGGCAATACTGATATGTAATTTCTTCTAATTTTCATATGAAGTTGTGTTTTTAATGTTTGTGTATTTTGATTGTATTTATTTTTGTTAATTTGTCTAATTAAAACAATATGAAATAATGTTATTTTTAAAGTCTCTTGATAAAACAGCACCATTTGACGTCTGTAGATGTTCATAAAAACACCATTAGAAATAATTTTTTGGTTCTATGCATGAATTATTTTTCAAAGAAAATCTCCATCATCTTTTTAAACTCAGTTTTTGTAGGATCAGGAGCTCTAATGATGTTTCAGTTTGTCAACCAGATTTTACTGTAATCCACCCGGTGACATTTCTGCTGTTTACAGAAGAGTCAGACAACAACCCAAACTCTTAAGAGTTTGTGCTTTCCATCTCACAAATATTTGAAAAAACTTTATAACTATATGGACATTTTTTTATAGCAAAATTTAGCCCCCAAAAAACATCAAATGACTAAGATCTAATTAGTTCTGGGGCATGAATATATTGAAAACATAAAAATGTTTGTTGAATGTCTTTCTGTCTTTGCAACATTTTTCTGAGAGTGACGGATGAGCTCAGCGAGCACATTGTAACTTGGATATTTGCCATTAAATGAGATTAAATGTGCTGCAGCAGAAGCTGGTTTATCTGAAATGAAAAATAAGACAAACGGAGGAACCAAATGATAAGAGCTCAGCTGCTATCAGCGGACTGTAATTGGATTTGGTCTATTGTTTATCTCTGTTGATCTGAAGAGCTTACATTCATTTAAAAAAACAGTTGTGTTTCATTTTGTATCTTCATTGTGTCTTCAGTTGTTAAAGACAGAGGAGCATTTCTGCTTTGTGCTTCAGTCCATCAACATCTGACGTGAACGTGAAACAGATCGTGTCCACCATATGAATCATTTACTTCTGTTCCAAAGGATGTCAGCGTTATCTTATCAAAGACTTCCTGGGATTCTTGTTTTCATCAGCAGCCAATCACAAATAACCATCAGTGAAAGATGCTGTCAGGAAAAATCAGTCATCTCACCTGTTGCTAGGTGACAGTCATGCGCAGCTTTGCTTAACCAAATCAGAGTTTTTTATTGATACTCCAGAAGAAAACAAACTTCTGGACACAAACAGACCAACACGACTGAAAAAGACAAAAAGAATATTTTATATTTTTGTCAGTGACCCTGAGTTTTTTTTTTTCAGTCATTTGTCTTTCCAACATAAGATTTTAGAGAATTTTGTTGTTTGGATCAGGGGTCAGCTCAGTGACACATCCATGATTCTGGAGTCTGGTACCGTTCTGCATGTTTAGTTTCACTCTTCAGCAGGAAGTGTTGATGCATTCTGGGTGAAAGAAGGCAGATTGAGTGAAGGTTGATGCAGAAAGCATGAAGGATGAATCCTGAAGCAGCAGAAGGTTCATCCTCCAGTCCTGCAGCCTTCTTCTCTGTGGCATCATCAAAACTGTCCATGTTGGATTATCAGTAAGAAAATAATCTGTCTTCTGAACAAGGCAAGGAACCAAACAAATATTCTCCTGGTTCAGTTAATTAATCTGGGAACAGAGTTCATTTGACCTAATTTTCAACAATATGCTTCTCCTTGTTCTGGTACATTGTCCATTTCTTCAAACACATACGGGGTTCCTGTTGGTGGCTTGTGGCCATTTACTAACGGTTCTGATGGTATTTCTGCATCCGTGGACTCAGCAGTCAAATACACGTCCCACATCTGCTCTGGGAGACCCAGTTCCACCATTTTCTGCTTGATCATTAGATTCTTCTCAATGTTATGTCGCTTGTATTTAAACTCTATGATGGTCTTTGTGTACCTGTTCAGTGTTGTCACTGCAGAGCCCATGCAGGTGCCAAAAGAGCACCACGCTAAGCTGGAACAAGAGGAAGAGAAACCGGGTCAAGCACAAACGTTATTCTCAGTTCAGTTACATGTTTGGTAAATAACTGTAAGTTATGTCAAAATTTAGAAATCTTTTTGTTTTTATTTGATAAAATAAATAATTATTATGATAAATAAATAACTGGAAAGCAGGTCACTCCCAAAATCGAACTGATTGGTTCCTAACCTATCACGAAAATTATATCCATATCTGTTTATTACATTTCAAGTTATCTTGTTAGCAAACAAACATACAAACAGATGAACCGACAACTACATAGTACTTTAACAAAAACATAATCTCTTAACTAGAAAGTGCTCAGAGAGCACAAACCTCCATCAAGCAGCTCATTTAGCCCAAAATGTGGTTTACACCTAAAACTTACAGTCCCACGTCTGTTTAATCAACATTATTGGACTTCTTGATGATGCAAACATACATTTAGTCTTTCAAAACCTTTAAATATCAGAATTAGTTCAATATTTATTCATGGAAATTTATGTTTCCACAATAGAGACTGTTTTTTCTATAATTCCACACATCAGCGTAAACAGTGTCTCAAGTATAATTTGGTATCAGGTTCAAATCAAAAACTTTATTTATTACCTCACATTATGAAACATGTCATGAACCCTGTAAAATCCAGCTTTCTGGATCACCACATCCATCAGTCATATCCAACATTGCTATGTGGGAGAACCTGCTGGTGGTGTCCTGTAAAAATTTACTAGTTGCCAAGATAAAATCAAAACTACTAAAACTGGTTTGATCTCACAATAATGAAGATTCCTTTAATAAATTCCTGGATCCAGATGGTCTGGATTCTAAAATATAATTGACTGGCTGTTATTTCCAACTTCTCCTTTGAGTTGTATTGTTTACAAATAAACAGGTAAATTAACAGCACGAGAAAGGAAACCTCTTTGGAGGAGGTGTAATAAATTATTATTATGAAAGATTTCTGAGAAAATAAAAGCAGAGCTTACGCATACGACCAGCTGTAGTCCCATGTTTTGGGCCTCCAGTCTTCTGGTCCCATGGAGACAGCCAGATGAAATATGGTGGTAAACATCATGTGGGCCACCATCCCACAAAGGCCTGAGAAAAACAGCAAATCTATAAATATTCAGAGCATAAAGCACATTTGTTTTCTACTTATTATCTGATACTTCAGTGATCTAGGAGTGAAATGTGGAGCAATATAAATGATCTTCTCGACACAGCTTGCACTGTTTCAGGTCACTGATTTACAGCAACAGACACTTTCAAAAGTTCTCAGAGTTTCAAGGTGAATGTGTTCATATTTTTCGGGCTGGTTAGAACCTTAGTAAGGATGTTTCTGTGGCAAACTGAAGAAACTATTTTGAGATTTTGGAGCAGGCACTTGCACCCTGTCTTCTCAGTCTACTGTCTATAAGAACCAATGTCTCTTTACTGTAACAGTGATGCAGGTTTCCATCAGCTTGCAGCAAATGTATGTGTACTTCCAGGGTTGTTCCTGACCATATTAATTAACATGCATCAGCTTAGAGTAAAAGATGTAATTACAACTTTTGCATAATTGATTCAGCTAATAACATGTTGAGAAATTAAACGATAATCCGAGTAAATTCAAAAGGCTGTTTTCAAATGATGAAAAAAAAAAACTATCAAAACCGCATTGGCATTGTCTGAATAAGTAATTGCCCCCAAACCTATTGATGATTATCTCTGGCAGCAACAACTGCAATCCAGTTTTTGTGATAACTGACAATGAGTCTTTCAGTTCAGGAACTTTAGTCTGCTCATCTTTTCAAAATTATTTTAATTCAACCACATTGGAAACAAACAAACAGACAGACAGACAGACAGACAGACAGACAGACAGACAGACAGACAGACAGACAGACAGATAAATAAACAAACACTTCTAAACAGTGATCTTTTTCAGTCTTGCTGGTGCGTCTCAGATCCTGCAGAACCCAAATACTTTTGACATTCTCCTTCAGGATTTTCTGATGAGAGCAGAATTCATTGCTCAACCAGTCACAGCATGCAGGTCCTGAAGCACATTACCAGCACCAGGTTTAACTCTTGGTGTGATGTTCTTTTTCTGAAATGCAGTGTTAGATTTACACTCCTTTGCACACCTTCCAAAAAGTTTTCTTTGGTCTTGTTAGTTCTCTGAATATTTATCCTAAAGTCAGATCGTTGTTTTTTTTTATCAGCAGTAGTATTTGCTTTTGATCTCCTCCATGAAGGAAATTTTTCTACATGAATCATGAACTCTGACCTTAACTCAGGTGTGGCTGCAGGTTTTTACTGTGTCTGAGCAGGGAGACTTCAAAAACCTGCAGCCACACCGGTCCTGGTGGACCTGGATTCCCCACCCCTGCCTTAACTGATGCAGGTGAGGACTGCAGTAGTTTAGATGTTCTTCTGGGTTCTCCTGTGACCTCATGGGTGACTCGTTGATGAACTTGTGGGGTAATTTAGTTGGTTCTAGGAAGATTCTTTACTGTTTGGAGAACCAGGGTTGGGAAACACTGTTCTGGAATGCCAGAGCTTTAGAAATATCTCTGTAACTCTTGAAGACTTCTAGATGTTGATTTGTTTTGCTCCAGTTCTTGAACAGAGTAATTACTTTTTCACACAGGACCAGGTTTGTTTGGATCATAATTTAAAAAATGCATTTCTAAAATCTTTTGTTAGTATCACAGTCATGTAGCTTCGTCACCTGTTTCTCACTTTAACTTTTTTGGATCAACTGTTACAGCTAAAAGTTCTAATTCAGATTTTTATTTACATGTATTCACATCTAACTTTTTTAGGTTAAAATTTTTCTACAAGAACTTTTTAAAACCATCCAGGATCTTTCTGTATGGAGTTTGCATGTTCTCCCCGTGCATGCATGGGCTTTTTAGGGATCTTCCCCCTACAGAAAACATGCATGAGGTTAATTTGCAACACTAAATTAGCCCTAGAAGTGAGTGCATGTGTAAATGGTTGTTTATTTCTATGAATCCGTGATAGACTGATGACCCGTCCAGGTTTAGCCCCGCCTCTCACCCAATGACCGCTGGAGATAGACACCAGCTCCCTGCGACACTGAACAGGAAGAAGTGGCTAAAAAAAATAGATCGATGGATTTACACATTTTGCATTTTCTGAAAAGCAGCTAAAAAGTGAAAATCCCTTTTATGTACAGTGGGGCAAAAAAGTATTTAGTCAGCCACCAATTGTGTAAGTTCTCCCACTTAAAAAGATCAGAGAGGCCTGTAATTTTCATCATAGGTATACCTCAACTATGAGAGACAAAATGAGGAAAAAAAATCCAGAAAATCACATTGTCTGATTTTTAAAGAATTTATTTGCAAATTATGGTGGAAAATAAGTATTTGGTCAATAACAAAAGTTAATCTCAATACTTTCTTATATAGCCTTTGTTGGCAATGACAGAGGTCAAACGTTTTCTGTAAGTCTTCACAAGGTTTTTACACACTGTTGCTGGTATTTTGGCCCATTCCTCCATGCAGATCTCCTCTAGAGCAGTGATGTTTTGGGGCTGACGCTGGGCAACATGGACTTTCAACTCCCTCCAGAGATTTTCTATGGGGTTGAGATCTGGAGACTGGCTAGGTCACTCCAGGACCTTGAAATGCTTCTTACGAAGCCACTCCTTCGTTGCCCGGGCGGTGTGTTTGGGATCATTGTCATGCTGAAAGACCCAGCCACGTCTCATTTTCAATGCCCTTGCTGATGGAAGGAGGTTTTCACTCAAAATCTTACGATACATGGCCCCATTCATTCTTTCCTTTACACGGATCAGTCGTCCTGGTCCCCTTGCAGAAAAACAGCCCCAAAGCATGATGTTTCCACCCCCATGCTTTACAGTAGGTATGGTGTTCTTTGGATCCAACTCAGCATTCTTTCCCCTCCAAACACGACAAGTTGAGTTTCTACCAAAAAGTTCTATTTTGGTTTCATCTGACCATATGATGTTCTCCCAATCCTCTTCTGGATCATCCAAATGCTCTCTAGCAAACCGCAGACGGGCCTGGACGTGTCCTGGCTTCAGCAGGGGGACACGTCTGGCACTGCAGGATTTGAGTCCCTGGCGGCGTAGTGTGTTACTGATGGTAGCCTTTGTTACTTTGGTCCCAGCTCTCTGCAGGTCATTCACTAGGTCCCTCCGTGTGGTTCTGGGATTTTTGCTCACCGTTCTTGTGATCATTTTGACCCCACGGGGTGAGATCTTGCGTGGAGCCCCAGATCGAGGGAGATTACCAGTGGTCTTGTATGTCTTCCATTTTCTAATAATTGCTCCCACAGTTGATTTCTTCACACCAAGCTGCTTACCTATTGCAGATTCAGTCTTCCCAGCCTGGTGAAGGTCTACAATTTTGTTTCTGGTGTCCTTTGACAGCTCTTTGGTCTTGGCCATAGTGGAGTTTGGAGCGTGACTGTTTGAGGTTGTGGACAGGTGTCTTTTATACTGATAACGAGTTCACACAGGTGCCATTAATACAGGTAACGAGTGGAGGACCGAGGAGCCTCTTAAAGAAGTTACAGGTCTGTGAAAGCCAGAAATCTTACTTGTTTGTAGGTGACCAAATACTTATTTTCCACCATAATTTGCAAATAAATTCTTTAAAAATCAGACAATGTGATTTTCTGGATTATTTTTCCTCATTTTGTCTCTCATAGTTGAGGTATACCTATGATGAAAATTACAGGCCTCTCTGATCTTTTTAAGTGGCAGAACTTACACAATTGGTGGCTGACTAAATACTTTTTTGCCCCACTGTACATCTATAACACCCCCCCCGGCCTTGATCTTAAGATTGTTTTTTATCCAGAGAAACTACTTCTTAATACAACATGAGCAAAAACCTAAAGATTATATCTGTTAAAATGCCAGAAAACATTGGTTCAACTAACTTTGGTGACATTAAACGGAGATACGTGACATTCTAACATCAGTGCGGTGAGGTAAATACGCTTGGCTGATTCTGGTCATCCCTCAGCCAACAGTCAGCTTCTCCACAGCTGTTTTTTTCTTGGGATTAAATGAAAACAACGGGGGGGATGGGAGTCAGGCACTGAGAGGGAAGTGGGGGCAGGAGGGAGGTCCTATGCGCAGGTCTTGGCACAGCCCAAAACCACTGCCCTGGTTTCAATCTGATTACTTCACAAACCAGCAAATCCTCTGCTGCAGTGAGTAGGAACAGTAGAGTCAGCTGTTCTGGTACTTGACTGTCAGCTTCATCTCATTCAGTCTCCGTGACCTGCTGCCCTGCTCCTTCTCTTACTTGTTTATTGCTCCTCTTGTGGGCGGCCATATGTTTCATTAAGATAAAGAACAGTTTGTTGACATCAGTAGACCCTTAAAATGAACAATTCAAACATAAATCCCTCAAAGCCTAAATACAGAGCAAAAACTAGAGTGCTGCTCACAAACAGAAATGTCAAAAAGAAAAGTAGGATGTAAAGCGGTCACTCTATATTTGAATGTAGATGCTGATGGTTTGATCTCTGACTCTGAAACATGCTTGAGGAGCTTCAGAACCCAACACTGTCCCAGTTTTAATATCCCTTTTGGTAAGAACGTTAGCACAATAATGTTTTCAAAAGCTGTTTTACTGTTACCTGAGAGAGCTGTGCACATGGCGGCGAAGGCACTGAGTTTCAGCTTGTTCATGATGCTGAAGCAGGGACATTGCTCCAAAATCATCAGAGCCCCACCTATGAAAAGCAGGCTGAGATACAGGCTCTCAGCAACAACACATAACCAAAGCACTCCTGGAAAACAGAAAGGAGGGGCAGAAATCAGTTCTACAGTCCTCATCTCACCTCATATCTGATGGAT
Source organism: Pachypanchax playfairii (assembly GCA_006937955.1). Lineage (NCBI taxonomy): Eukaryota > Metazoa > Chordata > Actinopteri > Cyprinodontiformes > Aplocheilidae > Pachypanchax > Pachypanchax playfairii. The sequence continues at coordinate 1,849,879 of SSNP01000037.1, forward strand.
TATCCCACTTGTTCTGTTGCAGACATACAAGAGGGTCAAACAGGTCTGCTCATATCACATGCAGAGTTGAACCAGATTGTCTCGACTGCATGTATTTGGCTCCTAAAAGGACCCTTTTGTGTGTGCTGCGTTATGTCCTTTCACAATAAAATGACTTAAAAGTCATGTGACATGATATACATGAATTTATGTTGTATATAAATTTGCAAACAAGGTTTTTAATTATTCTATGTATTACCTAAGTGTGTATAACTTACTGAATCGGATTACTTTTCATAATTAATCAAGATGTTTGTATATAACTAACTTTAAATCTGGACCTGTTAATGTTGTAATTTTGACTTGTTGTTTCTATAAAATGTATTGAATTTAGTTTTTATTATGAGTTGATGATGTTAAACATAGAATTTAACTGGAATTATGGGAAGATGTAGAGAGTCAGAACAATTTATTGTTTAGATTAGTCATAATAACCACATAATTCACAAAGAATCACAAAGATTTATCCTCTCTCACACAGATGTCAGACTGTGTGTCAATAAACAATGACATCAAATAAATGTGTCCAACTTTTAGTTGTAATTTAATTTAAAAATTTTTGTTTAAGAAATGATTTTAGTGTCTATTAGAGGATTCAACAAGGACCGGAATTTAGAAACAAAAATATTTCTCAAGACTTGGTTTGTTCACAAAAAATAATGAAAAGTAAATTTCATATTTTGCATTAAAACTTTATTAATATCATAAAATTTGAAAAGAAAAAAGACTTTTCAGAAAATAAACACATTCTTCAGTGTGACAAATAGTACTAACATAAACTTCATTTCTGAAAACAGTGTCTTGTTTTGTGAAGAGAATTACATATTTTTGGGATCAACACTACATAATGCAGCTTTTTATAGAGTAATTTATAAATACTTTGATGTCAGTTTTAACATATTAGTCCTGAAATGTGTTCTTCACATTATTATGTGCATTCGGTGTTACGATTTTACCAACCTCTTTGATGTTCAGGAGCGATTTCAGCAAAGTTTCGACAGTCAAATCCTGTGAAATTAAAAACACATGACTTTCATTATAACATCAGGTGTCAGCTGCTGGTGGAGAAACATAAAACATCCTGCATAAATCTGTTGAAACGTCTCAGTTTTCATTACTTATTTTACACATATGTTTGGATTTAATCAGTCAAATTTAACATTAACAGTGAAAACTTGAATTTGATTTAGTAAATTAATATCTTGGTAATTTTTTGGTGAAAATAAACAGTATTTTACAATGTTGTTTTCACCTTTTTCTTCTTCTTTTATTACCAAAATGCAGCTTATCTGGTTGAAAATTTACTGGTAAAATATGATTAGAAAAACCTTCCATGTTTAATTTGACTTTATGTTTGGTTTGAAGAGATTTGCTTTAAGTCGAGAATTTAAGGACTTTATTGTAACAACCTGGTGCTGTGTTTTTTCAGCACTAATCTTTTTTTTTATAACATCTGTACATTTTCTGCATTTGTTTTCCCTTTATGTTATGTGCATGGTGTTATCCGTTCATACACACAATCAGGAAAAAGAGTAAACATTTTGTTCATATTTTATAAAACGCAGGACTGCGAGAAACACTATAGGCTCAACCTGCATCCCAAAGAATGTAGAAAAATGTTTGTCAAATTCATTTTTCTGCATTTTGGCTCCATTTAGTTGCAGTATGTGGATTTATAAGTTGCAAGTAAAAACATTTCTGATGGATTGTTTTCTGTAGCTGCAGTCAGATTCAGAGACGTTCACGCTCATCTTACCGTTCATGTCTGCTGCCTGTTCGCAGGAGAAAAATATCCCAGTATGGAACTTTCTTAAAATAAACTTCTCCTCTCCCGTCTCAAAGATGTACTGCACCTGTCGGCTGTCGTTCAGATTGGAGCTGTTGAAGCGAATGCAGTACCACTGCTTCACCTTCACAGGTGGGCCTGTGCAGAAGGGTTTGGCCACCTTCCTGGTCCCCTCACACCAGTAGCTGGTGGTCACCGCTGACACAGCAAAAGCTAAAGCCACAAAGTTGAGGGTAATTGCCAGGGAAGCCCGCCGCCCGTGCTCTAGCCTCATGGTCCAGGCCAGGCCAGAGGAGATGAAATGAAAAGCCGACTAATCCTGGCTTTCAATATGTAGCCACAGTGTTTTGCTTCCCAGCAGATATGTCAAATCTTCATAATCTTGTTGCATTTGGGTCTCCTTGGGTGAGAATTGTGAGCATCCCTCCTTCAGCTCTTTCTTTGTTCTTCCTCCTTGACTAAAACATTTCCTTTCTGGACCTCCACAGATGCAAAATACATCCATTCTTTTCTTTGCTTCACTTGGACTCCTCGACTTCTGATTGTATATTGTTCAACCAATTTGTCCTATTCATTGCTCCTCCCTTCCACAAATCAATATCATCCATTACAAATGGCAACTTGTGGTCCAGATTTCTGTTGAGCACAGCCTGAGGTAAGATTTAATCCAAAACCAGGCTCCCGCTGCTCACTTACACCCACCGCTGGCAAACTGATTGCAGCCAAAGGCAGAAGATCAAGTGCCTGTTTTACTTTGAGCAGTGACATAATGTGCGCAGTCTCATATCAAAATCCATCCATAATATGCATCTGTGTGTGTGTGTGTGTGTGTGTGTGTGTGTGTGTGTGAGAGAGAGAGAGAGAAAGCCTGGCAAAGCATCATGAATTCATCTTACATTGAGAAGTACTTTAAAAAAATTAAAAGGACTGTGGAGAAAACCTGAACTATTTGTCTTCTTCAGACAGCAAAATTAATTTCTGCAGCTCAAATCAGATCGCGTTTCACCAAAATAAAATCTGTGTTGCTTGGGTTGATGCTACTCTGAAGCATCTGAGATTAAAATAAGACGTATTTGGCTGCAAACGGTGTTCAAGGTGCAGCTTTTAGGGGATAAATGCAATGTTTAGTAGCTGTGTGAAAACTGATGAATGATTTAGTGATGGAAATGTCTTCCTTTTAGGAAAAAGAGTCTACGGTTCTTCTGTTTTTTTGACAACAAGGATATTTTTCTTGCCTGGTGGGCTTTCATATTGTACTGCATCATTATTTATAACAACATCTGGCGGGTTGCTGAAGTCAGAATTATACTGATTGATGTTGAACCTCGCATCATGTTCCGTTAGATGCTCACGTTTTACTTGTGCGTGTAAAATAGTCATATAGGCTGTTAATCAATGAAATAGTAAAACCTTATATAAATGGAAAATGGTTTCCTTTGTTTTTATAACTGAATTTGCAGGTTTATTCCAAAAATTAAACTTTACATTCTAATTTGACTCAGTTTAAGGAACATAAAGGCTAATTAAAACATGTCAAGTCAAAATTCACAGAAAAGGCCGAACACACTAAAAAAATCCCCATTTAAAAAGGATTTTTCTGTTTCAGTCTACAAATCTCATGAAGGGTCTATTATAGTTCCAAAATTTCAAACATAAGAGGATGTTAAATTACATATACATCTTATTTTGACCAGAAATACAAAATTTCACCTGCACCAGAAATAAATGTATTCAAGTTGCTTTAAACATTTTTGCTTCCACATGTTTCCCAATCAAATTTCCTGTAAAGCAAGTGCTGATTCACAGAGTCAAATCAAATCAAATCAAAACTTTATTTATATAGCACTTAATCATGCATGAAATGCAATTCAAAGTGCTTTACAAAATAAAATAATAAAAAAAGGCCCCACATACCCACATTCCCAGAAATAAATATTATTCCACAATAAAGCCCCTTCACAACATACCCTAACCGCACACACACAAACACACACACACATAAAAACATATGTTAAAAGAAACCTTCAAAACTCTAAAATCAGCTGAAAATTTTCTGATCTGTTTGTGTAAAAACTGAAAGGACATCGTTTGCTAAATTCCTGTTCAAACTTGAACTTGCGTGGGATCTAAACAATTCGCCAGAATATGAAAAGATTATTTAGAACCTCTGCAACCATGTAATAAAGGATATAAACACAGGATGAGTGAGCCCAGCATTACATCTGATGAAGCAGTAAGCCGGCTGTATGGTGAATATTATATAACACTACCTGCAGAAGTATGCAACTGACAGATGTGTGGTTTGAATAAAAAACCTGCAGTGATGTTCGCAATGATTCAAAGTTTTATGGGGATTTTTTGAGGGTGTCTCTGGTGATCAACAAAACTCATATAATTAGCTTTTATTTTAATAAATATAGTGGTAAAAAATCTAAATATATTCTTAGTAATTGTCCATTAAAAAATCTAAAAAGTTGGGAATACCTTGCAGCCAGATTTACTGATATTCGAGAGATTTCTGAAGATGTTTGTGACCACAAATGTTTATAATAATCCACATAATACATCAATGCAAAAAAGTAATAGAAAAGGTAAAAAAGAACATTTGCAAAGATTGAAAAACTTAATGATAGACACAGATTCCAGTATCTGTTAGATTGTCAGAGAAAAATGTTGACATTCCATTTATTGAGGAGAACGAGATGAGCTGCAGCTAAAAGGTTGTAGATTCATAATCTCCTCCGACAGTTCAGGATTTAAACTCATTCAGAAGCTGCACCTGTACAACGTGAAGACCTGTGACGTTCGGTGAGAATCAAACCCAATAAAAACAACTTCTGGCTGCCAGAGTGACCGGCTGACCATCCAGTATTTTTGTGTTCTTGTCTGATTTCTTAATGTGACACGCTCAAGTTTAAATCAACTTGAGTTTGGAGCAAACTATACATGTGTCAGCACACACATAAATATGAGAGGTGATGGTTTGCAGTTGAGTTTAAAGCAGCTAGGATGGAGATCAGCGCCTCCAAATCTGAGGTGATGGACCACAATCCAATTGTTGGGAGAAGTTACTGCCCCTGGTAGAGGAGGTAAAGGAGTTCAAGTCTCTCAGGGTCTTGTGAGGGTAGATGGCAGGGTGACATTAATAAACAGAAGGTGCAGACCTTTGTGAAGGATGGGGCATCTTTACCAATCAAACAATGTAAAATCAAAGATAGAAACATCAAGTTCAAAACACAAGCAGATAATTCCTCCATGAGAACTTGTAGTAAATATGATAACCATAGAAACTCTAGAGGGACCATCAGGGACACAAGAGACCCACTTAACCACCGTGATCTGTCTATGTTGATAGATGTTGTGATGGACCAGATGCTGCAGCACAATGAGTTTTTACCTGTTTGAGCTAAATGAACAAGAGAAAACTGAAGTTTAAGCTGTAGTTTCTTTCTACAAACAGTTATTTATTTAAACATAATACAAACTGGTTGTCAATGATTTTTATGTAAAGGAGTTATAGTTTGAGTGTTGTGACAATCCTGTTTTTATTGTAGTCTAATAAAACTCTCACAATTAAAACACTGACTGATCAACATTACACTGTCCATGTAATAAGTTCTTTGCAGAACATGATTTTTTTGGTCATCTTTTAAAATGGTCTTAACGGTTTTTCAAGCTGGAAGTTTTTCAGATTTTTGAGGACTTTGGCAACTTTTTCATTCAGTTTCAGTTCTTACCACAGACCATGTTCAGATGAATGTTTTAGGATGTGAAACTCTAATCTGTGAATCATTTGGATAAAAAGAAATACAAAAGAAACGATTGAATGTCTGTGTTGTGTTTAAACACAACTTACAAAGGAATGATTTAAAAATTGGATCTTGAAGCTTTTTGTTTGTCTCAAATACACAATTTTTTAGATGAATCTGTTAAAAAATGCAAAAGATAACAAAGTTTTCATGAGACAGATATAAAATATTTTGGTTCCAACAAGGTTGTTAACCAAAAAGCTGTTACAATTTCTCATACAGTAGAATGAAGTGATGAAATGGGATAAAGGTCCTGCGATGGAGACTTCCTGCTCTTTAAACACAACACATGCAGAGACTGTTCTGCTGGAGAGAGATTTATATGCATTTTTATATTTATGCATGTCTGAAACATCCATTTGTCTGTTTGCTTCTTTTTTGAACACATGATTAGACAAAAGTAACCAAAGTGCAGCGCTGGAGGGGATAAGATGGACGTCATTTATCAGCTAGTTATTGATGAGCATTGATCAGTCAGGTGTCCCTCAACAAGCTCAGCCATCAACGTGACACCTGCCACCACAGACTGATGGTCCAGCTCTACAGCATTAAACATTTTATTACACACAACTTTCAAAATAAATAATAATGTTGTAGGAACACTGTCGTATGTTTTATTATACAGGACTTACAGGTTATATTTCATTTATTCTTTAAGTTTTTTCTTGTATTATATCTTATAACACTCTGGTCGTTAATTGTTTGTCTCACATTTTATCTGGAACTGATTGAGGAAGTTTTTTAAGTTTTTAACCATCAACTTCAACTTAGATGTTATTTTTTTTTAATTACCTTCACTCCCTGTGGTTTTGGCATCACTGTAGCAGATGGTCTTGTAATCTGTTCAGAGATTATTACAGTGGAGACACAGATAATCTCATCTCATTGTGGGCGAGCAGTCGGCGCCACGCAGGGCTGCATGGCGACCCTCAGTGCGTCGGGTCAGGCACTCGTGAAGCCCTGTTAGCATCGGCTAATATACTGGGTTTTTTTCAGATTGTCTTTCTGGTGGATCTGGATCAAAAATGTCTTATATAACTTTGATTTACAACAAACTGAATAGCAAAAGCTTCTTTTTATTTAGCTACGATTAAAACACAAATCGAAGACAAACAGTAACTTTATGAAATGAGAGTATGAATATATGTCATTTTTAAAAACTGAATGCAATAATTGTGCTACCACAAGCTTCTAATTACTGCTGAAAACTAAAAATAAAGTGATGAAATGTAAGAAAATGTGCAGATACAGTATATATTTAGATGTAATGCAACACTCAGATATTCACCTCAAGTAAAAGGCTGTAATACACACACATTTGTGGCAAATGAAGCAAAATAACTTAGTATTAAAATATTTCTTGCATATTTCCATTTCACTGAATCATGGGAAGAGATTTTGAAAGAACTCGGTTGAAGATGTGCAGGTGTATTTTTCATGTAAAAATCATTTTGTCATCCTGCATTTTGCTTAAACTTCTTCTATTTAACTGTGTCTTTCAACAAAGGTGTCATGGCACTGTGACGTGTTTATCCTCTTTAGGACAGCTGCCTGGATTTAGGTAGTGATAACATAATCTCATTAAGCAGCAAGGCAGAGAAACTCCTCCGAACACTCTGCAGGTGTTTAACCCTCAAACGGAGGAAAAGAGGAAGAGGTGAAAGGGTTTTCACGTTTCAGAGCAGGATGGGGAACACAAAGAGCAGCGCTTTGTCAAAGGAACTCTTGGAAGAACTGAAATCCAACACAAAATATACTGAAGCTGAGCTCTGCACATGGTACCAGTCCTTCCTGAAAGAGTGTCCGAGTGGAAAGATCTCCAAGGAGCAGTTTGAAGGCATCTATGCCAGCTTCTTCCCAGGTGCAGACCCCACTGCGTATGCACGGCACGTATTCAGGAGTTTTGACACCAATGCAGACGGCACTTTGGATTTTAAGGAGTACATAGTTGCGCTGCACCTCACCTCTGGAGGAAAGACTCTGCAGAAGCTGGAGTGGGCCTTTGCCTTGTATGACGTGGACGGCAACGGAACCATCAGTAAAAATGAAATTCAAGAGATTGTTAGGGTACTTATGATTTTATTCCTGCAGTAGTTCATATGTTTTAGATTTTACCTCTGTTTAAAAACCTTTAATAACATGTACAAATGATAATTTAAGCTAGTTGTTTGTAGTTTGCTTTTTAAATTATTTTTAATTTCATGGATTTGAATTCTGCATGTTTTCATGATAAATCTTCCTCATAAGAAATAGACTTTCATCAGTATATCTGATGATGATATAAAAATTCTTACATAATCATCAGCTGTGTGAAATATTTGTCCTAGTTTCCTTTCCATAATTTAATAAGGCATTAACTATTCAATCATCTCAGTATTGTGTTTCTTCCTTTGCAGTCAATATTCAACATGATTCCCGCTGAGGACCAGACGAAACTCCCCGAGGATGAAAATACACCAGAAAAAAGGGCTGAAAAAATCTGGGCATTTTTCGGAAAGAAGGAAAATGGTAAGTTTCAAAATAAAACACATCTTAGTGCAGCAGCATTTGGGGGGAAAATCACTAAAATGTCTCATATTTCTACAAACACCTGACAATTTTTTTGTTCTTTGCAGACAAAATCACAGAAGGAGAATTCATTCAGGGAGTGATGGACAACAAGGACATCCTGCGGTTGATACAATATGATGAACCACAGAAAATTAAAGACAAGCTGAAAGAGAAGAAGCAATAAATCCAGGAACCATAAACGCAGCAGATAATTTTATCTTCTTGTGGGTTTTAAGACTGTTTTTATTTTTGTTTACATTTTAACTTGATGTGACTGCTTGTCAGTTTCAACTCAGTTCCGGTTTTTTGTTTCAAACCCAGAAAGTGTTTAAATGATTAAATCTGACAGGAAAGAAAAACTTGAAAGGATATTCTCTCTAAAACAGTTTAGATGCTTGACTTTAAACAAGAGATACAGAGACAGTTTGGTGGATGAAGCCAGTGGCACTGATTAGCTTTGAGTGTCCGACTTTCCAACCAGCTTCAGTATTTGTCGGCCAGCAGATAAATGACTGCCCAATTACTCTCTCCTCTCTGGCAGCAGCATGTTTTTTCACACTTGTTTTCATTCATTAGGTTAATTGAGAAAAAGTCAGAACAAGAGCTCCTTATAAAGGAATTAGGCTCAGGTTAACACTCTGCCTGCATGAGCCAATCCTATTAACAGCTGAAGGTCAGCTGAAACAAACAGGTGTCCCGTCTGGGTAATACGGACTTGACACGGAACAATACACTGCTTAAACATGCTCCACAAGTACTGTATTTATTCAGCTCAGTACATCTAAATATCACTTTTTTGATTTTAGTTTGAACTTCTCTGGCAACTTTACTGATGTGAATTGTACCAATGCACAATATAGTATGCTGTATTCAGTCACAATGTATATTCTAAAAAATGCCTTTAATGACTGAGGATGAAAAATAAATAATAATAATAAAAACACGTGAATTCTTGATGGTTTGAGTTTTTAAGAACTGCATCATCAAAGTGAACAGCACATAGACTGTGCTTTTTTAAAAAACTGAATATTTATAAAAGTGTGTAAAAACTGGAGCTGCAGAAGTTCTGAAATGTGCTGAAAGAACTTTACTGATTCATCTTTTATTTCAGCCTTGTTTAATTTACTTACAAGTTAGTTTTGAGAAGACTGCACTGATATTAGGAGGCCCCGCCCCCTCCCTCTCTGCTGTGCTGGAGCTCTTCTTGACTCCAGTCAACAGTAAACAGCTAATAACTGATGAGCCTCTAATTCTGATAAGTTAGATGAATCCCTGTCTGAACATAGTCAGTCAATCATTATCTGTACCTGCTTATTCCTTTTCTGGTGTCTATCTCCAGCAGTCACTGGGCGAGAGGCGGGGTTACACCTGGACAGGTCACATGTCCATCACAAGGCCGCATATAGACAGACACACACACCTCGGGACAATTTAAATGAACCTGTTTTTGCTGTAGGAGGAAGCTGGAGAAAACCCACACAAGATCCCAGCCTGGTTTCAAACTCAGGACTCTTCTTGCAGCAAGGCAAAGGTGCTACCGCCTGCACCACCGTGCAGCCCTCTGAATATAGTGACAGTGTGTAAAAGTTTTAAAAATGAAAGTCATCACATCCTGTTTAAGGCAGATCACTGCACCACATGAAGTAACAGAAGCAAAGACCCGGGTCAGAACATGGAGGACATACAACTTACACATGTTGTGCTTTCCCATTTTAATAAAGTACTTTTTAAACTGAACATCCTGCAGATGTAATATTTCTGAAATCCCAGATTCCCAGTACAGTTACATAATGACACAGTGCTCTGTTTAATTTTCAGAGGAGATTTATTTTGTACTCTGCATTCCTCAGTTCACGATCTGGACAGAGGTCACGTATAATCAAACATTCTCAAAACATTGGATGTAAACGTTCACCACACAGGGGCAGTTACCTCAAACGTTACGTCATCATAAACTCTTATCAGGAACATTTAGTTGGAACAGAACAGCGCACAACATTGACACACATCGATGAAACCTCTACAACACATACAATATCTAAAACCTGCACATGTATCCATCTGGGCTCAAAGCAAAGAGGACTACAGCTCTTCTGTAAAGTCAGAGGAGGAGGATTTCCTCTTAGTAGCACAAAATCAATCGTCAATGCATTTTTTTATGCAGCTGATTTCTATCTGTCTTGTTTTAAATTACATCTTTTGTGCCAGACAGTTTGATTTGTTGTTTAGTTGTCCTTTTGGAAAAAAAGAACAAAAGAATCTGATCTGAATAAATTCAGGATGAACACACAGTAAAATGTGAAGACGACAGACAAATGCACGTGAACACAGACACGTATTGTACATGCAGATCTGTTGCATTTTTACAGATGTTTGCCGTTAGCTTTTGATCCAGCGGATCGACTCAAACTATAAATGCAGAATCTAAAATTCTCTTTGTTGATGCTCCATTTGCTTCTTTTTTTTTATTTCTTCTGCATATTCGCCTTGTCATTTAACACCACCAGAAAAATATTCCCTGGGCATTTACCAAAAATAAAACAACATTGTACAGTGCAAACACTTGTCAGTCTGAACATCTGTAGCTTGTTAAAACGTTTGACAGCAAAATACATCTAGCCAGTATGTACAAATGTACACTGATGCAGAGAATAGATCAAGGACATTCCAGGTATAGAAACCGTTAGGCACTGAAAGGTGTTTCAGAGTAACTTGGACAACCTTTTTACTCCAGACTGATCCAAAATGGCTTCCGGCCTAAATCTGATCCACCACTGTGTGTTTTGAATAATTGAGGTTACTGGATATTAACGCTGTACACTTTTTTTTTTTTTTTTACTTTCAGAAAGTTCCTAAATTAATTACAAGATACAGATCACCTTGTGCAAATTCAATGAACTACACAAAACAACCATCATGTTTCCACAAGTTGTTCAGCTCTCCGTATACAGCGAAAGCAAGATATTCAAAACATGCAGTTTCCACCAAAATGAACCAGCAAAATATATGAAAATATATCATCATATTCATCGTTACATCTCAGTACGCTTCAGTTTTGTATCTAAAATAAAGTTAATACCAATAATCAGACAGTAATTTTCTCTTTTTGTTTGGTTTGCGCCAACTTAAAAAGCTAAATTAATGTTTTTAATCATTTACAACAAGTAAACAGCAGAGTACATTAAATGGCATTCAGTAAGCTAATGTGGATTATGATGGGGTCAAAATTTAGCAGGAACATGCTGGTACTTTGATCCATGTCTATTTCCTGGACTTCTCCTTCTTGTGTTTCCAGTCAGAATGAGCAGAACTCACAAATCTGAACATGCACTGTCCACTGATCAGCAAAATCAGAAGTGTTCAGTGAACATGTCATAATACTGAAACCAGGACAGCTGATCCCAGGTCAGGACCATCTATAGGTCCATGTCTACGGGCCGAACATCCCCGGTTTTATTCTCTTTCACCCACAGCTCTCTGTCTTTGGCTGGATCCACGTTCTGCAGCAGCTGGTCAACCGGTTCCACCGTCTGGAGATGTAAAAAACATTCTCATATGATGTTAATCAGGTCAGTCATTAGTCTTCTGAACAGTTTGTTGCTGTATGTGTATGAAATTTTTAACTAATGACTAAACTGCAGTTCTTTTTTGTTCAAGATTTTAGGGAAATTCAAATCATGTGTTTCAAAATATATTAGCATTTTTAGAAATTTCTCCTGCTTCATTTTCTTGATCTTTTGAAACAGAACAACTAAGTTTGGAAACAACAAATATGATCAATAATCAATGGTAAAAAAAACCCATACTGCAAGAAAGGCGGTTAAAATTGAAAATAAATGCAGCAACCAGCTGCAGAGACGTCAGATTGAAGCAGAAACTCACACTCTGGTTGAACATGTCTGTTTCATGCCTCAGAGTCGTGTACTGACGCAGATGCTGCTGAATCCATTCAATCCGCTCGACCTCGAGTTTCTCCAGCTCCTGCAGACGAGAGAAGTCAAACCAGCAGGAATTAGCAGGTTTTACAGCTCAGACCTCAAACAGAAGCAACAGATTATTAGTGTTAATCTGTGTGTTACCATGCTGGTTGTGACCATTTCCTCAAACCATTTGGACTGAGTTTGATTGTAGAGGTCGACACAACGCATCAGGTCATCTCCTGCAGAGAAACAGCAAGAGAATTTGTTCTATGAGATGCTTATTGGTTTCTGCTGTAACCTGTAATCACCACTGGGGGGCGCTCAAGATTCATCACTCAGTGAATCTGCTGCAGAATAACAGAATTCACTTAATTACCTGTTACAGCTTCATCAACCTGAAATCAAAACTCAAAGCTCTATAATAAAGTTGTGAGATGATGCAAGAATATTATAGGACAGGTGACCTGTCCAGGTGTAACTCCGTCTCTCACCTGGTGACAGCTGGAGACACCAGCTCCCTGTTATCCTGAACAGGATCAAACAGGTAAAGAAAATGGTTGACTGACTCCAGTCTTTACAGTAAAATTTAATTATTTTTTTTTTAGGGAAAATAACTAAATTCACTCTGTGTTAAAGTTTTAGAAAGAGTTGGACTGAATAAATAATTTTATCTCATTTTACTTCCAGTTGTATAAAGCATACTGGACACTTATTTTATACAATTATTTTTCAAATTTTCACATATTTCATAGCTTTACATTGATTTTTTTATTTATTTGAAGAATAAGCAGATATTCTGTCAAAAAATCCAATAAATCACGAGTTTAGATTTTTACAGCTGGACACACACTGTGTCTCTGATGTGACACACAAATACTGAAGAGGAAACGTGTTCAGTCCAGGTGAAAACACCTTGTCAGGGAGACCTTCATGCACCAGATCAGACTGGAGACACGATGGTGACGTGACGTGGTTTAATTGTGCATTATGATTCCTGCTGATGGACTGTGAGTAATACACTGATCACAGAGTGATTCAGTCCTGCAGTTTGTTCTCGACAGAGAAGAAGTTACAAGACCTTTCAGATTAAAATGACAAACACATTTTTGTTCAGGTGGGGGGGATTTCTTATACTGAGCTGTTCAATTTTTATTTTTTTTCTCACATTTATTTAATAAAAGATGTACACATAAAAGTATAATCACGTGTAATTAATAGGGAGTAAAAATGAAACAAACATTTTAAAAACAACTATCAGTTCCTTTGTAATCTGCCACAGAATCAGGTTACTCATATTTTTTGCTCTAGATAAACTTTCCCAAGATGCTGCTGATTATTTGCTAACAGGTTTTTGATCTTTTCACCTCTAACCTGCTTGTGTGGATTTCCGTCGCGCCTTCTTTATGTCTTCCTCTGTCTTGTTGCTGAGTTTGATCTCCAGCTGCTGCGTCTTCACCTCCAAATCCTTCTGCCGGTCTGCCAGGGCTTTGCGGGCCTGTGTCACGCACACATACATGTGCACATACACACATTACAGAAACAATGAGTCCCTCATTGTAATCCTCAGATTTATCATATACCTACATTTATTACACGAATCATTCAGAGTTTTTTCATGTTGGAAACTGACATCTGCACTTAGAAGCTGGTCTCATTCTTAAATCTTTGTTTAATCTACATCATCAGTTGTTTCCTTTTGTTCTGCACAGTTGCTCCTCCACAAGGTCGTGGTGTGATGGGGTTTCCAAAGTAAACGTACCGAAGAGAAACAAGGCAGACAAGCAGATTCTGGGAAGAATTGTGATTTGATGAAACTCAACGTATTAAAAGAATTTTAAAGAATAAAGGTGCTTGTAAGTATTAGAATGATCAAACATTATGTATAATTGTCAGACAATAAAATCTATCCAGTTGTTCTATTTAAAGTTTAAATTAAAGGTGAGCCATGTTTACTGTCACCAGTGTCCATAAAGTGATGCCAAATTGTATCTTTGATGTTTAATTCTTTGAAGAATCTCCACATATTCTTTCTTCACTTCAGCTTGAATATGTTCACAGAATTAAAAATTTTATGAGTGGCACAATTTAATTTGAAGCTTGTTGATGTTAATACAAGTTTCAGATTTGATTTTAATGTAGATCTGCATGTAGAGAGACAGTTTATCGGTGTTTGTCTGGTTTTATCTGCAGAAAAATGTNCTTTATGTCCTCAGTCTGGTTACAAAACCCTGTTTGAATTAGACTACATGCAACATCTAGTGGTTTGGTTTTAAAATGATGCATTTTCTTATTGGTTGTTGGGTTGTATAACCTCACACCTGTCCACTAGAGCTTAAACCCAGCGGAAACACTATTTACTCTGGTTCTGTCGTGGTTATGCTGATCTTCTCCGTTCTTGTGTTTTTGTCTCCGTCTCATGTCCCCTTTCCTTTATCACAGCTTTTATTAGTCAGTCCTCTCATGTTTGTTTTTTCCTAGTTCCCTGTGTTTTAACACCTAGCCTTTATGCATTCAGTTATTTCAGTTGGTTCTCTTTCTTCCTGTCCCTCTCAGTCTGGTCCTTGTCCTCACTCTCCAGCTGTCTCCTCTCAATAATCACTCACAGTACAAACACTCCTCGTTTTGTTCACTCGAGGTATCGGTCCTTACCGTCTCCTAACCCCCGTGTCGGGGTTTATCCTGTTTTTTTTGCTGCCACATCAGCTTTTATTTTGTTAAAAGCATTTTAATTTAATTGCTTTCTGACATGTTCACACAGTGTTGATGCTACTGTAACAGATGTTTCTGTGCTGGAGCTGATTGTTTAATGATTGAATCTGGAAGAATTGGTGGTCAGATACTATAACCCCCCCCCTCCACACACACACACACACACACACACACACACACACACACAAGTTTGTTTTGTTATCCTTACGGGGACCGTACATTGACTTCCATTGATTTTAGTAACTAGATTTATACCTAACCCAAACCCTTTTACTAACCTTAACCGTTACTGATCTATAACTAACCCTAAGACTAACTAAAACTCTATTCACACCATACCTATAAACCTAACCCCTAACCCTACACACACACACACGTGAAGCTTTTGTAGCCAAATAAAACAATTAAAGTTTGGATTTGAACCCAGTGTTCTTTGTAACTCAGTATTATTTAAAAAATAGGCAAAAGAGATTCTTTGATGAATCATTACAAATGAAGTATTTACATCTGACAGATTCTACTGACTGATAAACTGTATGTTGGTACATGTGTGCTTCAACTATTTATGTTTGTGAAGAAACTAAAACACATTTTGTGAACCAGCTAGTAGAATTATTGATTTTGTAATGCAGGATGTTTTTGTACTGGCAGAAATTCAACATTTACATGTTGCTGCCACCCACCACAAGATGTTGGTAAAATAAAAAAGAAAAGCAAAGTGATGTGACAGGATAGAGGCAGCAGCCATTCATCAGCTTATCCAGTAGGTGGGAGACAGCAACAGAATTCTGGGCCATGATGGAGCAGCGTAGGAGGTTCTGAAGCTCTTGTCATTAGGTCATGTCTCTAATGTAAATAAACTAGTTTCTTCTCACTTTATTATCATCTTGTACATGTTGAAGTGGATAAAGAAGTGAAACAAACCTTTTCCACGCTGGCAAAGCGGCTCGCCAGCTGCTTCCTGAGGTCCGCGATGTGGTGGTCGTACTTTTTCAGGTCTTTCTTGAAGTTGTCGCCCCTGAATGTCAGCAAAGGCTTTTCTACCTCTGAGTGCAGCTGCAGAGGCAAATGACACAGCTGCGGTTAGTGTTTTAGATAAAACTTTTCTCTGTATTTAACTTTTAATTGTTTGACGTTTTTCTCCTATAACAAGAATCTAAAATGGCCACTAAATGCTTTAAAAAACTTTATAAGAGTTTATAGATTTATATAAAAAGGAAAATAATTTTAATATCAATACATTCTTTGTTAGTGACTTTTGAAATTCAGCAACTCAAGAAATAAATAACAAACTAAATTATTTCCCAGTTAAGTGTGAATGAAAACAAATGTGAAGCTCGTAAAAGACACAAAACAAAATAAAACCCGACCAGAAACAAAAGAAAGGTGTGTGTCTGCAGGCGTAATGTGACGTTGTCACACAACAGAAGATGTCTGAATGAGATGCTGTCAGCATGATGGCAGACGAGAGCATCAGCTCAGACTTCAGCATCACTTTTAAAAGATTGTAACTGTTTATCAGCAAGCATGCAGCTTTAAAAGCAACTTTATTTACATGTTTAGATCATTCTTTTATTAAAAAGTTAAACATTTTATGAAGGTTGTTTCCCAAAATCCTAAATTGTCTGTAAACAATACAAATATACAAATAAAATCAGATTTTTTCTTTTGTCACTATCAATTATAATAAATAATTCATGTTTTTTTTTGTTTTTCTGTTATCTGTTTACCTTAAATGGTTAAATTGCAGAACAGATTCTAGCACTCGTTTCTCAGTATTTAAATACTCATTAATTTACAGTTTATCAGTGTTTATTTATTAGTATTTGTTTATTAATTTGAAGCCAGAGTCTCTTTCCTAAAAGCTGGAAATGGGGTTTGTTCTTTTTGCTTTGATGTTTCATTGTGCAAAGTTAGAAGAATCATCATGAAAGGAAACAATTACATTGTTCATGTCTTTTTTTCCCTTTTTTGCTCCAAACATGAAAATGAAGGCGTATTTTTTATGGCACTTCAACAAAGTACAACATGCCCATCAGCAGTGTTGCCTCCTCATGCAGAAAGCTTATCTTGTGCAGATAACAGAGCTGAAATGCAGCTTATTAACAACTCGAAGCAAATCGAGTTGGAGCTTCTGCAGGCTTGATAAGAATCCTCTTTCTCCAGCCTGTATAATGTGGCATGCAGTCCTGGTGGAGCAGGGACGAGCCTGTATTGCCTTGAGGTCGGGGCTCATCAGAACACGGAGCTAATTAATTAGACAACAGAGGGCCACAGAAAGTTCTGAGGCTGCTTTGCTTTTGAAGTTGCTCCATGCTTTCTGCATCGCTGGTTATCAGACTCTAGGATGGGTCATGTTCTTCAGAGAGCTCAGGGAAGGTTGAAGTAAACAACATCACCTGAGGATGGAGTCGGATCACGGTGGTTTATTTAAAGAGGCCATTTCACACAAATTTCATGACTTTGTGGTTATTTCTTAAATATTAACCTGTAATATGAAACATTTTATATCTAAAAAACGTCAGNGACGCCAGTTTGTTCCACTAACTTCCGTGGTAACAGAGTGGCCAGAGACATTAAGTGAAAGATTGAATTGTTAGTTGTAACTAACCTGCCTTCTCCTCCCTTACTCTCAGCCCCGTGTCCTGGAGCGTTCCTCCAGTTACCGGCGCCTCAACGTGGACAGCTCACTACCGTTCTACCGGACTGACTCTCCACGGTTCTCACGCTCGAGTTGCGGTGTACGCAACTGGATCTTTCCCTGGCTTCCTGTCTGTCTCTGGTCCCCTCTGGATCCACACCTCACCGGTCACCGCGTTGCTGTCACCCCTGTCACAGTATCGACTGTGCAGACAGCCCCTGGAGCCGGACGCACTAAACCAACGTTCGGACAGCCTGGATCATCACCCCCTGCGGCAGCACCTACGGATCCCTCCTCACGACAGCACGGCTTCTCGTCACCGTGAGTTTATTGAGCACGATCCCCGCACACCGCAGCTGGTATCTCCACCTGTCACTAACGTCTCTCTCCCTCTCACAACCAGGACCGTTCCTGTCCCGCACCAGTTCCCGTCCTGGCACATTTCCATATGTACAGTTGTTGTTGTTATCACGCTTGGAGCACTGTACATAAATAAACACTGTAAACCGATCTCAGTCTTGTGTATGTTTGGGAGTTGGGTCGACTTTGGAGCTCAAAACAAACCCCGCCTGGTAGTATACCATGACAGGTATACTGTTTCCTGCCCCGCTGTACATGGCAACACGTAGTCTCTTCCTGTTTGCTACATCTTATGCTAACAGCTTTTAGCCAGCTGCGTAGTTTGAGAGATTAAAACTGAAAGAGGAGTTGTTGACTTGTTTTCACCCACTATGAAGGTAAGAACACCTGTGGAGCTAAAATATTCAACAGAAACCTCAGAAAAACTGTTTTTAATGGAAGGGCCTCTTTAAATTGGCAGAAAACGTTTGAAAACTGGATGTGAAGGTGCATAAAAAGCACCAATATCTTCACAGAGGGAAGAAAAGTCTTCTATTAAATGTTGCTTTGAACAGAAGGAATGTTTTTATTTAAAATAAGACTGTTTAAATCTGAATTTGTTTCATTAAAATTCTTGTTAACAGAATCTAATAAATAAAAACTCCACATCTGAGGAACATCACTGTTTTCCAGCTGTGGAGTTTGATTCTACCATCTTTGTTTATCTTTTAAGAAACTGCACAGTTGCAGGTTGCTGATTGTCAGAGTTGCCTGTAAGGTTCCTCATCTAGGATTGGCTGTCTGGCTGTGACTCCTCCTTCTCTGAGCCCCTCCTTGTCCTGTGATTGGATCCTTCTTTGTTCTATCTTCCTATCATGGAGCTTTCTTTTAGTGTTTCCCGTCATGTTGATGAGCCCTTTGTGATTGTGTCTAATTAGACTTACTGATATTTCTTTGTGTTTTTATGTTTAACTGCTTTCAGGTTAAGATTTTGGTTTTGTTAATAATTGTTTGGAGCTTTTTTGTTTAAGAAAAAGACAATTGGTTAACAAAACTTGCCTAATGTTGCATTCTTTCTCAGGTTAAGCCAGGATACAATGTTCCACAGTAAGAACGTTTAATTAAAATTACTTTGTTGGAGAATTTGAGGTGAACTTCAGCTTCATCGTGGAGGCTTTTCTTGAGCTGAGTCCAGGCCTCTCCAAGAGTCCTGAGAAAACATCCATGAGATCAAATCCAAGTCAGAGAGCAGAGACACTGGACAGCTGATGAAGACGTTGCATCACAAAAGCTGTATGATGTCATGAAATCATCTCGTGCATCTTATCTTAAATGCACTTTAACAACGTCATCAGAGGAGCAGCCTCATGAATCTGAAACAAATTCCTCAACTTAATCACTGCTGAAATAATTTCCACATGTATTTTATATCTGTTTGATTTTAGCTCATTTTGCAAATGTATTATTTATTAAAATCATCAAAAATGCTCTAAATAAAAGCAGAGAAAAAAATCCACTGATCAAGAATGTTTCTTGCTGTCTACTGACTTTAAATTCTCCAAAATATTCTGTTATTTTTGGAGCATCTTTGAAATGAGCATCACACAGAAAAAGAAGTCTGAGAAAAAAAAAAAATCTATTTTCTAAAAGGCCTATCTTTGGAAGGAGCTCTGGTAATTACTGACACGGTCTCGAGTTTTTCAGAGGAAGCTTGTGAGCTGCTTTCACAGATTCATCCATCAGCTCCTGCTCGTTGCACTCACCCTTCCTCCTGCACTGCCAGGGGGCTCAGAGACAGCTTGGAGAGGTTTTTGGCATATTCCTCTTCAATCTTTATCCTGAAACACAGACATGTGAAGCAGTCAGCTGTCTGCTGGATGGAGAACAGAAACTATTTTAGAGAGGAGTAAAAAAAAAACCCAACACTTTTCAGACTTGCTGTGAAAGTAAAATCCAAATGAGTTTTCCCTCTATATAGTTCAAAACAATGCTGTTGTGCATTTTCTAGAGCAGGTTATTTTCAGAACAGCTGTTCTCGCCTCCGTCTCGGTTTCAGAGATGAGCTCATATTCACCCTGAGGGACATTCAGGCAGGACCACCGAGTCTGTGCCCTTTACATTCACTTCCTCCATCCAACTCACATTTACCATCCACACCTGAATAAATCTGTCACCTAAAAAAGACTGTAGGGATGAATTAATGTTCATACTAATGTTGAGAGCAACTTGGTGAAACGCAGCAGAAAAGGTCAGCTGTGAAGAGAAATACTGATTTTAGAAAAAGTGGCTTTCATTTTATTCAGAAGACACTTTTCATCAACTTCACACCATTCTGAGCAGGACACAGCATTCTTCAGGTGCAGCCAGTTAGCTCTTGTAAATATACGGGAAATAGGACAGGAAGTTCAGAAGAGATTTAGTTACAGTTGTTATTCTATGATTGCAAATATTCAAACTAAAACTTGTAATTCCAGTCGTACCATGATGATCATAAAAACACGTTTCTTTCTGTTCTGATGTATTAATGAGCTTTGTTGCTCTTTAAAACATTGATTCCTCCTGCTGTAGGACTATTTTTCCTCTAAAGCAGTTTTGCGTCTGACCCTCTTGTTCGTTAATGAATTCAATTTGCTGACAACAAACTGGATTTGAGTGGAGCTGAGTCTTTAAAGCTGTTGTTACCTCTCGTGGATAAACTCAGCCATCTCCTTCTGCATCTGTTTCCCCTTCAGCTGCTTCTGCAAAAGAACCTCGAAGCCTGCCACATGGGCGGTCCCCTGGGGGTCCTTCTTGTCGGCCTGAAGAGGAGCACATCCAGTTAACGGGCAGAAGATTCAGGAACATCTCTCAGTAGTTTACATGTAGTTCAGCCCATGCAGGGCTTTGAGAGAATGTACTCAGGGTGATGAGTCAGAAACTGCATGAATACATGATTCACACTGTCAAGGAGGCCACGCGTTGGTGTTGGTGCGTCAGTCACTGATGGCTGGACGCGTGTTTCTAAACACATGAATGTCAGATATGATTCAATCATGTCTTGTGTCTTATTTGTGACAGAAGTGTTAGATTGTTGTTGCACAGCAGTTTCAAGCAGTAGATCAGTGAAGAGCAGAAAACATCACCACATGAAACCACATGGTCCAAACGTGGAGACAAACAGCAACACAGGAGCAGGAAACAGACTAGATTTTAATCAGTCAGCTGGACAAAGAAGTTTCAATACAAATTGAATTTAGGGTGGACGTATATGTAATAGATACGATTACAGTCATCGAAACCAGATGATAATCATATTTACTTGTAACAAAAGCATTTAGTTTTTTTTTACTGTATGTGATTCATTTTAATCACTTCTATCTGCTTTTTATGATACATTTACCAAAAGAGATGTCATTACCTCTTCCATGGAGGTTTTCATCAGGATCTGTCTGTTAGCAGGATAACTAAAAAACTAATGGATGGATTTTGATGAAAATTTCAGGAAAGGTTGGAAATGATACAAGAAAGAATTGATTAGATTTTGGGGGTGATCCGGATTACCGTCTGGATCCAGGAATTTTTTTAAAGATACAGACATAGTACTTGTCCACCTGGCGGAGGTCTGCGCTCTCTGAGTGCTTTTCTAGTTTCTTTCTGTTTTAGTTGTCTCTATGTTGTCTCCCCCCGGACCCCTTGTACCTTAATGTTGTTATTTATGTCTTTGACTCTCTGCCTGTCCACTCCAGCTCTTAAACTAGAAAGTCAGTTGTGCCTTAAACTCAAATAAAGAGGTAAATTAAACTACATCTGTTGTAGAGTAAATCTGTCCTGCATAATAAGACACCCAGAACCACAATTCTGTCTGCCAAACTTAACAGGACAGCCAAAATAAATACATAAATAAATAAAAATGTAATAACATAAAGTGATCAGAAAGCATTGACAAGTGGAAAATTTCAGTTTCATGTTTACCTCATGGGTTACATTTAAAAAATGGCTGTTTTGGTCATGATATTGTGATGAGCTGCTTGATTGGTCAGATTACAGATTAACTGGTTAAAGGATGACAAAAAAACATAGTTCCTACCTTACTGTATGATTTTTCAGGTACAATAACAATATTTATTGTGTATTTTATGTTTCATATGGTTAAAAAATGTTTGTGCCACTATTTATTTTACATTACAGCACAGAATTGGTAAAAAAAATAAGCAACTACTTTACTAACTGGTACAAAGAGTGATGTTTTTCATTATAAATATGTGCCAATGAAAATTTTTATTTGTTTTATCTTTGTCAAAAAATGTATTCTGTGCTGTTGATTTTCCTGCAGAGAAAGGGTTCCATAATTTATGCCTAAATATTTCACAATGAACGTGCCTCTCTGCTGAGATGTTTACACAATAAACCAGGAACATCTGCAGAAGATGTGAAAGGTTTGTGCTTTTTATCGGCCTAAGAGAACTCAGCTCTTTGTTTTTAGGACTCTGTATGAAGACAGAACCAGGTTTACAGAATTCTGCTGCTGTTGATCAGAAGAACTCACCCAGAAGTAATCGCAGTAGCTCCATTCGTTGGGCTTCAGAAGCTGCTGCTCCGGACCTTCTCCAGGCAGAGGAAACGTCACACAGTTGATCTGAAACAAACAAACAAAAAACAGATAAACACCAGAAAAGACTGACATGAAATACAGAGAAGTAAATTAAAAACGAGCAGTGTTACAGACCTGAGCCTCATCTGGATCATGCAGATTAGAACAAAAAGGTCAGCTGTGAGTAATTACATGCATGTGATGATCCAGATGGAGACCCTGGGGGCTTCAGGAGGGGGGACACTGTCCACTCAAAAACCATGAGACAAGGTTCCCCCATCCAGCCTTCAGATTAAACACTCGTTAAACATTTGAACCCCTGTTTCTGCAGATAATCACAGCCAGCATACAGGCTGAATACAGACTCTGCAGCACCTTCAATTACTCCCATGGCTGCAATTATGTAATGTTCACCATCTGCGAGCCCTCCCTTCTGGCATGTGTGCCATGTCAGCCACGACTGCGAGCTGCACGGGCATCCAGACTGGATGCTGTACCCACAAACACACAGAAAAACTCTGACTCACAGTGTTTACAGCTCGACTTCACCACTGAGCTGCTGTCACAGAGACTGACGACAAACATCCACCAGCTGACTCAGACGTGCTGCTTTCTTCTCTTTTCTCTTACTTTTCAAATAAAAACAGGCCAGAAATCATCAGGAGCTTTTCTAAACAACATGCTGTGACTCGTGTCACGCAGAACGTTACTGTTTATTTCGGCATCAAACAGGAAACAAATCTGATTCAAGAGCAGCATAAAGAAGAGAAATCAAAGAGGTGTTTTTAACTTTAATGTGACGAATCTAAACATCTCATCAGCTCTGCAGAAAGGGAGAAACCTCCTTTTAGAGCTTCTCACAGTGTTTTAAACGTGTATTGATTCATCTCACACCAGCTTAAGGAAAGCACATCTACAACTTGCCTGCAGCACACTGTCTTTTAATGAAACCACAATGAGATCAATTACAGATCACTTTAAACCTGAAGTTCATTTAAAGCAGCTTGAAGATAACCAACATTTAAATGTTCATTCACTCCTGAAGCATTTTAGGACTGATGCTTTTATTTTTAAAGGAAGAATCTCCCAGTTCAGGAAATTCTTGTTGAATTTTTAAAATGTCATAATGATGCTAATATTTTTGGTGGGTCAGACTTTGTTCACTGCAGAGTCTGTCCCAATGATTTGAGCAGAGTGTGATTAGCTTAGCAGCAATAATTAAGACCCTTTCTGAAAAACGATTCTGGACCGCAGAATAAACTGCTCAGAAATCTTTATGCAGAGAAGACGTTCCTTCACAAACATAAAGGTTATCAATGCTGTGTGAATATAAATGCAACCTCATGTTTTCACAAAGTAAATGTGAGTTATAAACACCTGCAAGCTTAAAAGAATCAGCACTGAGGATTTCTGTCTTTTTTATTATTATAGATGATAAGACAGTTTGCAGAGTCACTTCAGAACATCAAACATTATATTGACATTATGTTCTGTGAGAAATGTGATTCATAAAATCGAAGAACTTCTCGTGTTTTTCTTTTTAAAGGCTTAGTGTAAACATTTTAAAAAATCATAAGGGGAGTAAAAAATAAACGCAAAGACCCAATAAAATAAAAGGAGCTGAAATACAGCATCCCCAAAGTTCCTCATCAAACCAAATCTCATTTTGCTGGTTATTGACATGTGAAGCTCTTTTGTTATTTCATCTGTTTTAAAATGAGTAAATAATTTATTTTAAAAGGTCAAATATCTCTGTTTCAAAGTCGGATGCTGTTTATGTTCTGATGTGTAAAAAATATGAGTTTATGAGTTTTGCAAAAACATATATTCTGTTTCTATTTACTGTTCCCAAATGTTGGAGAATCAAAACAGAACAAAAACAATCAGTCAATGACATAAATATATATCTTTTTTAATCCTTGATTTATTTTGAAGATTTGTTTTCTTAAAGTTAACATGCTAAACTGTCGGCTAAATTCCATTTTCCTTGGGAATTCTTTGTAAAAGAAGTCAACTGAATAAACAAAAGCTTTGACTCCAGATGTTAATTCTCTGTTAATGATGCCAGAGTTCTTATTGATAAATAAAAGTCACTAAGATAATTAAACATTATGACATGAACTGAATTAACTCTTATTAACAATGGAGATTTCTTCTTTTTGTGTTTTTTCTCATACCACAAATTTAATTTTGAGATACTTTGACAGTTCTGTCATGGGATTCTTTCTTCCAGCAGCAACATGATTACACCTCTCTCTTTTTAACACAGACCAAATAAATGTTTTATTGTGGAAGCTAAAGGAAATATCAGTTTATTTAACTCCTGGTAAAGTCGAACTGGTGAATGAACACTATGATAAAAAAACAAGTGGTACGTTCGAATGTAAAGGAGCAGCAGTGTAATTTACGCTGTGTCCCGTCCAGTCACTTTGTTCATTTTCTGCCTCAGAGATCACACTGATTGTCATGGGCACCAGATTTTCCATTACACTAGCTCCACATCTATCATCAGCATTGTTTTTCTGCCTCTCACATCCCACTCCGAATGAGACCATTCATCTAAAGGAAGCCTGTCTGGCTAACTTACTTCTTTATGGCCGCTTAGTGAGGTGCTGCAGGGTTGGGAATTAAATATTAATACAGATTACCTATGTGACCCAGAGTGTAATAGATCTCTCGCTAAAGCCATTCTTGGGGACAGTTGAAGTCGAGACCTCAGACTCTTGAAGCTGAAGCTGAAGCGACTTTTAATCTTTAAATGTAACCCAAAACAAAGCTGAGAGCATCTACTAATAGGCAGTTTTGTGAATTGGGACATTTTGTCCCCACTCAGCACTCTAAACATCCCTCATCAGGAGAGTTTCCTTCCACTCTGCAGCCACTGATTATTTTATTATGTTTTACTTTATATATTTATTTTCCTTCCATTTCTTTGTCTAACAGAGTAAATTTCCTGAAAAAAGTCAGAAAACAATTGACCAATGACAAATGTAGAAAATAATGTCTTGGCAGTATCAAACATCCATTATGAGCAGCATATTTCAGCATATGATGGTGTAGGATGCTCTGCCACTGTTGCTAAGCGACAAATTACTTTTGCGGGTAAAAAAACTCCCCCACTTTCTCTCCTGCCTTTATGCTCATGTTTACTTTTCTATCAGAAAGGAATAATTCCTCTCTCTTTTTAATATTGCTTTATCCTCACACACCAATCAAAGTCCTGCTGACAGATGAAGCTCTGTAACACACGTGGTACAGCAACAAGTTGGACTACGTGTGAGAGAAGAGTTGATTTCAAAAATGATTTTCAAACATTGGATTCAACAACCAAAATTTGGTTGGATTGGTCACACCCCCTGAAGGTGAAAACAAGGTTGTAGAGCAGCTGCTTCTCTCTGATGTGTGAAGAATCCTGCATGGGTCCTTCTTCCCATCATTCATGGATGTGTGCGTCTCCATGACAACTGTGGAGGGGTTGTATAATGTGAGGTGCACCGTAGTGAACAAAAAGACACCTCTTGGTTGGGGGGAGGGAGGTGCATACGTCACAGATTGAGTTTTTATTACCTGCGTTTTCACTCAGCAGCACGTTTGTTATGCAAAGCAAAACTTCTCTGCAACCCCGATCCAAAATGTTAAAATTCCTCATTTTTACAAAGAATTCAGAGGATGCAGATGATGTCAAAACATACTAACAAGCCTTTCCAACAAAGAAAAAAATGGAAACAGTGAATCATCAGTGAATATGTGAATGGCTTTCCCTTTTTCTTGTATCAGTGTTTTCCATTTCAAAACCCGTTAATCAGTGATTTTGCCTTAGTCACCATGGAAACTGGACTTGCTGCATCTCTCACAGGTCTGGTGGTGTTTTTTTCTTTTTTTTTAAAATCTCAGTAGCCATGCTGACGGCCCACTGAGTGTGAGACGTAAACCCACTTTTGTCTACCTTTCCAACCCCTTCCAGAACCCCCATTATGGGCTCAGAGATTACATAACCACGGCTCTGGTCCGGGCATCTTTATGCAAAACAATGAATACACACAAAAATCAAGGACACATTCCTGCTTCTGATACAGTAGCAGTTTGAATTCTACTGGGGTCAAACTCCTGCGTGACCTGCACGGACCCAACAGATTTCATTTTGAGGAAGGAGAAGAGGAGATGAACAACAAGTCAGAGATCACTTGATCTGGTAGGCAAATGATGCTAAAAATACCAACAGGAATCTGCAGCCTTCTACATCAGCTCCTCACTCTTCTGGTCACTTCAGGAAAAGAAAGATTTACATCTGAATGTCTTCAAAGCATAAATTAGATTTTGTCAGGGATTATTAAGATCATGTCAATGAAGAAGTAAAACAAAGAACAGACCAATAAGATTCCAGCAGCACTTCATAAGGAAAGGGAAACATGCAACGTTAACAATGATGAAAGGAGAGTAAAAAACAAAGAAGAGGATTAAGTTCCAGGGGATACTCACAGTGGTCTTGGTCTCTTTGACCTCCTTGATCTGCCTCTTGGCTGGCGACACGGAGCCAGGGGGCTGCGGGGCGAGACAGGAAGGATCGTCAAAACTCTCCTCAGTGTCAAAGCTGGCTTCCATCATCATCCCTCACACCTCCTCCTGCTGCTTCTCTAATCTGGGAAAGCCTCTCTCCTCTCTTTCCCTCCACGCACCGAGGCTGCCTTCAGTCTCACAAGCTGCAGAATGAGTGGAGAGGAGTCGTGTTGCAGGAGGGAGGGGGAGGACAGAGGGGAGGTATGGGGGGGGGGTCGTGTTGTAAAGCGTAGAGAAGGCAGAGTTTGGGTTGAGGAGGAGGAAGAGGGGAGAAGGGCTGCAGTGGGAAGTCCGTGGCTGCTGCGGGAGCGTGACGAAGTCTAGCCTCAGGTTAAACTGCTGTCACATAAGTTTAAAGCTTGGAGTATGCGAGAGAACCCCCCTGCTCCCCCATCCCTCTCCCCCACCACCCAGAGTCAAAGAAAAACCACTGAGCCATCAAAAAGATGACGATTCGGAAAATAGTAGTGATGGAGAACAAGTGTAGGGAAACAGATCAGATGAAAAGAGAGGAAGAAACGAAGGAGGAGAGAGATTTGTTTACATGGTTTCTGCCACACCTCCCTACCCAGAAAGACAGAGAGGAAGGGAGGAGGGAGCAGCAGCAGTGTAGGTGTTTGGCTTGGTGAAAAAAAAAGAAAAACAGTGAGAAGATCTTTTAAATACCTAACCGAAATGTAAGACACATGCTGCTAATGAGACGCAGCTCCTTTGAATCTGTTTGTTCGAACTGTGTTCACCTGCTGTGGTTAAATGTGAAATATCTGCAACTGTATTTGCAGCTGGACGTCATCATCCTCATACTGTATCTGAGTGGAAACACAAACAGCATGCAGAGCAGAGCAGAGTAGAGCAGCCACCACGTATCACGTGATCACAACACCTTGTACCTGCACTGGTCAACAACATCACTGCCTGAATAGAAGGAGAGTCTAAGTTCTCACCTTTGTTGTACAAAACATGGCGGCGAGAAGCTCCAGCCACCACAATCCCAGCCCAGGATTTGTGATCCGTGGTCCCAAAGCTCCCAGTGTGAGTTTTGACTTTTCAGACTGGCTTCTTTTCTAACAAACTCCGACATGTGGGGTCCAAAACTCAGCCACCCATATGGCTCGACTATCTGTCCATCGAATCTCTCCTTTGTGATCATGATACAGAATGTCCTCATCTAACTCGTAATTAGTCACGTGGGTTGGCATGCAGTCTGTGTTGGACCAGGTTCATCAGCACTGTGGGAGCGGCCCTGTTTTCAGTGGGCAGATACTTCTGTGATTTGAAAAAGACCAGACGATGAACAGCCCCCACGAGTTTCACAGAGTTTCTTTTTGTTGAGTAATTTCACCGTTTATAATCTGAATTTATAATTAAATTGACAATGATGTCTTCATCAAATCTCCAGTAACATTATGTACTGACAGAAAACTACAAACATTCCAGTAATGTATCAGCAGCAGTTGTTAGCTGTTCATTTGTGTCGCTAGCTCTCAAATCTGAATAATTTTGTAAACAAATGATCAGCCAGCTGCAGCCAGAAGGAGTTGAGAAGTTAACCGGATCTGAGATCATCACTGATATGATGCAACGCTCAGAGTAAATTATTCTTTTGTGTTAAATGTTGGATTTGTCTTCCCTGTAGATTTTATACACATGACTGAAAATGAAGAAAGCAGGCTGCTTTCATTAATTGCAAGAAACATTTGGCCTCAGACGTGAATAAATAATTTAATAACCCGGGTGTTTGATGCAGAACAGAAATAGAATTTTTCACAGAACTTAACTCACTTCTTAAAAAGTTATTCCAGTGACTGAATTCCAACAGGAGGTTTCTCATTTCAAAAATGATGAGCAAATGTCATAAAAACAAACCTTGAAGTATAAAAACGCTACAGTTGCAGTTGGAGGACAAATAAAAGATAAGTAGATGCAGATTGACTTTGCTTTTCTTACCTTTTTGTACATCACAGGCTTCCTTGAAGGAACATGAGCAGTTTGTGTGAGCGGAGAGATTTTTGTGCGGCTGCTGGATTCAAAGCCTGAAGAAACACAAAGATTTATACACATATTACAGATAAAAGTCACAGCTGGAATTTAAAATAATGTCAAAACCTGAAGTGTTAGGAGGTGAAATTTCATAACTAAAAATGAGCTAAACTTAAACTTAAAAAAACAAAATATTTAACGTTGTATTTTCCCACTAATTCACTAGGCCTTGTGTTTTTAACGGGGTAAACTTCACCCAGACTGAATGAAAACATATTAAAACTTCAACATCTGTCTTTGTAAAACTCTTATTAAACATCAGATAAAACAGCATACAGGATTTTTATCCTGATGATGTTCTAATTTCAGCTTCGTACACTATATTTCCAGCCTGTATAACCATTTATCAACCCATTAAAAAACTTAACAACCCTGGACCTTGAGGGTTAACAGCTCTGTGAAAAACTCCCTGGTTTCATCCCACATGCCCCGTAATGATTCTTCATTGCTGCCAGTGATTCATGAGCTGTCTGCTTGCTGCATATCAAACCAGCCCATCCCCAGTTGAAGGTAAACACACAGACCCGGCAGAGTAAAACCCCCAAGGCCACAAGTCTCAACCGAGGACACCAACCAGAGCCTGGCGCCTCCAGCATACTGAGATAACTCCAAAAATAGAATTGATCATCACTTTGCTTACAGGAGAGTTCATGACTCCTGTTAACCTCTCTAAGCAACCAATAAATCTGAATATAAACAGATTTCTGATTCATGCAGATTCATGAACAACAGAAATCGTTTAGCCATCACATGCAAACAGAAGTTATCTTAAAAAGTAAAGATGTGAAAATACCATCAAATATGTCATGCAGGTGTTAAAGATGTGCGTAAACTCTGCTGTCAAAGCATCTTCTTCTCATGACTTGATGGTTATCTTTTTCTCTGGACCTCCAGTTTCAGGACCAGAGATGTCAGTAGAACTGGTCTGAACCTGGTCTTTATCAAACCTCTTCCTCTCTGAAGAGGATCATACTTGTCTGGTTAAATGCTGACAAACTCCCCTGCAGCTGAGGCTGACTGCCTCCCTTTTCATTCTTCCTCCAAATGTGTTTGGGTCACATGCCAGCAGGAAGAAGAAAACCATCTGCTTTCTGCCTCCATGTTGTGGAGTGAGTGAAGATGCTGGCAGCAGCGGAGCATAATCAGCTTCTCGTTAGGAAAGGGTAGCTGAGGAATGTATTACGAGGGATTTGTCGAAGGTTTTATAAGAACCTTTTTGAAGAACGCTGCTAAGTCTTTTGGAAACTCATTATAAGATGTGTTGTCACAAATTCAGCTGAAGAAATTAGTTCCAGCATAATAAGAAGATTAGAGCAGAGACGATGATGGACTGATTGCATTAATGTGGAGGAATCAAATCCTCACCTGTGGCTCCGGAAGAAAAACAAGTTACTACTACTTGTACATGTACTACTAAGTTACATGAACGGAGCAGCTTAATCCATTCTCTTCCAACTCTGCCTAGGTTATTTTTAGTAATATAAACTTAATAAAATCTCCTTCCTCATGACTTCAAACTCTTTTTTCACTTTCTGCTTTCTTTATGATTCAAAAAACTGTCCAAAAACATTTGTGGCCTAAAAAAAGCCGAGTTATACCATATGGTGAGGGGTTTGGGATGCCAGCTGTCCCTGTGGGGCTTCAGCTGCCATGTTGTTTCTGGAACAATATAAACAACAGGAAGGATGACAGCACAAAAAAGAGAGAAAGAAAATGTGGCAGAATTTTACAGAACAGCACCTCCTTCATGCTCATGAAGTTGACCCAGTTTCACACAAGGAAGTCACATCTTCACACCCAAATCTGTTATTCTTCATAAACAACTTTAGTGTTTTAGAGTTACACGGCTTCAACACTGTACAAGAAAGTTTATGTATTTACAGCTGTTTTTAAATGCAACTCATATTGTGCCAAAATCACCACATGGCTGCCCTTTAAATCCAACTCTCAGATCTATTCAGCACAGGATGAGCGATCTCCGAGGGCGAGTGAAAAATACACAGCTCTTCATGTAAGTATGCAGACCATGTGTGTTTTCATTTAGCTGTCTGTCAAATAAACATGTGATCAGAAATTCTTCCACCAGAGTACGATGCTCTGCTAGGAAATCTGT
This sequence comes from Pachypanchax playfairii, assembly GCA_006937955.1. Lineage (NCBI taxonomy): Eukaryota > Metazoa > Chordata > Actinopteri > Cyprinodontiformes > Aplocheilidae > Pachypanchax > Pachypanchax playfairii. The sequence continues at coordinate 1,880,952 of SSNP01000037.1, forward strand.
GTTTGAAGCTCCCAAATTCAAGCTGCTTGTTCAGATGATTTTATTGTGATGGTGAGAAAACAAACGGTCAAATCGGACAGCTAGGGATCTGAAATGCTGGTACTTATGTTTAACCCCATCCCAGAGGGTTGAGTGTATGATATTAAACAGTTTTTTATGTCTGTTTCTTGGTTTTGGGGTGATATTCCTCAGTCTTGGTCCTTTCTGACATGTAGAACAGGTGTGGCAATCAAAGATTATGAGTATTTCAGATTATCGAGTTTAACTAATCCTAAATTAAACCAGGTTTGACTTCTGATGTCTGTCTCTAGTCTTTTTTCTAGTATTTATAAAAGGCTATAGAACCCCAGACTTCAACTCACACGTCACTCGTGGAGATGCTTTCTAGGTTTTTAAGTCAGACATGACAGCAGAACACACAAAGAAACTGAAGAGAGAGACAGAAACGCTCACTGTGTGTTTGTTTAAAACAAAACCCACAGATCACAAAATCAAGTCCAGAATGGAAAAAATCTAATTCTGTCCAAACCAAAACCATTAAATTCAACAATTATTCTGAAGAGAAACAAACAGCATTTGTGTTTCCAGTTTTTACATCTTACACCAACATCCTCCCCAAACAATAAGCTGCTATTGTTTATTTGATAATCTGTATTAAACAGGAAGGTTTTCTTGGTGAGATTTGTTGTGGACTGTAAATAAAAGTTATTGGATAAAAGTACCTGAAACACAAACAGTTTGTAATTTAATCATTTTTTTTCTTTTCAAGCTAACAACACCACAAGTCTTTAGACTCAATAACAGGCTGTTACAAACAACAAACATACACTTCTCTGTCACTGCACCAGGAGTGCGTCATAGGCAGCCAAAGTCCAACCTGATTAGCTAACAGCAGCTACGTTGTATGTATACTGTATGAGAAATGGAGGAGCAGATCTTTTAAACCTGAAGTCAAGTGAATTAAATGGTTAAAAACATACAAACACATCAGATGTGCACGAATAGTAGCACATTTTTCTATACGAGAACAGACTCCTCATCCTTCCCATGTCATCAGTTATCAACATTTCTCTAATATTCAATAGGAGAAGTCAGCGAGTCAAAAACTGACAAAAGGGGGACCAGACGTGTATGTGATGCAGAGGGACCATGAGTCCATATGACGAGATGGGAGTGAGAAGTTTATTAAGAGTAAATTTGTACATTAACTGAAACAAACAGAGTGACAAGCAGCTTCTTAAAGCTTCTGTCATGCAGACAAATATCTTTATAACTCAAACCCACGCTGAGCTGCAGTTTTCTGAAGTTTCCCATTCTGACATGACAGAATAACAAACTAACTAAATAAAAACTGACTGTGGCAGCATGTGGTTTCTGTGTATAAAAATAGTTGGATTTCTCTCTGTTGGATTTGTGGGTGTTTGTGCTGTGAGGAAGCATGTATGATCTCTGCCAGAGATGCTGTTGATGCAACCTTAGTTTGTCTCCTGGGAGCCTGTCCCCACGGATTCCTCCCTAAATGAGGTACAAAACTCATAAACATTAGAGCAGATGTTTTAAAAAAGGTCATCCACCTTGGAGCGTCTGCATCTGTTGATGGTCTTCTGTCAGAGATAAAGGAGAAGACAAAGAGCAGAAACATCCCTGATCGTCGGATCTCACAGCCGAGGAACTGGCTGCACCGCTCGGATCTCAAACACTGCATGGTTAAGATAAAGAGATTAAAGTGGATCGAAGCCTGATGAGACTCGATGATGATGATGAGGCAAGAATGATAATGAGTCGTCACAGTTCACAGTGTTAATGTGGTGGGAGCTGAATGCAGCCAGAGCTGAGTTAAATCAACAGCTTAGGAACGTCCGAACAACATGGAGGCACAAACAGATTCATTGTTGTTGTCGTTGTGTGTGTGTGTGTGTGTGTGTGTGTGTGTGTGTGTGTGTGCAAGAAGACAAAGAGCATTATATTCATCCTATTCATATATGAAAGAACTCTGATTGGGGCTTTTATTTGAGGCTCTTTTGTGTCACATTAAATCTTTGTGATGATCAGCTGGCAAAAAGTTTCAGATAATCCAGTTTGTAAAAAGACATTCCCAAGTGAAGGATTTCTATTTACATTTGAAATTTCACAAAATGATGTCGTTTTTTCCCTTTTATGTTACATAAAAGTGGTGAGATCATCCAGCGAGAGAGAGAGTTGTACCTGTGCAGGAGCTGTTGGTGTTGTTCCTGGGTTCCTCCGGTGAAGTGTAGATCCTTCGACCCAAAGCAAAACGCTTTCTGTCAGTCTCCTTTCTGGGTTCAGCAGAGCTCTGTCAACAAATAGCAACATAAAATACAAGTTTCTGCAGATAAAGGAATTTAAGAGAAACATTATAAATGTAAAATACAGTTTTCAGAGTTCAGTTTTAATTAAAATATGTTTGATTGTTCAACGGTTCTGTTTGCAAATTTTAGAAACTGAATTATAAAATTATCAGTGAACACAGCAGCCTAACATTCTCCCTAAAAATAACAAAAACAACAACAACAAAAATCATAAACTTGAGTTTTTAGATTGTTTTTTGTCTTTTTGGAAAAAAAACAACAGGAAAATTATTTTATTATATTATATTTTTTGTTTCTAACATAAAACAAGTTTTTTTGCTGTTTGGCTTTGATGTGTAAAACCAGAAAACAACACTGTCATTGATACATTTTATCTTCAGTTTGTTAATTACACGTCAGGTGACTAACAGATTTGTCTCTTCTTTTATGCTGATTCTCATTTCTCTGTATCAATCTGTTTATATCGGTGATTAATCAATAACACGTGGATCTGAAGTCATTGAACATGAAGCTGCAGACAACTATAAAACACTGCTGCTGCATCATTCAAGTTTATGCAGAGTTACAACATTTCCACAAGCTTGCAGACACAATAAAGATAAATAATGCCAACCCTGGAGTTGTGACAGACTCTGTGATACATAACAATATTACCATCAAATTCCCATTTTCCTTTTCAGCACTTCTCACTTGCTAAATAATGGCATTATTCATACAGTGAAACATGATGCTCTGAATGGATAAATAGTAATAAATTCTCCCTGGAGCTTATCAGCAGTCTGCAGGAACCTCCGAAGCCACAGACTCATATTATTTAAGCTGCATTCACAGGACACGAGGCCAGAAATGACTGTAGTGTGCTTTACAAGTGAAAAGTGGTTTTTAATCAGCAGGGATCGCTTGCTGGCTGTTCATCTTCAGACGCAGCAGAGCGTGGCCTGCTCAGATCTCTGCCAGCTGTATCTGACAGAGACTGCTGAACTTCAGGAAGGTGCTTTCCAATCACACATCTGAGGAGAGGTGGGTGGATGCGATGGAAGGGATGTATAAATGGGAAGATTATTGCCAGAATGATAAAAGAGTTGTATCATGTTCCTTTGCTTGCACGGGCAACAGGGCAGAGTGGGTGGAAAGAGTCGATTGATGTGTAACATTAAAGGGACCTGCTGGTTCTTTTCTCCTGACGGGGGTCTGCAGTGAAAAACAGCATAAAAAGGGTTTTCTGTAGCATTTTAGCTGCTGTGTTCAGACTGAAGGGACGTGTACAGCACAGCCAAGATGAATGACCGTTTGGACAGCTGATGCATGTGACTTCCTGTAAAAATGACCATGATGATTGTTTGTGCAGCAGTTTGTTTTCACTTTGTTCAAATTTATTGCTGCAGCCTCCTGCAGTTGTGTTTAGACAAAAGAGTCATTAGGAAACGTGAATATTGGATGTATTCAAATAAACTGCATTTTCCTGAATGTACAGATAAAACATGGCTATAAGATCAAAGAATTTCTGTATTGTTCCAAAACGGTCACAGTTTTAGAAGATAAGATCTTATCAGGACATTTTATCAACCAATAATCTCTTCTTGTTCAGTAATTTTACACAGACTTTGGCTTGAAAGCAGGTCTGCAACTCAGTTTGTTGTAAAATCCTCCACGTAGATGTATAATCTCACAAACCCCGGAGAGCTGCTCTCAGTAAAACCTTGAAACCAGAATCTGTGCAGGACTTCTGGGAGAAACTAACAAGACGGCTGCGTCAGACCGCTTGCTGCTCCCCAGAGCTCCTGCTGGCTGATGAAGATCTAACAGGGAAAATAGGAATTCAAATCTTTATCATTATGAAAAACAGGACTGAAGAAGACACTGATGTATCTAGTTTTATATTTTGTCACAGAAAATGGGGCCTGATTACAGACTTTGAGGCCTTCTCTTTCAGTGGTTGTTTCTGATCTCTGCAGCAGCAGCAGAGTTTCAAAAAGCAGCAGTTTATATATAAAATGAAGAAGCTTGGAGAGGAATTTACAGTCACTTCACACTTGATGTTGAAGAAAGAACACAAGTGGAGGGCACGAAGAAAGGGACAATCCTGTTGTTGTTGTTTCAGAAGCTAAATGAGCTTATAGCAAAACATTTGTCATCGCCTGGCAGCTCAGGTGCTGCTCCTGCAAATAAGAGGGAGCTGAAGCAGATAATTTGAAAAAAAAATCTGTTTAGTGTTTCTAGAAATGTGTGGAAGCAGCTGTGAGGATGCTACAAACTGAATCTGGCGCATCTCCACTATTCTTTTCACAAATGCACCTATTTTCTCTTCAGAAAAACTCTATGTTCACTTCATTGTTTTTTATTAACTGCATTGAGAGAATGTATTTCCAGTGCAAACTTTTGTCACCATTATAGTTTTATGTTAAAAAAAGCTAAAATGCTACAAGAACCTTTGCTAATTACTTTATATGAACATCTAACATGGAACTCAAATAGTATCACAGTTACTCCTGTTGTTTCTTTGCACCGTGACATCAAACTTCACACAATCCAACCAGAAAAGGTATTTAAAAAAGCATGCAAACTGCAATTTAACCGTATTTATCAACAATTTATTGTACTTTCAGTGTGTAGTTTACTGTAATTACAAACAAACACACATGCTAAAAAGTTTTAATGAACTCTTCTATTTGAAATCCACTGAAAACAAATACATTTAAAGTAAAGCTCCTACCATGTTGCAGAGAGGTCAGCCAACCAGCCGCTGGAAACATGAATGAAGACACTGAGAGGATTATGAGATCTCATTACTGTCCACAAAGTCTGCAGTCACAGCTGAGGAGGCAAAGGAAAGCGAGAAAAACTGAATATCTTTCAGACTAAGAGGCCTTTTTTCTAATAAACAGCTTGGCTAAGAGACGTGCTTTAGTTCTAAGACACTTTGTGTGAGTCTTTGTTTGGCAGAAAAAGCCTGAGGTTGTCAGTCTGTGCTGGGAAACACAAAAGCCGACACTGTCAGTCGGACTTCCTCTTTACTGCAACACAACAAGGACTCTTCTGTCTTTCCAGCTTGTTCTGTTCTGTTCTTCAAATGGATTCTGCATGAATTTAGAGTCAGTCAACTCGTGATCCCAACAGATGAAGAAAAATTCCTCCAAAACGAGCAAAAGTCTTTTTTTTTTTTAGAAACATAGTTCCTCCTCGCAGCGTAATCTGCTTTTTAAACTAAAATCCAAACAAAACAAATAAACTTATGAAATGTCGTAATAGGATGTCTCACATCCCTTGAACTGCAGATGTTGACTACAGTGCAGCGGATGTGAGAATTTTTTTTCCACATAACCTTCCAGTTACTCCAAAAACTATCCACACAGTCCAGTTATTACTTCAGAACTTTTAGCTGTTTATAAGATTTATTCATCCAGTGGTGAGGAATGATTTTCATAGACACTTTAAAGGAAATAGAAATGAGTTCAAAGAGACTCTGAAGTCCAGTGAGTCCTGTCCCGTCCTTCACCTTGCAGTGTCATTACATCGACTGACAGGTTCACTGTGATTGGTGGAAACTGAAGATCCCGGGACGTCCTCACACACCAGCACAGTTCAGCTCTCACACCGGACTGTTTTATTTGGACGACAGCCACAGTCTCATTGTTAAAACAACTGTTTCCCACTCGGGCTTTGATGGCCTTTATTTCCGCAGCAGCTGCCAGAAACAATCCTCCAAAAGGAACAAAATCAATCCTCCTCAAATCCACTTTTAAAGGGTGTCTGCCTTTTCATGTCCGGACACTAATCACCTCCGTCTGCTTCATCCACCAAAATAGCTGTTTGAGTCCCTCCATACATGCTCATGAGGAGTCCACAGCTTATTTCCAGCTGTAAGAAGTAAATAACCTGCAGAAATAATACAATATTAATATGTAACCACATGAGTGTGCGACACCAACAGCTTCAGTTACCATCCAAATAAAGGAAAGCATTGCATGTGTGAAAGGCTCATGAGAAATGTCCAGTTGTGCAGTTTTAAACACCAACTTTTGTTTTGACATGTAAACAAAAAAGGTTTGTTTTAAAGGAAATCCTTTTGCATTTGTATGTTTTATATTGTATCTGCTTCGGTTTAGCCAATAAAATATATATTATTTTTTATCTACATGCAAAGTTATTTAATTTTTATGTGATAATAAACTTTAATCCCATCATTAGTGCCATAAATAAATTTAAAACTTGTGTTTTTTCCTGCGTTTTATCATTTTCAAACCTAGTATCAGAAGCTAAATATAACTGGGCTGTGTCTTGTGTTTAATCCTTAATCCATCCTTGTAATAATATACAGGTGCATGTCCATGTAAAGGAAGCAGGCTTCACTTCAAGGACAGTGGAGTGACATATAAAGGGACACGTGTTTTGTTGTTGCAGGGTGACAATCCCATCCTGTGTGCAGCTATTGTGCCGAATCTTTGGAAAATATTTGACGTTCTGAGTTTCAGTTCTTGATTTAATACCAAAACTCTGTGAGTATGATCCTTCTTTTCTTTATTGACATAAAGAACTGATGTGATGCTGAACGATTTATCTTTGATGTAGGAGAAGAAAATGAGCTCTGATGGGGAAATGGCCATTTTCGGGCCTGCAGCCCAGTACCTGCGTAAGTCTGAGAGGGAGAGAACGGAGGCTCAGAACCGCCCGTTTGACAGCAAGACAGCGTGCTTCGTTAGTGATGAGAAGGAGCTGTATGTCAAGGCTGAGATCCAGGACAGGGTGGATGGCAAAGTCACTGTAAAGACGATGGATGACAGAGTGAGTGGATGAAACAATGATAAACCATTTAATCAACCCTGAAAACAATCAGAACACTGATTCTACACTGAGTGATTTTACACAGCAGGATTTTCACTAGTTTGTAAATTTCTTTCAGTGTGTTTTACAGGCAGGTTCCTCTCTGTAAAAGAAACCTTACAGAATGAGTTTAACAGAGATATTTAATCTGTTTCAAGAGTAAATCAGGAAGATTTCCATAATTACACTGAAAGACCATCCTACAATGATTATGTTGTAGAAACTCTTGTTTTTATCACCAGACTGTAACTGTAAATGAGGACCAGGTGTTTCCTATGAACCCCCCAAAGTTTGATAAGATTGAAGACATGGTGATGATGACTCACCTCCATGAACCTGCAGTACTTTTCAACCTCAAGGAGCGATACGCAGCTTGGATGATTTATGTAAGTAACAGGAAACAGATTATTTTTCTTCATGAAAACAGGAAGATGTCTTAAAATCTGAGCTAGAATTTTAAAAATCATCATGACAATTAAAAGCTGAGCAAAATTACTGCTTAGGTGAGATTATTGATGGTGGTTTCTGATGTTTACATGGGCTACAGGAGGGAGACTGATTATTTTTTACTTCGTTTAAATAAATTTGATTTCTGGGTTGATACTGGTGAAAGTCTAAATCCTGAACAGAAACAGAAAAGAAACTGAAAAAGGAGCACAAACCTGTAAAATGTCTGAAAGGTTCAGAAGAAACAAAAAGAAAAACCCAGCAGAGGTAAACTTTTCCTTTACAGTCGGCTGGATATTATTGTATTAATTATGGTATATTTATGATAATCCCAGACTGTTTGATTGTCTACTTATTATTCATATTATGCTAATTACCTGAATTATATAATTAACTGAACTTAACCTACTTTTGTCAATTAAGATTTAGTCATAACAAACCCAATCTCTTGAGACAGCTGTTGTTTGTTGTTTAGTTTATTATTTACATCGCAGTAGATTGTTCTGGAATGGAACTAATAAAGTTTTCCAAGATTTCGTCTGTCAAATAACACAAGAAAAGTAAAATGATCAACATTCTGATGATACAAACAAAATAGAGCACACACATGTTTTATCAGTGATGGGTTAAAAAAAAAATGATTGTATTTAATGTCTGCATTGTTGTTGCATAATGATTGTTGAAATAAATCTTACAAAACAAGCCCAGAAAGCATAAAATAATAAATAAATGATAAAATAACATTTTTTCTTTGTGGTTTTCTCCAAAACACACAAAACAGAGAAGCCCAAACTGTTTGTAAAGAGGTAAAAAAATAATGACATTTGATGAGAAAGGCCAACTGACCATTCAGTGAGTAAAAGCTTATTTCCAGCTGTGTCTTCCAGCTGTGTCTCGTTGCAGACCTACTCTGGACTCTTCTGCGTGACTGTAAATCCTTACAAATGGCTGCCAGTTTACAACCCAGAGGTGGTCCAGGCCTACAGAGGGAAGAAGAGGATGGAGGTTCCTCCTCATATCTTCGCCTTGTCTGACAACGCCTACCAGTTCATGCTCACTGGTACAAAACCAGAGCAGATAAAACTCCATTGTAACAGTTTCCTCTCCATGTAACTCAGCTGTTTTCTGTCCCCAGATCGAGAGAATCAGTCTATTCTCATCACGTAAGTCCAGTGGAGGTACTTTTTATTCAGCAGACTGTTAAATAGATCTAAACTGATGTGGATTAACCCCCCCAGGGGAGAATCAGGCGCTGGGAAAACTGTCAACACTAAGCGTGTCATTCAGTACTTTGCAACAATTGCAGTGGCAACAGACAAGAAAAAGGAAACAAACATCAAAATGAAGGTGAGCTGATTGAGTTGTTTGTTTGTGTCTGAACAGGCAGCATCATATTTACATGTTGACTCTTCATTAGGGGACGCTGGAGGATCAAATCATCCAGGCCAACCCTCTGCTGGAGGCTTTTGGGAATGCCAAGACTGTGAGGAATGACAACTCATCTCGATTTGTGAGTCAGCCTGAAGGACCATGAAGTTTTTAAGGCTTCAGGTGATATAAAATTGTTTTTATTTTACAGGGTAAATTCATCCGAATTCATTTTGGAATGACTGGTAAACTGGCGTCTGCAGACATTGAAACATGTGAGTTTATTGCAGTAGGTTCTGAGAAAAATGTATGCTAGTATTAAGCAAAAGATTTCATAATGTTATTTTTATTTCTGCAAGATCTGCTGGAAAAATCCAGAGTGACATTTCAGCTGGTGGCGGAGCGAAGTTATCACATCTTTTATCAGCTTACCTGCAACAAAAAACCTGAACTGATTGGTAAAAAAAATCACTCTTGAATTATTGTTGGCAAATATTGTTAATCGTTCACACAAACATTTCAACTAGATTTTATTTTTCAGACATGCTTCTCATCACTACCAACCCATACGACTACGCCTTCATCAGTCAAGGAGAAATCGGTGTTAAAAGCATAAATGATGAAGAGGAGTTAGTGGCTACAGATGTAAGTTTATTCTATAAAAGCACAAAGTTCTCAATGCATCAAGTTCTAACAGCTTTTTTATTTGAAACACAGGAAGCTTTTGATATTCTGGGCTTCTCAGCTGAGGAGAAAATATCTGTTTATAAACTGACCGGTGCTGTGATGCATTATGGGAACATGAAGTTCAAGCAGAAACAGCGAGAGGAGCAGGCGGAGCCTGATGGCACTGAAGGTGGGGGTTAGAGGAAGTTTAAGATGGAATGCTGTAAAAAATAAAACTAAAATTGAAAAAAAGTTTTTGTTTTGCTACAGAGGCTGATAAAGCTGCTTATCTGATGGGACTGAACTCTGCTGATCTGCTGAAAAACCTCTGTTATCCCAGAGTGAAGGTCGGAAACGAGTATGTTACCAAAGGCCAAAATGTTCAGCAGGTATATTTCTCTCCAGAAAGGTATCAAAGTTACATTAACTCCTAACGTGGGTTTGATTATTTACCAATAAAAATATTAATTTCCCCGTCATTTAATGAATATACATCTGCCTAATTCTTTCATTAAAATCAAAATACTTTTAAAGTGTCTTTTGTCAATGGTTATCATTTTTAACATCTCCTGAGCAGTTGTTTTTATCTTTGACTTGGACATGCGTGTCTCACTGAGCAGTTGTTTTTATCTTTGACTTGGACATGCATGTCTCACTGAGCGGTTGTTTTTATCTTTGACTTGGACATGCATGTCTCACTGAGCGGTTGTTTTTATCTTTGACTTGGACATGCATGTCTCACTGAGCGGTTAAACTCATCCCATTCTCCTTCCACCTTCCTTCCAGGTGTATAACTCCATTGGTGCTCTCGCAAAATCCGTCTATGAGAAGATGTTTCTGTGGATGGTCGTACGAATCAACCAGCAGCTGGACACCAAACAATCCAGGCAACATTTTATTGGTGTTCTTGACATCGCTGGCTTTGAGATATTTGATGTAAGTGTTTTACATCAAGCTGTATATTTCTCATAAGATCAATAAATATTAATCTATTTGCTTCAACTTATTGTGTGTAGTACAACAGCATGGAGCAGCTTTGCATTAATTTCACCAATGAAAAGCTGCAGCAGTTTTTCAACCATCACATGTTTGTACTGGAACAAGATGAGTATAAGAAGGAGGGGATTGAGTGGGAGTTCATTGACTTCGGCATGGATCTGGCAGCCTGCATTGAGCTCATTGAAAAGGTACAATCAAATCTTACCCATTAGACCAAATACTGCTGTAGATGTGACACTGATATTAATAAGAATGTTTTGTTTCCAAGCCGATGGGAATCTTCTCCATCCTTGAAGAAGAGTGTATGTTTCCAAAATCAACAGACTCTTCTTTCAAAAACAAACTCTATGATCAACATCTTGGCAAGAACAGCTGCTTCCTGAAACCCAAGGTGGTTAAAGGGAAGCCTGAAGCTCACTTTACTCTGATGCACTATGCCGGTAATGTCGACTACAACATCACAGGCTGGCTGGAGAAGAACAAAGACCCACTGAATGAGTCGGTGGTTCAACTTTACCAGAAGTCTTCAAACAGAATTCTGTCCATGTTGTATTCAAGCTACTCTGGAACTGATGGTACGTTTGTTAGTGATCAAGCTCACAGCAGTCAAAGCCGAACAACTTGTGTGTTTGTACTTCTGCTTTTTATGGACACACGAAAAGCAAAAGATTTTTTATTTTACTGTTCTGTTTAAAATCCATTACATGCAGAAGCCAATGGAGGAGGATCTAAAAAGGGATCAAAAAAGAAGGGTGCATCTTTTCAAACAGTTTCTGCTCTATTCAAGGTATAAAAACAAATCAAACCATTCTAAAACTGATAAAGTAATTATTCCTTTACAGTTGACATTCATTTTATTTCAACAGGAGAATCTTGGGAAGCTCATGACTAATCTGAGAAGCACCCATCCTCACTTTGTTCGATGTTTAATACCGAATGAGACCAAAACACCAGGTAATGTTTGACAAGGACACTTATCCACTGCATCAGAAAGCTTAGATTCAAGTGTCGCATTAAATACAGGTGTCATGGAGAACCAACTGGTTATTCACCAGCTGCGCTGTAACGGTGTGCTGGAAGGCATACGGATCTGCAGGAAAGGATTCCCGAGCAGAATACTTTATGGTGATTTCAAGCAAAGGTAAATAAATTGACCTTTTATGTTTTCATCACGTCTGCTTTCATATTCAGATTGCTAATTCTCACCTCAGATACAGGATTCTGAATGTCAGCGCCATTCCAGAGGGACAGTTCATGGACAACAAAAAAGCTGCAGAAAAGCTGCTGGGCTCAATCGATGTGGATCACACACAGTACAAGTTTGGACACACTAAGGTTTCCAGAGTTCAAATACTGCTGATCTGTTAATAGTGAAGGACTGTGAATCTAATACCTATATTTATTTCAGGTGTTCTTTAAAGCCGGTCTGCTGGGAGCTTTGGAGGAGATGAGAGACGAGCGGTTAGCTCAGGTTGTGATGTCCACGCAGGCTCTGTGTCGCGGTTACCTCGTCCGACTAGAGTATCAGAAGATGGTTGCCAGAAAGTAAACGTCTTTGCCACTTTCAAACATTTAGTATATTGAAGCATAAAAACACAAATATATGAAATGAAATACAGTCTTGCAGCTGTTTACTTTAATGTACTTAAGGTGCTTGTATTTCTGTTACAGTGAGGATCGAAACTTTTAGCAAACAGTTAGCGTGGCTAGCTTATATTTTATTTTTGTTATTTAATGATCATTAAATAACGTGACCAAAAGAGAAACAAGCTTGTTGGTTAAAGATTTTTACATTAACTTTTGATTTAGTATAAAATATTTACATTTAGAAAAACAGAAAAAAAATCGGAATGAATGAATGAATGAATGAATGAATGAATGAATGAATGAATCAATGAATGAATGAATCAATCAATCAATCAATCAATCAATCAATGAAAATACCTTCACATCTCAAAGCACAGTAAAAATAACTAGCAGGCCAGCTAGTTAGTTAGTTTAACTTAATAGCTAGCCTGATTTTTTTGTCCAGTAAACTAACCTAAATGCAGGCAGAACTCCAGGACACAAAGATATATGGAAAATAACATACGTTCAATAATAAAGAAACAAAGCTTATGTAGCAACCAAAAACTATTTTACATTAATCTAGTTTATGCTGGTGCACAAGGAGCTCAGAGGAAGTGATGTGACAACAAATCAAGTTCATTTTTCAATGTGTTTACACTATTATTGCAGCAACAATCTAGAAAATATTCATGTGAGCAAATTAATTTATAATTATGTGTAACCCTGATGTAAACGTACCAGGTTTAGATGCGTTTTATTCCAACAGGGAGGCCATCTACACACTCCAGTATAACCTCCGTTCTTTTATGAACGTGAAACACTGGCCATGGATGAAGCTCTACTTTAAGTTGAAACCTCTTCTGAAGAGTGCGGAGGCTGAGAAGGAGATGGCTCAGATGAAGGTGGATTTCACAAAACTCAAGGAGGATCTGGTCAAATCAGAGAACAGGCGGAGGGAGCTGGAAGAGAAAATGGTCTCGATTGTACAAGAGAAAAACGACCTCATGCTTCAAGTCCAGGCAGTAAGTTAAACCAAAAAACAACCAATCAAAACTCACATGGACACTTTCAATTTTCTAATGTTGGTCTGCAAACTGGATTTAAGGAAGCTGATAACCTGCTAGATGCAGAAGAAAGATGTGAAGGACTCATCAAAAGCAAAATTCAGCTTGAGGCCAAACTGAAGGAGGTGACAGAGAAACTGGAAGATGAAGAGGAGGTGAACGCTGAGCTGACTGCCAAGAAGAGAAAGCTGGAGGACGAATGCACTGAGCTGAAACGAGACATTGACGACTTGGAGCTCACTTTGGCTAAAGTGGAGAAGGAGAAACACGCTGTGGAAAACAAGGTGAGCCAGTTTGTTGCAGTTCTTTCACTTTGCTGGACAAACTGTTAAATGGTTTTTCTAAACCACGACTTCAGGTGAAAAACCTCACTGAAGAAATCTCAAGTCAAGATGAAAATATCTCCAAACTGTCCAAAGAGAAGAAAGCTCTGCAGGAAGCTCATCAGCAGTTACTGGATGACCTTCAGTCAGAGGAGGACAAAAGAAACGCTCTGACCAAAGCTTCAACCAAACTAGAACAGCAGGTAGATGAGGTGAGTTACTCAGAGTTCGTTAAGAGTAACAACAGAAAAAATGCACAGCAGTGTTTTATGTATCTGGAAATGACAGAGTCTGTAACTTCAGCTTGAAGGTTCACTGGAACAAGAGAAAAAGGTCCGTATGGATCTGGAGAGAACCAAAAGGAAGCTGGAAGGTGATCTGAAACTAGCCCACGAGTCACTCATGGATCTGGAGAACGACAAGCAGCAGCTGGATGAAAAGCTGAAGAAGTACGATTAAATATTTTGTTACTGCTCGTAAAATGTGTCAAATTTCAGTTAAGGTCACAGTCCCTGTTTGAAATAAAACGTCCTTTCATGAATAGATTAACAATCAAGTGCTTGATACAATGTTTAAATGAACACATTAATATATTTTGCTTTATTTTACAGGAAAGATTTTGAGTTGTCACAACTTCAGGGGAAGATAGAAGATGAACAAGCACTCGGTGCTCAGCTCCAGAAGAAGATAAAAGAGCTCCAGGTGAGGAAGATGAAGCTGCCCTTCCTCCTTCTACCGTCCTGAGTTATAAATTCATGTGTTTTCTGTGGATGTTTTTATGGGAACATCCAAATATCAGATCAGTGTGAGTATGAATCTGCAGTCACAGAGTTTCCTTTTTACCTCCTGAAGTTGTTACAAATCTTTTTGTTTTCCCCAAAGCTGTTTCACTTGACTTCCTCTTGACTTGGTTTCATTTCGTGGCTATACCATATTTCATCAGTTTTCAACTTTTATGAGAGAATTAATGGCGTTTAAAAATTCCAAATAGGCCCGAATAGAAGAACTGGAGGAGGAAATTGACTCTGAGCGTTCTGCTCGAGCCAAAGTGGAGAAGCAGAGGTCTGATTTGTCCCGGGAGCTGGAGGAGATCAGTGAGAGGCTGGAGGAGGCTGGAGGAGCCATCGCAGCTCAGGTTGAGATAAACAAGAAACGTGAAATTGAGTTTTTAAAACTTCGCCGGGAACTGGAGGAGCTGACACTGCATCAGGAAGCTACGTCTGCTGGTCTGCGCAAGAAACACGCAGACAGCGTGGCTGAAATGGGAGATCAGCTCGATAACATCCAGAGAGTCCGTCAGAAACTGGAAAAGGAGAAGAGTGAGCTGAGGCTGGAACTGGATGACTTATCAAGCAACATGGAAACTATGGCCAAAGCAAAGGTCTGAGCCCAAATATGTTGGTTTGTCTTCTGCTTCAACAAATAAGTACTGTAGCATTTCTTGTGTTTTACGTTTAAGATTAATTTAGAGAAGCTGAGTCATTCACTTGAAGATGAGTTAAATGAGATAAAGAACAAAGAGGAGGACCATCTGAGACTCATAAATGATCTTTCAAACCAGAAAGCTCGACTGACAACAGAAAATGGTGAAGAATTTTAAATTAAATCCAAATTATACTGAGAAAAGTCCAAAATCCTCATAAATATGTTTTAAATATTTCATCTCTAACGAACCATCCAGCTGTGATGGTTCGCCAGCTGGAAGAAAAGGAATCCTTAATGTCACAGCTGACCCGAGCAAAGCAAGCCTTCATCCAGCAGATCGATGAGCTGAAGCGACTTCATGAAGAGGAGGTGAAGGTAAGTTCTGTGAAAACAAAAGTATCACAGTGAAGTTTGAAGGGTTAAATAATTTCCTTCTCTCTGTTAAGGCGAAACATGCCCTGGCTCACAGTTTGCAGTCATCTCGTCATGATTGTGAACTCCTGAGAGAGCAGTATGAGGAGGAACAGGAAGCCAAAGCAGAGCTGCTCCGCTGCCTGTCCAAGGCCAACAGCGAGGTCGCTCAGTGGAGAACCAAATACGAGACTGACGCCATTCAACGGACCGAGGAGCTCGAGGAGGCCAAGTAGGAGCACTCATCATCACATCGGTTCATAACAGGAGGGTTGTTAGAGAATCCTGTGGTAAGATATATCTCCTCCAACAGGAAGAAGTTAGCATTGCGCCTCCAGGAGGCAGAAGAAACTGTGGAAGCCATTAACTCCAAGTGTTCCTCTTTGGAGAAAACAAAACAGAGGTTGCAGGGAGAGGTGGAGGACTTGATGATGGACATGGAGAGATCGACTGCTGCAGCTGCTGCCTTGGACAAGAAGCAGAAAAACTTTGACAAGGTTTAAGAAAAAAGGAAATATCTTAATAAGTGAAAACAAACCATAAAAAAAATCTGTTTAAAACAAAAAATGATATAAATGTGGTTTGAGATCAGACTGACTCTCCACACCATGTTCCCTGCTTCATTATATTCCAAATATAATGTCAAATTTCCAAATATCATGAATAATTATTATTAAACATGATCAAGTTTAAAGTGAGTAACTTGAGGTACTTCCTGTTGCTGGTTACAATTTGACTTGTCTGTAATTAAAAAGTGTTTAACTGGAAACCAAAGAGCAAGTAAAACTCAGCTTTGCAGTAAACCAGTTTATCAATTCTTTGTACAGAAAAATAAAATTCCACCTCAAGCAAGAGTCAAAATGTAAGTATTTAAGAATTGTACTTATCTGAGTTCTATTCCTTCTGACTGTAATGTCTTGGTTTGTAGGTTGTATCAGAGTGGAAGCAGAAACATAAGGAGGGTCAAGCGGAGCTGGAGTCGGCTCTGAGGGACGTTCGCTCTTTAGGGACGGAGAACTTCAAGATGAAGAACACTTTGGAAGAATGCTTGGAACAACTTGAGACCCTGAAACGAGAGAATAAAAATCTGCAGCGTGTGTTAAAGTCTTTTAATTTATAATAACACTGTCTGTGTCTTTTAGCTGCTGCCTAATGTTATTTTTGTAAATCTTAGAGGAAATAATGGATCATGCTGAGCAGCTTGGAGAGACGGGCAAAACCCTTCACGAGCTTGAGAAATCAAACAAACAGGCTGAGCAAGAGAAGCTGGAGGCTCAGGCAGCTCTGGAAGAAGCAGAAGTATGTAGAAGAAAAACATCATAAGCATCAGTGATTGTTTGGTTTCCTCATCCTGTCTGAAGTTGTGTATTTGCTTTCAGGCCTCGATGGAACATGAAGAATCCAAAATCCTGCGAGTCCAGCTGGAACTGAACCAGGTGAGGTCTGAGGTGGACAAGAAGATAGCCGAGAAGGATGAAGAAATAGAACAGCTGAAGAGAAACAGCCAACGGGTGATTGACACAATGCAGAGTAATCTGGATGCTGAAGTCCGGAGTAGAAACGATGCTGTGAGAGTGAAGAAGAAGATGGAGGGAGACCTTAATGAGATGGAGATCCAGCTGAGCCACGCCAACAGACAGGCAGCTGAGGCTCAGAAACAACTGAGGAACATACAAGTTCAGCTCAAGGTGGGTTATCAGTTCAATACAAGCAAGAAGGCTTCATAAAATCAAATCCTGAGGTGCTCCTTCTAATAACTTTAATCTTTAGGAGGTTCAGATTCACTCTGAAGACAGCTTGAGAAGCATTGATGATTTGAAAGATCAGGTCGCCACGTCAGAGCACAGAAATATCCTCCTGCAGGCTGAGATGGAGGAGATCCGAGCAGCTCTGGAGCAGACTGACAGGAGCCGCAAACTAGCAGAACAAGAACTACTAGATGCTAGTGAGAGAGTTCAGCTGCTTCATTCACAGGTTTGGTTCCATCCGTTTGTATGTTTCATGTCAGCTGAGCAGATGGACTGTGTTTCTACACCAGTTCTCTACAGCTTCAGGTTATGTTGCCTTGTCTTCTCCTATCTGGTGCTTCTACTCAGACTTGGGCTGAAGTTGCTGAGTGAACTTGTTGCTTCCTAAATCTTTGGTTTTATTGCTGCCCTGGAATCAGGATAGACACGTTGCTGCACATCTGTCTGTGTGAAGATGTAATTCATCTCTTAGAATAATATCCCACCTTCTTTCAAATGCATGGACTCATAATCATCTGTAACATAAAGCACACTGTTGACAAACAAATGATTGTTTACAGAACACCAGCCTGCTCAACAGCAGGAAGAAGATGGAGGCTGATCTGTCTCAGATTCAGAGTGAGATGGACGATAATGTCCAAGCAGCAAGGGATGCTGAAGAAAAAGCAAAAAAGGCCATCACAGATGTAAGTGCATTTATCTCTTATTCATCCTGATAAAAACAGGCCTCTACCAGCTCATCCATCATGTATACCTGCTGTTACTGTGTAGGGTTGGGTGTAGTGTTTAACACTTAACTTCATGTTTCAGGCAGCTATGATGGCTGAGGAGTTAAAGAAAGAACAAGACACCTGCGCTCACCTGGAGAGGATGAAGAAGAACCTGGAGGCAACAGTGAAAGACCTGCAGCAGCGCCTCAATGAGGCCGAGAACCTGGCCATGAAGGGTGGGAAGAAGCAACTCCAAAAGCTTGAAGCCAGGGTAAAATATTCCACATGAGCTATTGGTTCTGTTAATCTGCCAATTCTAAAAGTAACAAATCAGCTTTTAGACATGCGAGTCACTGGTCTGTTTCTGCAGGTGCGGGAACTGGAGAATGAGCTTGAAGCAGAACAAAAACGTGGATCCGAGTCAGTGAAAGGTGCTCGCAAAGTTGAGCGAAAGATTAAAGAGCTCACATATCAGGTAGGAAAAAGTTTAGTTTTATTATAAATTTGTTCCAAAGAGAAAAGATTCGAGGATCCTCAGTTCTGTTCTGTCACCTCTAACCAGTCTGAGGAGGACAGGAAGAACATGAAGAGACTGCAGGAGCTGGTGGACAAACTCCAACTGAAGGTCAAAGCGTACAAACGGCAGGCTGAAGAGGCGGTGAGTATAGTTTCATTGTAAAATATTATTTACATTTTTTGTGCTTTTATTGATAAATAATTTGAAACCTGACAGGAGGAACAAGCCAACACCTATCTGACTAAACTGAGAAAGGTTCAACACGAGCTGGAGGAGGCTGAAGAGCGAGCCGACATCGCTGAGTCCCAGATCAATAAAATGAGAGCAAAAAATCGCAACATAGGAAAGGTGTGTCACTCATCAGGTTCCTCTTTTATATACTTTCATATGAGGGTAGAATAATAACTATTATTTTTATTTTACAGGCAAAAGACAGCGGAGAGTAGTCTGAACTGGCTGCCATAAAATACCTGCATGTGTTTAAAACTGAACTAGTTTGCAACATACTCTTAAAAAGAAGTTTCTCTTTATCTAAAGTCACTTTGTGTAGAAGTTCCTGATGTCATAGAATAATAAATCTTGTGCTGGTTACAAAATGTTACTAGCTAGATTTACTTCATTTAAAACATAAAAGGAATTTCCTGCCAGTTAAATTAGTAAATTCTACCACTAGAGGGCATCAAAATGGTACATTTTCCTGTTCTACATATTGTGACTTTGAAAAGGAACATTAATTATTACATTTATTGTTTTCTGTGTGTTATAGTGGATGTATGTTGCCTGAATTAAATTCTTGAAAAAAATCAAATTGTTTTTTATTTGTTGCTTTAATCTCTATTGTTTTCTCTCATTCTTCCCTTCAACACATCTTAACTGTGGCATCAGCAAGTGTTTGTGTCATTTTTATGTTTCTCTTCCTCCTCAGCAATGCTCTTTAAATGTGTGCAGGATGCGGTTTTACATTGTTTTGTTGCAAAGTGTGTAGGTGTGATGTCCCTGGAAAAGATGTGGAAAAACAGAATTATAAATTTAAAATATTGTCTAAAAAATCTCACTTTACATTTAACAGGATAAAATCAGTTCTATTTGTGTGGGTTCCTTTTAATGTTACTTGAATTTGTTCAGCTGCTTGTGTGTGACCGAGACTGAAGCAGAAAATAGATCTGAGGAAGGATACGCTGACACTGGATCGGAAGAGTAACAGGGAAAAACAAGGACCCTCATTAGATTGAAACTATCTAAGATATATTTATAACAAATCAGCCTCAAATTCTGTCACAAAGCAAAAAGAAACATTTCAAAATAAAAAGATGCATTTGTATATTTTACTATAGTGTTTGGCTCTCATGAGAAGCCTCCCTGGACGAGTATTATATCTAACACTGAGAGTGGAATAATCCATCATTTGTGCATCGCAGCTGCAAGAACAACAAAAGCACTGCGTTTAGACTGACAGGACAATTGATCTGCCCACAAGTCGACCAGTTGTAGGAGGTTCTGGTGGAGCCTGGAGGCCTCGCAGATCAGTCATCATGTCAATCCAAATGCAGTTAAGCTCCATTTCAGTTGTTACAGTGTAAAAAGAAAAGCTGAAACATTGGCCTAATGGTGTTTTTAAACTAATACAGTAAATTGCATTTCAGTGAAACCGACTGGGAGATTTAGTGAGCTTCAGAAGTGGGAGGAAGTTTCACGTACAGCCAGAAGGCTGAACAACATGTGTTTAACAAAGTTTTGGGTAAATTCTACATCCTCTTTAATAGATTTTTATTAAGGTAAATGATACATGAGGACTCAGAGTGAAAATGTTTTATTTAGACTAATTCTACTTGTAAATATTTCACTTTATGCAAAAGAAAGAATAAGTGCTGCCTTTAAAAAATAAAATCTTCGGCTCCAGATGACTGAGAATTATTTACTTTTTATGTTTTATCTGAAAAAAAAAAGGCTTTTAGTGTGTTTATATAGATCAGAAAAATCAAACCAGGTAAGTATAACGCTTTGGAAAGAACAGAAGACTCAGGGGGAACCTAATGGGTTATAAAAACAATCTGTAAAACAAAAAATCAATTTGTTCTACTTTGGGAGCTCGAATGTCCTACTTCTCCTGGAATAAGCATGACGTCTGGACACGGACAGCCAGACGACTGCTGCGTTTGCCCTTTTAATCCAGTTTCTAAAGGAGGAAACTCAACAGGCGTGCAGGTGGAGAAGATATTAATAAATCAATACCAGCTGGAAGGAAGATCAAAGCCTTCTTTTGTAGTCTGGAATATTCATTTTTTATGAAAGACTTTTTTGTAAAAGAGGTTTTCAGTTAAATGATCAGTCTGTGGTTTATTTCTGTCTGATTGCTCGTTAAATGGAAGCTCATGTCAAACCTGCTGCTTCTCTAAAAGGTTCAGGTAAAATTTAAAGAAAGAAATGCAGTAAATATTTCACCAAACTCTAAATAACCTAATTTCCTTTTCTATCTGTGTAAAAGTATGCTTATTAATCTGCTGTAAAATAAAACAACAGAAAAGCCCCCAAAATCACTAAAATCAAGCAAGTTGAGTTTTAACTGGAATAAACTCATCTTCCAGTTAAAAACCAACAAACTCTGTGGGTAAATCAATGTTTCACAGAAGTGGATGTTTAAGGTCTGAAAATGTTCCAGTCTCAGCTGTTTTTAATCTGATCTACAGAATCCTGAAATAAAAACCTTTGAGTCTGAACTCTTGAATATTTAAAATAAACACATTTACAGGCACCAAATTTGAACATATTAAGAGTTTGTATAAACATTTTTGTTTAACTTAGCAGTGACATGATAACTGAATGTGTTTACATTATTGTGTAAAAGTCTTAGGCATCCATGTCTCTTTTTCTTTCCAAGCATCCAGATCTGGATCAGCAGTTCTTCAGACTTCCTGAAGGTTCTTCAGAGCTTTTCTTTGGACTTTGGTTGTTTTTTCTTGACAGTTCATGTTCTTGTACTGGTTTTCTGTTTGTTAAGCCACTGAACTCAGACCAGTGAATCATCCAGGTACCAAAAATTTCCTAAACTCAAGGGATGAACCAGCGTTGTGACACAGAGGACTTAGCAAAGAACCGATTATAAAACTGATATTTTAAGTTCTGAAGAACAGTCAGAACTTAAAAATAATCTTTTAGACACTTATTTTAAACTTAAGAGGCTGAAATAACTAAATACATTGAATGAAGATCTTGTCAGTTTTTATTTAAAATCATTTTTAAACAGCTTGTGTTTAAAATAACATATTTTTAGATTATTTGTCTTTACGGTCTTAAAAAACAAACCTGGGCAACATTTTTGGTGTGATTTTATCCAACCAGCAGAAGTCTCCATCTGAACATTAACTTCTCAGACACTCACTCAAATGTAAACAGGAAGCACCTTTCTAATGTCTCTTCATTCAGCGTCACTCAGTAACGATCAATCAGATGGACTTACTGTTTAATCAAATCTTCTTCTGTCTCAGTTCTTTCCTCCAATGATGCAGTGGAGTCAACATCTGTAACAAAATCAGATGTCTTCCATCTGCAGTCATCAGTTAAATGCGTCGTATTTCCACCGTGTTTCAACAAACACTGAGAAGACGCTGATATAAAAACATTAAATTGCAGCACCTCACTGAAACTAATGTCACTGCATTCACACATTATGTTCTCATACGATAGTATACAGACAATAAAACTAGTAGTAAACAGAAACACCTGAGGACAACGTCTGTCACTTTCCCTTCTTATATTTCCTCATGTGAGCGGCTATCGAGCTGGTGATCTCCACGCTTCGTTTATTTTGTCCAAAATAATCAACAAATTCTCCGTCCGGTCCCACGAGGTACATGATGATTGTGTGATCAACCTAAAGACAGAAGAATGAATCTCATCATGAACAGAAGCTTCTAACACAAATTCTTTGAAGACGAGTGAAACTCACAATGTAGTCGTTGTCTTCGTCCTTCGGCCCCTGGCTGAAGTAAACTCTGTAGGCCCTGGAAACCTGCTCAATCTGAGCAGTCGTCCCCGTCAGACCAATCAGCTTCGGGGAGAATTCTGAAACAGGAAATCTAAATATTTGTTCTCTTGATGGACTTCTGGATTCAAGAACTGAACAATCCGACATATTGATGCTTGTTATTTTCATCCAGATTTGAAGTTTAAAGTGGTTCTTGCATGTTTCTCTTTCCCTTTAAACCAGGGGTGTCCAACTCCAGGCCTCAAGGGCCAATATCCAGCATGTTTTGGATGTTCCTCTGCTTTAGCACACCTGATGCAGATGAATGGGTCGTTAACATGCTTCTGCTGGACTTGCTGAGATGTTGCAGATTAGAATCAGGTGTGTTGAAGCAGGGACACATCTAAAACATGCAGGATAGTGGCCCTCGAGGCCCGACTTTGGGCACCCCTGCTTTAAACCCTGAGTGTAGATTAATCCAGATTAAAACCAGAGTCAAGCAGATGCCTGGGCATTAGTTCAGACTCAACAACATGAACTGATTTTTTACAGAAGCTGGTTTGATTGACAGCGTCTGCACCTTTCACATAAGCAGCCATGGCCTCTGGAGTGTCTCTGTCAGGATCGATGGTGATGAGGATGGGAGTCAGGTTTGGAAGAGACTTGATTGTATCTGCAAGGAGAGAGAAACCCAAACAGGCTGGTTGGTAAAATTCCTTTTATATGATCTGAAATTATTGTTCTTTGTGTTAAATGTTTGCTGGTGTTATTACCCAACTCATCCACCACTTCAATCATCTTCTCTATTTCATCAGGGCAGATGTCAGGGCAGTGCGTGAACCCAAAGTAGATGAGAATCCACTGGCCCAGGAAATCCTCGCTCTTGGTCGGCTTGTTGTTGTGATCAACCAATGAGAAGGGGCCGCCAAGCGCCGGCCTCCCAATCGATTTGTTGCGCTCTTTCTCAATCACTGCACATCACAACACAATGTTAGAATCACAATCCCTGTTTTTTATGATTCATGACTGTTATCATGTGACATACGATCACATTTTATACTGGTCATATGTAGAATATACCACTTAATACTCACATTCCTCCTTTTCCTTTTTGAAGTACTTCATTCCTCCCAGCAGAGCGCCTCCAATAGCAACTGTTATCGCTAAAGATTTCCATGTTACAGGCTTTAGAGAAAAGAAGGCACAGATGAGACAAGGTTTGTACTTTACAAGACTATTAATCTCATATACACTCACCAACACTGAAAATAAACTGAATAAAGTGGTGTAAAAAAGGTGTTGTTAATCACATAACTCCTTAAAAAAGAGATTTGGGAATGAATGCAAATGTAACCCCTCTGATAGTTTATAGAAGAAGCTGTGAAAGCAGTGTCATCATCTGGGATAGGGTTGCGAGTTGTTCATATTAGCTGAGACATCCTGTATATTTATCTAATTTGGCTTGTCCCTTATAAGGAGTGCTGCTTGGTGTGTTTCCTCTGAATTTTTACGGCACTGTTCCACTCCTACCACTAGATGGCAGTCAGACTTCATAGAGGACAGATTTCATGCAATTCAACTAGTGACAAAATGAATTTCTTTGCTTCTAATAACTGAATTGTGACATGTCATGCAAGAATAAAAGTATCCATGGAAAAATGAGACCTGGTATATTCATTTACAATCTGCCTGTTATCTGCTATTAATATTTAAACTGACAATTAATTTTAATGTTTATTCATGCATGTTTGTGAGGATACACAACTATACTAGTGTTTAAGTGTTGAAATGTATACATGATTTTGAATATTTGTAACTGTCTCACCACTATCGTATCCATGCGTCCATGCGAGCTGCGTAATTAAATAAAAATCTGAGATCATACTCTTAAGGTTGTGTTCATTGGTTCTTTTTCCAAATGCCAAAAATGTCCCTTATTCTGCTGAGAGAAAATTGGCAACTCTAATCTGGGATACATTGATTAAGTTTGTTTATGTCTTTGTAGTAACACAATTTTCCATTTTCCATTTCCAAAAAAAAAAAAAAAAAACTCAGGTAGGCCTATTTATAAAAAAGACATGTTCTTCATACCTAATCTGGGATGTTAGATGTGCCGATGCTATAGAGATTAAATGACAGTTAAAAAGTGCATTTTTAAAATCTTTCTTTGACCTTTAGATTTAATTTAATCTTTTTGTTTTGTGGCAAGATGTGATAATATACTGGGAACACATGCAGTCAAGAACTGGAACACTGATGAGAAGTTACAGAGGAAAAAGTTTGATTGTTTGTGCTGGAAAACATTTTCCTGTCTTCACTGGGTCTTTAATCTCACCCCAAACTTCTTGGACTTGTCTGATGAAGGCGGCGGAGACAGCGAGGAAAACGTCCTTGAGCAGCAGACATTCAGCCATGAAGCTGTTTTGCAGGAGTGCCATTGGCTGACACTCACCTGTCAGGTACAAGCGAGTCAGGTAAAACATGGCAGTACGTGATATTAATCTATCCCCATGTTTTAAAACGAACACATAAAAAGATGAACATCTAATTTTGAATATCAAGTTCTAACAGAAAAGTTACATTACTTTAAAACTTTGTTTAAAGAAAATCTCTGTTCCTATACATGTCGCAAAAAAATCTAATATTATTACCAGGTAAAAATGTTTAATGGCGTTCAAACAGGTACTGAAATTCACCTTTTTTCTTTCCTGAACTTGGTGTTTAACGTACCAGGTAACAACGAGTTATCAGTGGAGACACATCGCGCTTCGGTCCGGAATCTCTCTGGATTAAACTGTGCGCCAGTCTGATGGTTCGGTTCTGTTGGACTTTACCACGGAACAACCGGCAGCCCAGGCTCAAATACGTGACACTCATGTTTGTTTGGACCTTGAAAAAACCACTACTGCAATACGGAAGCGGTTCGTTTTATAAAACGAATAAATTGACAAGAAACAGTCAACTGTTCTCCAGTCAGCTGTTCGTAACCCTAATAATTTAAAACTGATCTTTAAAATTACATAAACTGATCTGAAATCCGCCACAAACAAGGTTCCAAATTAGGAAGTGACGCCATAGCTTTCTTCTTCTGTGGTGCATTTTATGAGCTCTCGGCTGCCACCTAGTGTGAAACAGGAATACTGCAGACGCACCAGTAGACGATTCACTTATTTACACTTTGCACTTCATTTACCATTTTAATTAGTTCAGTCAACTCAATATCTCAATGTAGGACATACTTTATATGACAATACAATCACCATAGCTGTTTGCAACTGGATTATAAAAATATAAAAAAATTAAAATTTAGTTGAACATCAGCTCTTAAATATTTATACATGAATCTATGAAAGCAGCAATTTTAAAGTAGGATTTTCAGTCAAACAGGAATGTTTTATCACACAGAATAAGCCACAATCAACTATCTAAATAGCAGTTTTACAATGTGAAGGCCAGTTTGACCTCAGCTCTGTATTGATGTAGTAGTAAAGCCAGGCCACGATAGGAAAAACTGTGATGGCAACAGCTGTGGAGACTCGCAGCATTCCAACAGGAGCTCTGATAAAAAATAACAAAATAAATGAGAATATTTCATCTTTTTTGATAAGCAGTATAAATAATAAGAAGTTAAAGTTACCTTCCAGAGTGGCGGCACAGGAGAAGCCAAACAGCTGTTAACATGAGACCAGAAAATTCTCTAAAAGGGAAAAAAAATCTTTTCAATTAGCCAAATAAATATGGCTCCTTCCTGTACACCATTCCTATTTTAAAACTTCCAAGACAACACAAGTCCAGCTGCTAAAATAAAAAATATAACCGAGGAAAAAGATTAATTTCATCACATTTTGACACATTAATAACTGCCCCAATGATCAAAGTTCCCAGGATGAGGCCTAAGTCTTAACTAACAACTTGTCTTTAAATGTCTGACTTCATAAGATGTTCCATACCTGCCCCTGACATCATCAGGTGCTTCATACCTGCCCTCTGACATCACAAGATGTTCCATACCTGCCCTCCTCCTGCTGGAAGATCTGAGTGATTCGCGCTGTGTAAAGTTTCCATCCCAGTATGGAGATAACTGCACTGGAGATCATTACATGGAGATCAGCAACACGCCTCCAGGTTAAAGTCTCTTCAGTAAAAGAAACAGACAATTGAAGCTGTAAGGTCACCAGCACAGCCACCAGATGGCGCCACTGGCACTATAAATAAAAATGGTCAAGAGTTCAACGACATGCTGAAAGTGCACAAAAGAGGAAGCACTAATATTAGTAAATTACTAAGATTATATCTCTTCTCTTAGCTTTTATTATTTAATCTTCTTAACAGACAGTAAATGGCCACATGGACATGTAGACAGGTTCTCTCCCGGGCCTACCTGTCACATGCGGTTTGAAGGCAATCAGCACACACAGGACTGCAGGAACAGCATAACACACCTGGAACAGTAACATGTCAACAACAGCTCACGAATATTCGTCACCAAAACAGTTAGTGTGAAAGTCTTACCATCCATAAACCTGCGTCTGGATCATTGATCTAAACGGGAGGTGAAGAGACTGATCATAATTCAGGAGATGAAAATAAAATTAGATCTCAGAATAAAAACATACAACCGAACCTGAACGTATGATGCAAGAGCGAAGAAGAAAGACATTACAATGTTACACACTTTCCAGAAAACAAAAGGCCACGGATTCGTGATCTTATTCCCGTCACAAACTTCTCCCATTGTTTGGAACTGTTTACTTCCCCGCCCGGGCCTCCGGGACGCGCAGTTATTGGTTAGCAGGCGCACAACAGCTGGTCTGATCAACTGTCTGGGTTTGCTCGATATTAATTTCATGAGCTGAAAGATGCAGCGACTAAAGATAAACATATTATTGTATGTTGTTTTATTGTCAAAAGAACACAGTGATGTTGGTGTCCTTTAAACATCTGATGGAGGTATCTTCTTTCATAAAATCTAAGAAAACTCAGAATTAAATATTGAACGTATTTTTTAATCGGAATGCTTTGGTGAATAAACCGAGCACACTCCGTCATAACCTAAGAATGTTGAAAAGCGACACCCGTTTTTCCAAAATAAAGTCATCTTTGCGTGAAAAATATGTATGTATTTGTTTGGTTTCTTGTTTGTATTCATCTAACTCGAGCAGAACAAAGATTGTAATAAGATCTAAAGTATTCTCTTATATTTTATTTTACTTTTCCAGACAGAAATAATTATGTTAAAATATCGTTCACAAATGTTCTGTAAAAAAACAAAGAAACAAGAAAATAATCAAACAAAACAACAAGTGAACCAAAACAGACTGTGTAACATTACAGATTCGTTTGCTGTTTATGCTCCATTGTAGAAAAATACTTCCATTATAACCAATAGCAACTCTTAGCCTCATCTACATGTTGGCATAGATCTACTTTTATTTAGTTTGAATTCAAGGACTAAATCAAAAATGACTTCTTTCATATTAAAAATGAAGCTTTATTCAAAGTCAATGCAGTTTTTGATTGCATATTTCAGATATTTACATCTTAACTGCTTTACTGAGTTTAATTAGTAAAAAAACAAACATTTTAACACTCCATTTTCACAACAAGCCTCTCCAAATTTTCAAGCCATCTTTTAGTAAAACTACGCTTATAAGTTTGGGTGTCTATTCAGAAAGTGTTCACCTAATATTGAGAGTTTTTTTTTATGTAATTTATTTTATTGTAAAACATGTTATTGTTTTCATTCTGTGAACAAGGTTATATCAAATCAATCAAATCAAATCAAACTTTTTTTATAAAGTGCCTTTCGTGCAAAAGTGCAGTTCAAAGTGCTTTGCAGGATAATATAAGTAAACTTTACATTTTTCTTATTTATTGAGTAGTTTCAAACATGTTCCATCTGCTCTCAAATTACAAAGAATATTTACATTTTGTAACGTGTTTAAAAAGGAGCAGAAGTATGAACTTATTATACCCCAATCCTAAAATACAATCATGTCTTACAAATTTTAAAAAGTGCAATAAATTAAAAGAAAAGCAAAAATATGAGAAAACAAAATTAACACACGTTTTTCAATGAGTAAAGATGTGTTGAAGTTTTTTTTTTTTTTTTTACAAAATAACTCCCCTTTTGTGACTTAAAAAGAATTGTAATTTATTTTGTTATTATGAGATAAAATTCTTGTTCTTTATTTTTGTATTTATCTAGAATTTGTTTTTTATATATTCTTGCAGGTGTTTGGTTTTACTTTCTTTTAGATCATCAGATAGACTGTTTGGAACCATGAAATGTCTTGCGATAAATAATATTTGTGCTGTTTTAAACTCAACTAAATCCTGAAATTTAATAGCTTGTGTTTTAATGAAGAGTTAATTTATATGAACTGTTTATCCTGCATTGTTGATCATCGATTGCTCTTTTCTACATGATGTTTATTGTTTGTATATTTGATTTGCATGTATTTCCCCACACCTTCACACAGTAACAAAGATATGGCAGAATTAATGAACAATATAAAGTATACAAAGCTGACTCAAGACATTTCGTTTACTTTGTTTTCAGTCTTAAACCGTGTTCAACGAAATGTATTTTATTTTGTTTGGAAAAAACTTTCTAAACATCCGGTTTTATTTGCACTAACTTCCGCTAACTTGACGTGGTTAGTGGGCGTTGACATGTCAGCTGATTGCAGAAACCCTTTGGTTAGTTAGCTTAGCCCAGTTGGATGTTTGTTTTTGTCATGAGATAGGTGGCCTTTAACCTAACCTCTCGGTTTAATACGAATTTAAACATTTTACTTACTTCGACCTCGTTCCGTCGCCATCTGCTCGTTCAGCGGCGCGAAGCTGCCGTTAGTATAGCTTTAATTTTTGTTTCGGGGGGGAAGGAGTGAAGTTGCTCTCCGAGTCTCTGCATTGCAGCCCCAGGCGCTGCTGATGGAATTCAAACACGCAACGATGGCGACTCCCAGTCCAAACAACTCAACGGCACCCAGCAGCCACAACAGCAGCAGTAACGCAGGTTCTGCCGCACACCATTACCAACAGTACCAGCAGCAGTCCCAGCACATTACAACAATGAGCGGCATGCAGGGTGAGTGTCGGCCGGGCCGGAGCTCGAGCTCTGCCGCTGTGAAGGTTAATGTTAGCACCAATGTCTATGGTTAGCGCAGTTAGCCTGGGAGGCTAATCCCCGTTAGCATGTCGTTATCACAATTAATACGGATATTTACATAATTGACACAATCTGCTCAGTGGTTTTAGTTCCATTCTGTCGTTGTAAAACTTTTAAGCCATGTTTTTAAGTATAAATTTAAAACCACAGACTTGATGCAGTCAGTTTGTGTGATTGTGTGTTAATACACAAAATCATAAAAGATTAAATTGGTTTGAAAGTGACTGTATATGATCGGATAAATTATTCTGAAAAGAATTGAACTGCAATTGTTTTTTGTTTAAAATTGCTGGTATTTTTTATTATTATTTGTGCTATAACTACACTGAAGAGGGTGAAATTGAACTGGTCTTTACACAACTGGAGACAATTGATTGAAATTGACTGGATGTAAATTTGGGGATAATCTTAGAACTGAATGAGTCTGACTGTATTTATTTGGATTTTTGTGTAAATAAAAGAGATGTTTTTATTATGACTTAATCAAAAGGTCTTAAATCTGATGAATTAGGAGTGGAATGAAAGAAGCGGACAGGATTTAACTGTCTGTTACCAGACACATCAGAGTCTGATCAAAATTCGACTCAAAAGGGCAAGAAACTGAATAATTTGAACTATTGGTGATCAGATGAATCTGGCTGGAATACATTTAGTGAGAATGTTCTTGGACTGAACTGTGTATTAACTGAGATGAAACTAGACTTTATGTTCATGGAATGATTTCGACTCCCTGTTATCTGCGTGGCACTCGACACGGCAAAAAGATGCTGGAAGGAATGATGGTTCTCAAATCCAGGAACACCAATCTGGTGCAATGAAGTTATTTTCATCAATTTTAATTAAAACAATCCAACTGAGTCTAATTGTAATCCAGTTCATTTCAATACAGTCAGATTAATTTGTTTAAAACAGATTATCATATTTATTTTCTCCCCACAATTAATTTAAATGGTGTTTGAGTTGAATGTTAATCAGATTTAAACTAGTCATCAAAGTTGAATATTTACCTCCCAAATTTTGATCTTGATGTTTTGTACCTTTATGAATGATTCCAAATTGATTTTGCTCAAAGATTCAAAAATGTTACAAAGAAAAATCAATCTCATTTGAACTTTCAGAGTCCAACACCTGCTGGAGATGTCAGAGTGAAACAGGTAGCTACACACTTTTTTTATTCATTACTGAAGGACAAAACAAATACAATAATCTATTTATTTTTTAAGCTGGTGTCATTTTTCGTGATGTAAATTTGTATTTATTGATATAACTTCTAAAGAATTGGAATTGTACATTAATGTCATATTCCTCACATTTTCAGTAAATAACTACCTCTTATTGTAAAAGCCCCGCCCTTATTTAACCTGTATGTTTCTAATTATCTGACATCTGGTCTCAGTTGTATTTTTCTGACTGTATTTAATCTTTTCCTTTAATGCTGCTTGTTAATGTCCTCTAACTCCTGATGTGATGCTGACTGATGGTGAGCCATCCTGAGAAAATTCATTTTCCTGCATTTTTTTCTGTTAAAAACATTCATAATGGTTTTCATTCTCATTCTCAGGTCATTTAACTTATTTTTACTACCATCTCTTCATAGTTAAATATCCTAACTGACCTCTAAATGCATGCTAATGCATTTGCCTCGATAAAATGCCATAACTCTACAATGGATGCTCCAGAAACTGTAAAGATTCTGCAAACTCAAACTATTCCTTAATGTTTTAAGTTTGTTGACAGATGAAAAGGGTAGTAAATCTTTAAAGGGAGGAATGTTGAAGTCAAACCAACAAAGGAATCTGTTGAGGAATAATGAAAGTAAAAGCTGTTTTTTCACCTCTAGGGTTTCAGATAAACCTGTCTGGAGCTCCCCCAAGTAAGCCAACCCTCTTTTGCTTCAGCACCAACAGCTCTCATCCTTTTTTCTGCCTGACAGCCTGGTATGAGGGAGTCTGTCCTGCTACTCTCCACTAATCCGAGTCCAAACGTTTCATTGTTTAGGTAGACTTGTGCCCAAAGCTGATGATTTTGATGTAACATACTCAAACAAGTTTTATTTAGCTAAAACCTTTCAGAAAAATGTAAATCTAATTAAATGTAGAGAAAAAAGTGAATTAAGTGGCATGAGTCTGGAACTGAAACCTTCCACTGATGTTTTGGCACAAGATGCTCTCAACAGACTTCTACCTCGTCTTTTATGCGTGTGATTGTGGAGCTCTGGAAGCTCAAACTTGGTGGTTTTTGGTGTGGAACTAACAAACAAATGTAGTGTCTGTCCTTATTTTGTCTGTTTCTAGAGCATGGGAGCACTTTAGTCTTACACCAGAGATGCTGATGTTATTATTTTAAGCAGTGCTTCACTCTGAGGCGTTTCATGGATACAGATTCCTGTGCTGTTTCGGTTGGTGTGAGCTGTTAACAGGAAGTGAAATCACAGCAATCTGGCCTTAAAAGCATGTTTACAGGACGACTCTGGGATTTTAGTTTGTTTCTGAATGTTGGTGTATTTAACAGCATGTACAGCATGTACATTAAGGATTTCTCAGCTAGTTGGTGTATGAAGGTGGTTGTTCAGTATTATACTGACATATATTTGTGTTGTTTGTACCAACAGGCACCACAATGTCTCAGTTTAACGCCATTTAATTATCAGATTATTAGGTCTTAGAACCATTTGCTTGTCCAACTAATCAGAGACTTTGTAGAAAACCAACATGACTGTAAGTTGAACTTCAGAATAAAGTTACATTGTTTTTGTTGCTGTCCAAATAAAACCAGGATGATTGAACAGCCAACCTGTGAGCTATGTGAAATCATTGCAGGCATTTTTAATGTGGTGGTGCATTAATGGTCCAGTTCTACACAGAACGGGACGTTCTGCTTTCCGCTGCATGTTACAGCATCAGTCATGAAAAGATTGCTGCTGGTTTTTAAAGCTGCAGTGACTCAAAGAGAAAACACTCGAGTGTTTGCAGGAAAAGCAACTCAGTGGTTATTTCACTGTTTACTCTCAGCTACAGCTGCACAGTTTATCTCAGATTTGTCATCATCACTATCGATGTGCGTAATAGAACTATTGCAAAGGCCTTTACTGAATGATGGGCTATTAAAGTTCAGGTTCTGCATCTTCAAACCCTGCATGCACGTACTTTGTTGAGCTGATCGCAGCTGAGATGTTGAAGCACACAGTGTGACGAGCGCTGCAGGGACATGAAAGAGGAGGAGCAGTCAGGAAAATGGCGATTTGTCGTAA
Organism: Pachypanchax playfairii; assembly: GCA_006937955.1. Taxonomy (NCBI): domain Eukaryota; kingdom Metazoa; phylum Chordata; class Actinopteri; order Cyprinodontiformes; family Aplocheilidae; genus Pachypanchax; species Pachypanchax playfairii. Next base: position 1,913,738 of record SSNP01000037.1, read on the forward strand.
CTCTGTTACATGGTAATGGCAGGTTTTTTTCTAAGATGGTGCAGCAGCTCTACTTTCAGCCAACATGTCTGATTGTTGAGATAAATGATGTGTTGAACTTTCAAATGGCTTCAGGAAAGTTTGTTGGTGTCAGAGCTGAAAAGTTAAAGGGCTGGATTTCTATCATTATTCCCTAATTATAACGTGTTGATGTGGAATAATGCTGGTGAAGTTCCAGTCAGAAAACAACACACTGCTCCAGCAGAAAATCTTTTCAGTTGGTTTGTACAGTCAACTTTCTTTCCTCTCACTGATGAACTTCCTGTTACGTTTTACTCTGTGTTCAGTGGCCCTGAAAGGCCCCATAAACCGGAGGCTCCGCATGCAGGGACATCTGTTCAGGGCACTTTCTTTTATAACAACAGCAACATTTTGTTTTCATTCTCTTATTGCAACATGATGTATAAGAACAGAAGCAGCAGAGGAGTTTGTTTTTTTAGATACTTGAATAATTCTACAGTTCAGTTTGTCAGATTTGTTTATCATAAGATATAAAAATATGAGCATCTTAATCATTTTATTTGTAAATATTTGCAGCATTTTGTAGGTGAATATTGCTGAATATTTGACGAAGTTCTGTAGGTGTTTACACTTCTTTCTCTCCCATTAAATCTGTTGATTTGAGTTTATTTACTTGACTTCTCTGTTGTCGTCTTTTTGGGTTTGTCATTTTCAAACATTTGACATTCTGACTTTTCACGGTGGAGCAGTTTGTCTTTGGTTTGCAGCAGCATTTAAATCTTGGTTGATGTTTTTGGTTCTGCTCAGGCAAACGCAAAGCCCTGAAGCTGAACTTTGCCAACCCTTCAATTAAACCCTCAACCAGATTCTCACTAAACACGGCCGGGCCTCCTTTTCAGAACCCGCACATGTGAGTGAGCACTCTCCTGGTTAATTTAACAGGCAGCATTTCAGCTTTTAGTTGAGTCATTTATTGGTTTTGTTTTGTTGTTTTGTTAGAGAGAGGCTGCGAACACACAGCATCGAGTCGTCAGGAAAGTTGAAGATCTCCCCCGAGCAGCACTGGGACTTTACGGCTGAAGATCTTAAAGATCTGGGCGAGATTGGCCGAGGGGCTTACGGCTCTGTCAACAAGATGGTCCACAAACCGAGCAACACGATCATGGCAGTCAAGGTCTTCTATCCTATTCAAGGCTAAAACGTGTAAAAATCACACAATGTGAAATATTTTCAGTTCTTTTTTTAAAATTTTTTTTGCAGAGGATTCGTTCAACAGTTGATGAAAAGGAGCAGAAGCAGCTGCTGATGGATCTGGATGTGGTGATGAGAAGCAGTGACTGTCCCTACATCGTTCAGTTTTATGGTGCTCTCTTCAGAGAGGTAAAATCAGCTGTTTATGTAAAGACTCACAGGCTTCGTCATGTCTGAAATAAGTAACTGAAGCTCTTGTGTTTCAGGGCGACTGTTGGATTTGTATGGAACTTATGGCTACCTCCTTAGACAAGTTTTACAAGTTTGTATATTGCACATTAGACGACGTGATTCCAGAAGAAATATTAGGAAAAATAACTTTAGCTGTAAGTTTTTGTGGACTTTACTTTGTCTTGTAACAGTTTTCTTTTCATCTGGGACTAAACTCTTGTTTTTCTGCAGACTGTGAAGGCTCTTAACCACTTAAAAGAAAACTTAAAAATTATACACCGAGGTAAGAAGATTCCAGATTCCAACATTGTTTATGTTGTTGTGTTTTTCCATCATCTGTCTTTGTTTCTCACCTTACAGACATCAAGCCATCAAACATCCTCCTGGATCGGAATGGCAACATAAAGCTGTGCGACTTCGGTATCAGCGGACAGCTGGTGGACTCCATCGCTAAAACCAGAGATGCAGGCTGCAGGCCGTACATGGCAGTGAGTAACGCATTATTACTTTAGTTTCTTCTTTGACTTCTATGATCAAGCTTTAAACTTAAAAAGCTTATTTGTCTCAGTCAGAAGTCTCAGGTTTAGTTTTTATGTGGCGTTCTTCCAGTTTTTTTCCCCTGAAAATGCAGCAAATATTTGTGTGACTTGATTTCATCAGCAACAGAAACTTTGTCTAGATTGTTGCCGTTTTCTGCTGCGCTGTAGAGGATTGATTAACCTCTGGTTTCATTATTAAACTCAGACCTTATTATTCTTGGTGCTTAATGATGCGTCTGATGTCAAACATTCTAACCTCTAACTGTTTCATAATTTGATAAAAGATTCAGTTAGCAGCTGCATTTTAGGGTTTGAATTAGAGCAGCTGCTGCAAAGTGACCCAGAGGTCACTAACAGATGACGGTCTGGAATGATTATTGATGCAGTTCATCAGCGATAACTGTTTTCCTGTCCGGTCATCCAGCAGCTCTGGCTGATCAATCAGGTGACCTCATGGTGGCGTCATCACCTGAGGTTATTTTTTGTTGCAGGGTTACGTCAGCTGGTGGGTCCTCCCTCTCCTCCAGCAGTTTCCATTCTAAATTTGGTTAGGCGATATCAGAATCCACCCGCACGACACCTCCGCTCACACGCACGACGCCTCATTCATGACTCAAACCGAGTCGAGACCGGAGCTTCCAGCGTCTGTGAGCTCAGGCTGCAGGAATCTCAGCACCAGTTTCTAGTTTCCAGCTGGAAAACACTCCCCGTGTGTGTGTTTGTCATGGTGCTGCGGGTTCCTGCAGGCTTCGTGGCATTTAACAGCTGATCTCAGTACATCTGGGGAGGCTGGCTGATTGTTTGGAAGTATGCAGGCTACATACTGTTTACCTCAGGCTATAATGAGCTGTTGATGTCTGTGAATGTTAAATTTAAGACAGACAGTTGTTCTTGTTTATAAATGCTGTGGTCATTACTGTGTTCCATGTGTCATTATTTTATTTTCCTGTTGACAAAATCTGCTTCTGATATTGATGATCTTGTGTCTGTAAGCTGAGATAAAAATACACTTCATTCAAATTAGAGTTCATCTTGAATTTTGGCTTCAAACAATCACAAAAATGATCTGATTGGCTAAAAACAATGATTAAAATTAATTTCTCACTTTCAAGCTCTTATTTTTTCTTGCCTTCTGGGTGACACTCAGTGCCGCCCTTTATGGAGGCTGTAGTCTTTTAAAAACTCAGTGCAAATAAAGACGGCAGAACGAAGGCCAAACATGATCAATGAGAATATATGGTCCCATATATTGTTGTACTGGAGACTTGAAAGTGTGGCATGGAGGTTTTATCATGATCTTGGGTTTCTGCGTAATTAAATCAATGTTCTGATCACAATATTACAGTTACAGTTTAGATGCAGAGTTGTTTATTTAATACCAGCTGTAAAATTAAACATTTTTGATAAGAGGAGTCGAATGATTCCTAGAAGAAGATCAGATTCAGTTTCCTTGCTGATTCCATCTCAGTGACTTGAAGAGATCAAACCTTTCCCGTCTCTGCAGATGTGAGCAGGTTCTTTGCAGCAGGTTCTTTGCAGCAGGTTCTTTGCAGCACTTTGCTGCGTCGAACTGCAGCTCAGACCATCCAGCTCTGCTGGGTGACATCAGCATCTAATTCAGGCCTGTAAATGGGCCAGCGAGGTGCTTCTCCTGCACTGCAGAGCTCTGACACACTTTCCCACTACATCTGCTCCACGTTTGGTGTCAAAGTGAGAGAGAAGACTGAGGACTGGAGTTGTGGAAGAATGTGGGAACTTGGTGCACATGTGAGCTGATAGCATGTTGTCTGGAGGTTATGAGCTGGTTTCATGCTTTCAGAAGGGATCAGCTTGAGATTTGGAAACGTTTGATTCTCTTTTAATATTAAAACTATCACCCAAAATGTGAAGGTATAACTTGTCACAACACAAAATCACAAGAAAACTGTTGTTGTATTCTCTTGTCTCAGGACTGAAAGTTTAAAATCTGTCTGGTTTCCTTTTCAGCCAGAGCGAATAGACCCCAGTGCTTCCAGGCAGGGTTACGATGTCCGCTCCGATGTTTGGAGTTTGGGAATCACGCTGGTGAGCTCTAACGTTACATCCGTCTGTTTTATGTTACAGGGACCCACAAAGACTGAAATATGTAAATTACAAGTCGTTGCAACAGTCACACAGTTGTTGAGCTTTTATACACTAAAACTTTAACTTTATTAATAGATTGTAAAAATGGTTTAATAACTTCAAAATGAACAACTGAAGTTTTTTAACTTGATAAGAAGCAAAACCTCTTCAAGAACCAAGAAAAAGGTCCAGTTGCCTTTTCTGAACCCACTTGATTCTCATCATGTAAAGATTTATTTCTCTGAACAAACAGGAAGTTGAAACCGAATATAAAAATCATTTGTGTCTGAAGAAGTTCTGATTCATTTTTAAATGCTGTACAGAAAGTAATAAACATTCATCATCAACATTTCCTTAATCAGTTATTGTTCTGACCCAGTAGTTGGGTTGTTCTGTTGGAACCCAGAACCTTTCTGGTGGACCGAGGAACCACATGAAGGAGCTGCTGTGATTTATGTCCTTGGATATTTGGCTCATCCTGAAAGTTTTACTGCCTTCCACAGCAAACCTACCTGAAAAGGCTCTGTAGTTTCATACAGATGTGTAACTTTTCCATTTGACTGAAGCTTTTTTACTTGTATGTTCCAGTATGAGCTGGCCACAGGACGGTTCCCCTACCCAAAGTGGAACAGTGTGTTTGACCAATTGACCCAAGTGGTGAGAGGAGACCCGCCACAACTCAGCAACTCTGAGGAGAGGCGCTTCTCACCTAAATTCATCTCCTTTGTCAACGTGTGGTAAGAAACAGATGGATTAATGCAGCTGATTCAGAATGTTAGTTTTCTGCCACCTAGTGGACAGAAGGCAGACCTGCATCCTCCCACATGAAGTTGTTGTTTGTTATTTTCAGCCTTACAAAGGATGAATCAAAGAGGCCAAAGTACAGAGAGCTACTGGTGAGTTTCTGTCACGCCAACATGAAGATGTTACATTCTTTTCTGAGTTTTTATATATATATTTCTTTTCTTTTTTTATGCACACCAGAGAGACCCGTTCATCCAGATGTACGAGGAGCGCTCAGTCGATGTAGCCGGTTACGTCTGCAGGATTCTGGATCAGATGCCAGCCTCTCCCAGCTCCCCCACATACATGGACTGATACCAGGACAAAACCAAAACAGACCATGTAATCTACAGCAATCTGAAAAAGAAATCATAAAAACCCTTGTGTATATTTGCTTGACCTCCTTATTGCAGTGTTAAAAGAGAATTGTAAAGTCTGAAAGAAAAACACCACTTGTGGTCAGAGTCTGTATATAATAACACATTTCTGTTTTTTCTTCTTCCAAAATGCACAGACACTTAAGAATATTAGGAGCTGAATCAGTCAGCCCTGACTCATTGTGATCAGAATGCATCTCAGTGATTTAGGAACAGCTACTTAAAGACAAATAACCTGGAACTTATATTTATAGAAGCAAAACCATGTGGAGTTTGTAATCTTGAGACTCTTCAGCATACTGGAATCATCCTCTTTGTGAATTGTTCCACCTCTTACATGTATGTGAATGAAAGCATTGTGTATGACATTGTATTCGAGCTGCGCTTCTCTGCGTGTAAAGCAGGTTTAAAGTGTTCATGGTCAAAGTCGTGTCTGATCTTCAGACCAGTCGCTTCTGCAGTAGATTCCATGCTGATGAACGAATAAAGGGAGAGAGAAAAGAGAAACTGTGTTTCTGTTTTTTTATTTAAGAATTTTTAGATATATAATAACATAAAAAAAAGCTAATAAACTAATGGAGGTAGAAACCACAGTGGAAATCTGCAAGTGCATCAGCAAAGGCTGTTGCTCAGCAGTTGGGAGTACAAATCTAAAGCAGTTGCTGAATGAGGTTTAATCCAAGTTTCTGTGAATGTCAGTAAAATCATTACTGATTTTTAAAGTGGAATGTAGTCGAGTTGGAATATCCCAAGATCAAAAATATTACATATACTCTCAGTATATTCATCTTTGCTCCATTAACTTAATTGTTAAAATAAAGCTTTTTTCTTTTTGTTATAATACTTAGTGATGATGTTTTCTGAACTGAAAATTCTTTATAAATACAGATAGAAAGTTGTAAAGTTTACACAAAGTTTTAAAAATATGAATTCAGTTCTAGCAAATATTTGAATTACAATATTTTATAAATGTTTTCTGTGACATCACAATGTAATTAATTAATTAATTACGTTTTTGAAGCTTTTCACGTTTTGTCACATAAGCTGTAGCGTTTTATTTTGTAGTAAGTTGTTTACCTAATAATTTCTATTCCCGCCTCTTTTGCGGAGAACCTCATTTTGATTGGTCGATTGATCTGCTAAACAATCCCAGCTGCCAATGAACGTTGAAGACTGAGAAGGTGACGCCATTAGATGCCGGAAGAGCTGTCACATGTGCTAACCAACGTCTAATGGTCTTTTGAGAGAGTATACAGAGCTAATGTCAGGTAATTAATTGATACAATAGCTTTAGGAATGTTTGATGAGTGTAAATGAGCGGTTATCTTAATTATTTTAATGAGCAGCTGAGGTATTTAGTATGAATGCTGTCCATGTGAGACTCTTTAAACTGCTGGTTGTAAAAGGCAGAGCTCTAACTGCTGCTGCTGAGCACACGATCCCACGTTTTCATTCTCGTTTCCACCGGACTGTCGTCCAGTTTGTTCGCTCAATGGCGACCGTTAGTGATAGTTTCCCTCCGAAGAAGCAGCCACCGGGTTTGAAGAAGCAGAAAGAGCCGCTGCGCCGAGTGAAAACCAAAGAGAACCGCATCAAACGTGGAGACGGTCACGGACCGTCCACCGTCTACGTACAGGTGATCGGTGCTGGGAGCAGAGACAGCCCTGCGTCGATTTACGTCTTCTCTGAGTTCAACAGGTATTAATATTAATATACCACTTGTGTTGTAAGATTTGTCTGTACATCTAGAATTTAATTCGTTTTTAAGGGATTAACACAAATTGCTCAGGTGCCAGTTGTGACGCAGCATTTACAAAACCCCCAAATGATCTTATTTGATTGTCAACTTTAACACGAAACACCTGTGAAGCTCAACAGCATGACGTATACATGTGCACTGATGGAGCTGCAGCACGTGCCTTCTCAGTTCTTCTGGTAATTAATTAGTTCTTAGTAGCTTCTGTCAAACACTCAGTCAAAATGACAAATGTAAGTTCACTGCTTCAGGCTCAGCACCAACCTGACAGTCTGTATCCAGATAGCAACACATTCAGATTTCCTGTGTCTCTGTGACAGGTATCTGTTCAACTGTGGTGAAGGAACTCAGAGACTCATGCAGGAACACAAGTGAGCAGATCCACATGCTGTCATCATCTCAGGTTGTTTGTCAGATAAACGTTGGTAACATGAGTGTGTGGGAATGTTGCAGGTTGAAAGCCGCTCGACTGGACAACATCTTCCTGACCCGACTGAGCTGGGAGAACGTGGGAGGTTTATCAGGTCCGTTGGACTTTAGCTAAGACATCGTCTTATCTGTGAATGGCTACTGTCTGAAAGTAGAAGACAAATGATCAGAGACGTCATGTCTCCTGGTTTCCCAGATCCGGTTCCCGAAGATATGAAAGTCACAAAGTAATTTACAGCTCAGTGAAGGATATTTACTGACTATTTCCTGAATCTTTTCTTTCTTTCAGGGATGATTTTAACTTTAAAAGATACTGGTGTTCCTGAATGTGTCCTGTCTGGACCTCCACAGCTGGTGAGAAACTGAACAGAAACAGTTGCACAGTCATTTTGTCTAACACAGACTTACTTTGTGTCTTCTGTCTTTTTCATCAAAAAGAAAAACTATCTGCATGCGATCAAGTCATTTTCCGGCCCTCTGGAGGACATCAAGCTGTGTATGTCAGACATTTTGGATGCAGGTATCATTACTGTGTCTGTCTTTATGTGATAATTGTTTCATGTGTTGACAGCGGTTCGACCGTACACCGAAGAGACACACAAGGATGAAACCATGACAGTGTATCAGGTGCCCATATTTGGTGAGTTTGAATAATTACCATCGCCGTTAAAGTTTTTCAGATTTAATTTTTTTTTTGTGTGTGTAGCAAAGTTGAAGCATGATGGAGGAAAACTCTCCCCCAGATCAGGCAGAAGCAGCCCCTGCCAGAGTTCCACCACAAAAGATCGTTTTCACTACAACAGCAGAGAGAACGATCCAGGTGAGTCGTTCAAGGAAAGAATTTACCTGGAAACTGGTCTTCCATGTATTTATTATTCCATCCTCATCTTGAATCGGGCCCGAGCAAAGGAACGCCCCCTTACAAATTATCCATCCGAAAGCTGCATGAAGTTAAACTGAGATGAAGATGCTGGACACTTTGATGTTAGCTGCACTGATTCCTGCAAATCAGAACAGATCAATGACTTGTTTTCAACTCTGGATGGCGCCACAGTGTTAGAGTTTAGCTTATGATTTTACAGACTGAAATGAACCTTTTTATATTCCACTCATACTCAGTATTCATCAAGATCTGTTTTCATGCTGAATCACAGTTTTATTAATGTTTTAAATGTCAGTGCAAAGCAGGAAAATCTATAAAGATAACAGTTTAACCATTCAGTTTGATCCAGATCTTTTATTAATTCTGAATCTCCTCCACAGTTTGTATTTATGCAGAAAATCTCATTGTTTTTTGTTTCACACCTTTGAAATGAGCTTTAATTTCCCTCTTTATGTCCGTGTCATTTATGTTCTAGATGAAAGACGAGTAGCATTTAGAGATCCGTCTCTGGTGGTCGCCTTCGTGTGCAAGGTAGGATGCAGAGAAAATCCATCCTGCATGAGAATCAGGGTTGAAGAAAGTTTTCTGATCTTTGCATCTGATTTTCTTTTCTCCATGTCAAACAGCTTCACCCAAAGAAAGGGAACTTCCTAGTCACTCAAGCCAAAGAGCTCGGACTGCCGGTGTAAGTTAGCGTGTGGGGCGTGTTGATTTCTCAGACTGCACATCTGGAGTTTTTATCTGTCCATGTAATGGAACCAGAATCTCAAAGTCTCAGACTTTCCAACTCAAGCTTTGTTTAAATCATTTCTCTAGAAGTTATTTCTGTAGTTCTGATTTAGATCAAATCTGATTTCACAGAGGCACAGCAGCTATTGGTCCTCTCATCGCAGCTCTGAAAGATGGTAAAACCATCATGTACGATGGAAAAGAGGTGCTGAACCATTCTCCACATCAATCAGGCAGCAGAGCCAAACTGCATCAGCTGACTGTTTGGTGTTGTCTTACAGATCCGGCCCGAGCAGGTTTGTACTCCCACTGACCCGGGACCAGTTTTTATCATAGTTGAGTGCCCGTCTGAGGACTTTGTTGAAGCAGTTTGTACCAATCGTCAGCTGAGAAGGTAAATGTTCAGAATCCTTTTGAAAGAGGTGAGAATATCAGTTGTTGTGTTTAACTGGAGTTTGTCTTCTCTCAGGTACCAGGCTGAAGGGGGTGAAGACCCTGCTGTGCTGGTGGTCCATATGACTCCAGAATCGGTCCTGAAAATGGACCAGTACAAAGCCTGGATGGAGAGGTTTGACTTGTGCTTCTTTAAAGGGTGTCTGTCACAATTTGTTATATAGAGAACATGTTTTTCACTTATTTGTTGACAGTTTGTTTAACAAATGCATCGTAAAATTACTTGAGTTGAAAAGGTAGAAAATAAATCGTTAGCCATGTTGTGATGTCATCGGGTGAAGGTGTCAGTGTTGGTGTGAATGTAAACAAACATGGAAAGTGACCGAGAGCGATTTCAGGGAGGTGTTATTCCTGCATCGTTTGTTTTTTAAATCGCTGGTTGCTGTTCCACTCCCGTTGTTGATAATACCTCTCGTCCTCAAAATGTCCCTCTCTTTAGTCCAGACACATCCAGTCATAGTGTCCAAGAGTTAGTTTTAATTATCAGTGTAATGTGGGTTATTGCTAATTAGCTAAATGTTGCATTTGGACAAATTAAACACAGTGTAAACAAACGAAAGTTGTTTGGGTGGTTCATTCAATGACATCACACGCTACTTAAGGAAAAATGGTGAGACGTCTCAATCAGCTGGGGGCTGTAAATTCAAAACTTGCTTGTGTGATTCTTAAAGAATAAAATACTTTGTTTTTTTTAGTTTTAATATCAAATTCTTTGGAAATGGTGTCAGATACACTTTAAAACCAGGTCTGATGGTCCATCTCTGTCCAATGTTGAATTTAAAACTCTGCGTTTTGTTTCTGCAGGTTTCCATCTTCAACTGAACACCTGATTCTTAATGAACATGTCTGTACTGTTCACAACATCCGAAGTCACAAGATTCAGACTCAACTCAACATGATTCACCCGCAGATCTTTCCAGAACTTAAAACCTGTCACAATAAGGTGATGCATCTGCTCGTCTGCATGTCTGAGACTGCTGCACAATGAATTTGCAAAACATTTAGATTTTTAAAAAGGAGTTTTAATCTGGCAGAATTCACGTCCCCTTGATCCAACTGTTGTTTAATATAGTGAAGTTCCTCAGTGGAATCAGCCTAAAGCTTTCTTACATCCTCTCTTTCAGGAGTGTCAGGCAGCTTTGCACGTCCCGAATGTCAGAGCCGAGTGTTTGCTGAAGTTCCAGCTCAGACCTGTAATGGAGTGGCAAAGGTGAGTGTGTGGTTGACATCAGTCTGCAGCTCAGAGTGCTGCTTGTGACAGAAAACAATCTGAAATGGACTGTTGCTTTCAGCCCTTCTCTTCTCTCTAACCTCGTCTTAGATCTGTCAGGTTTTTCTTCTGTGTCGAGTTCCATGAAGGTGCATTCTGTGTGAGTGTGCACGTGTGTGTGTGGAGGGAAAGTGTTGTTTTAGTTGGCAGTGTTTTATGAGCAGCGGTGTGTGTCTACTTGATTCTGTCTCGTTCGTTAGAGATGCCATCCCCTCCTGCAACTCTGAGGAGTTTGTAAAAGAAGCTTCTGAAGTCCCGAACTTTCTGGAAGAAGTGGACAGGTGCAGGAAAGTTTGCTCAGCTGATGCTGCAGAGATTTCTGGTAAGTTCTGGAAATGTTTAACAGACTGGACCGTTGGTTTTGGACATCTGTAATTAAAAGTTTTTCTGCTGCAGGTTCAGGAGAAAAATACCCAGAGGTGGTGTTTTTGGGAACGGGATCGGCTCTTCCAATGAAAATCCGAAACGTTAGTGGCACTTTAGTCAACATCAGGTACTTTCAGTACATCAGACAGTTAAAATACCTGCTCGATATGTAAAGAACATGAACTAAAGCTGCTTCTGCAGAGCAGTTTGAAACATGTGACTCGTTGAGTCGACACACGCGGCTGTCATCTGGGTTTAGGGTTGGGTTTTTTTCGTCTGTAACTTTTTTAGTGATTTGTTTCCGTGTTTATTCCTGCACAAAGCTCCAGTGAGTCTCTGCTGTTGGACTGCGGAGAAGGAACGTTTGGCCAGCTGTGTCGACACTATGGAGATGAAGTAGATGAGGCTCTGAGTAAGATCTCAACAGTCTTCATCTCACACCTGCATGCTGACCATCACACAGTAAGCAGCCATCAGCACCTGGATGAGACTAATAACAGTCTGACTGATGGTTACTTCATATAATCCTGATATTTACTGTTTGTTTCAGGGGCTGATAAAGCTGCTGTATCAGAGGGAACGAGCGCTGGTATGTAATATGTTGTTTTTAGTTGTTCTGATACAAACAGCGTTAACCTTTTAGCTGCACGGTGTTTATTTCTGCAGACAAGTTTAGGGAAAGCATTCAGCCCCATCTACCTGGTGGCTCCGGCCCAGATTATGACGTGGCTCGGCCAGTATCACGACCACTGTGAGGAGATCCTCCGTCATTTCAAGTACGTGGAAACACGACGACTCTTAACACATCGGCTCTGAACGAGTCTCCTCTACCGACTGAAAGAAAAATCAAACTTTTTAAACAGGATTGATTTTATTTCCTCCAAACACTTGATGCACATGTGGTTATGTGCTTTTTTTATTAACCAAACGGATGATTGTGAATAAAACTGTCAGGTGAGATTATTCTGGCATATAAAATGTGTTTTGACTCTTATCAGTTTCCATAACTTGCTAAAACCTCCTTGGTGTTAAAAAAATAATTATAATTTAGAATATCTCTGTAATTTAGTGTCAGTTTTTATGTGAATATTCCAAAACCATGAAAAAGTTTAAACTGCATCTAAGTTGAAGAGAAAAATCTGCTGCTCTTCATGTGTTCTGAGTTTCAGGAGAATATCTAGACTTTGGTTGGACACGTGATCTCCTCTGTACAATTAGATACATTAAAAGTTCTTTTAAATTGACTTTATTTTCCACTGTTTAATTAATAACTGACAAATTTATGAACTTGTGTTTTAGTGTTTGTTTTTCTGGTTTCTGCACGTCCACTAGTGGAGCTGATTTATTGTCTGTACAGTAAAGTAAACATTCTTCTCATGGCTGGAAACACGTTCTTCTGATCTTCTCCTGTATGAGTGTCACAGAAACCTTCAGCCTTCTTTTGTTGCACAGAACATTTTCATGTGCAACAGTTACAATCTGCTCTTTATGTGGACATGATATTTTAGTTCTGTTGAGTGAGACCTTCGTGTTTCACATGTGAGTAAAGTGTGACGGCTCGTTTCCAACCACCAGCCTGCACAATTCACTCGTTAAATGAAATCAGCTCGGTCAATAAAAACCATCAGGTTTCACTTCAGTCTCTCCTGAAACCTCTTTGATAGAAGAATCTCTAAAAAAATGTTCTGATCCTGTGTGGACTCGGTTTTCTTTTTGTAAGGTAATTCTTGAAGTCTTTGACCGGCGGTGGTTTAAGTGATTCCTTAATGGCGGCTGTGATCTAAAGTGAAACGAGTTTGAAACAGCAGAAGTTGATCCTGATGCTTCTCTCTGATTCGACGGGTTCTGTTTGTTTTTCAGTCTCATTCCTAACAGACTTCTGTGTAACGATGCTGATGTTCCCAAAGCCAAGGTCGGCTCCTTCATCCACGCAATGCTACAGAGGAACAGTCTGCAGAAGGTCTGCTGCTGTCTGAGGCTCATCTCCAAGTTTTCAGCTTTGAACTTGTTTAACTGGTTATTATGCTTGTTTGTATTTAGTTGCAGACATGCACCGTGCGTCACTGCAAGAACGCCTTCGCCTGCAGCTTCACGCACCAATCAGGATGGAAACTGGCTTTTTCTGGTGACACCATGCCCTGCGATTCATTCGTAAACATCGGTAAGTACCACTCACTCAGATTAAAGTCAATATATCACTCAAGTTCTTCTAAGAGAGATGTGAGAAACACCTAAATTAAGCACACAATTTCAATATTTTCCTGATTTATTAAAGGTCATACTAATTGTAGCTCCGCTGTGCGGGTCACTCTAAATAATTTATCAGATTTTCTTGATGTTTTCAATCACTCTCATGCTTGTTTGCCTCCTAATGATCCTCATGAGATTCTGCTTTATTGACTCTCCTAAAAGTGCTCGACTGGATTCAGTCCAAGCAGATCTTCACAGAGGGAGCGAGTGTATCCCAAACGCATCGGCTCAGCAGAACGAGCTGCTCTGACTGTTGATTATGACCTAATTTATTTTTTTGTGCTTATTTTCAGGAAAGGATTCAACCTTATTAATCCACGAGGCGACCCTGGAGGACGAGCTGGAGGAGGAAGCTGTGGAGAAAAGGCACAGGTGATGGAGAAACCTGATCATCTGGAAACCGTCTCGTTCATGAATATTCAGTTTCTAAAGACTTTTATTACACTTTGTGACAGCACGACTTCTCAGGCGATTGGTATCGGCATGAAGATGAACGCTGACTTCATCATGTTGAATCATTTCAGCCAGCGTTACGCTAAGATCCCTCTCTTCAGTGAAGATTTTAACGACAAAGTGGGAATATCATTTGACCACATGAAGGTAAGACTCACACCTAATATCAAACAGAACTGGTCACCACTTTCTCCACTTTAATAAAGTTATTCCAGCCTCTTTGTTAGTTCTCTTACAGCTTCACTGACATGGTTTAGGAAAAATGGTTTAAACTGAAGTTAAAAACAGGCTGAATCTGATGAGTAAAAGTTCCAAACTGCATAACAGAGTTAAAGAACTCGGATAAAAGTCAATCCTCTGCTTCCAGATTTGCTTCAGAGACTTTAAAATCCTCCCCAAACTCATCCCTGCACTTAAGACCCTGTTTGCTGAAGTGCTTGAGGAGATGGAAGAGAGACGAGAGAGGAGGGAACTGAGGAACCCGAGAGGAAGCGGTGCTGAAGCGGGGAGCGAGCAGAACGTGTCTGCAGGGTCTGAGGCTGAACGAGCTGCCAAGAGAAACCAGGAGGAAGCGGCGATGCACAGCGTCGACGCAAAGAGGCTGAAAAGCAGCTGATTCATCAAAATGAGTTCAGACTGAAAGACAAACGAGAGCATCTGAGTTATTTTATTTAAACAAAGCTGAAGTTTTTATTTGACTTGTGTGGTTTCAAAAAGTTTCTTCAAAATAAGAAATTAATGTTGTTTTTTCATGAAACAGAATAAAACAATATCACACTATTATTTATAAAACTGCTTCTAAACCTCATTTACATGCTCAATAAAAAAGTTTGTTAGTGTTTAAGTTTCAAGACTTCAGTGTTTTTTCACCATGATTCAGTATCACGCTGGTGCAACACTGAAAAGACAAAATAACGATTCCAGGACAGATTCTGCAAACTTCAGAGGAAAATTCCTGGAGGTTCCTTAAAAATATCTGAAACTGGACCTGAAGTCAATTATATAACTCTAACATTTCTAACTTTACAGCACTAAGAACTGAAGGTTAGAAATATTTATAATTTCAGATGTTTTTGAACTAGTCGTATTGATTTAACATTGAATTTTGTTTCCGAGTTGCACGTTTTAAAGGCTCTGCGTTAGAGTGTGTAAACTGTGAAGACGAGGAAATGGACATTTCTTGAAATTAAATCAAAGTTGTATGATGTGAAGTCCTGCTGTGTCGCTGTCATTACTGCTCTCATGCTGCCATGACCATATCTTTCCCTTCAACACATTTCTGAGGAGCTCCAATTATCCCGAGTGGATCTGTGCTGCTCATCTTTTCTTCCTGAAGGCCACCCGCCCTCAGCTGACGTCCACCTCCGCAGCGTTTGATTTCCCAGCAGGCAGTCCTGCTGTATTCATTCTTTATGATGTCCCACCTGTAATGAGGAGAAAGAAAAGTCATACCTTATTATACTGTGATCTTGTTATCGTAAGATGGTGACATATTCCAACCTCTTTGAAATAAGAGGGCTGTGATTGTGAAGTCTTCTGCTTCTGTTAATCAAGATGAAATGCAGCACTAAGTGATAACAACCTCTCACTAATAAGCTCTCCAGGAAGAGGGAAGCGAGTTTTCATTTTCTTTCTCAAATGCTAATCAGCAGTGAATGAGCAGCTCAGAATCTCCTTGGCAGAAAAGAGTTGAGCAGGATTCTTTTACTGCTGCGCAGAGAAGAAAAAGATAATCACGCTCTGCAGCGGCTTCTGGGTGAAGATGCTGTGAGGAGATTATCACAACCTCCTCAGGAAGTCAGCAGATAAAAACAGATTTGCTTTATCTTCTTAAACACTGACATGCATGATTTAAAAAGTCTGGAGATGGAAAAAACAGTTTACATCAGTCTTTTCATTAAAGTGCAGCTATGCAGAAGTCTGAAGAGTCACACCTTTAACCCTTTAGGTGCCAAAGTTACAGAACTGTACCTACAGTATAAATAGCATGTGTTTTTACTCACTAGATGGTAGTAATACATATAGTATGGCTAGTATTCTGGTAAAGAGAGTATCTTTTTTAATAATGATGGTTTTCAAACTGACAATATAAAAATATATGATGAAACTCTGGTGACTAAAGGGTTTAAGTCTTTATTTGACTCTTAGCTTTAGACCCAGCTGCACAAACACAAGCTGATATGTTTGTATGGAGGGTGTATTTGGACTCAATTAGAACAGAACCAACACAAGGAAACCCAAATCCATACCTGCCATCATCACACTGATAAGCCAGACATGTTCTCAGTGTTCTCTATATTTAATCACCTACAGTGGGATGAGCATAATGTGTCAATCACAGTGTTTAAATTACACACAGATGCTGCTCATATGAAGAGCGGAGAAACTGGCCCACTTCTTCTGTTTGTCCACATATTGATTGTTTTAGGAGCTTAATGCCTGATGTGATTAAAACTGCATTTTTATCTGTTGTTCAGAAAACATCTGGTGCTGCAGCTGCACGTGACGTACCACTTATCTTTATTATCAAAAGTTTATTTCTGGTGGATTAAATCATCAATGCTCAAAGTTCAAACTGGTGAAGAAATCAATGCTAAACTGTCAGAAATGGATATGAAATCAAGACAGACAGTTAATTTTCAGTCCCAAAAAAACTTGGGAGGAGGGGGGATGGGGGGGGCATTCAATTTCAGAGGGCAGGTGAGGAATCAAACCACTAACCTGTGACAAAAAAAAATAGACTCATTCTTACTGTGAACATACGATCCCTTTCTCACAAAATCAATTAGTTTATTTTTTATTAATTAATTTCAATTAGCTCCTATTTGACATCATCAGAACCATCAACTTCAATTAAACCCAGACCACCAGGCTGCTCTGTTTAACATGGTACTGCCAAGATGACTAATTAGAGGTAAATGTATAAAAAATATATATATTTCTACATTCAGCAATAAGAAAAGTAAAAGTGTATTTTTACTTTTCATTTTTATCCAGGAGTTTTTATTTTCCTGGATCAAGGTTTTATTTGTATTGATGATCAAAAGTGATGTCAGACTGAAACTGAGATGACTCCTCTTCTTCCTCCTGCGTGAAAACACTCGCACGCATGCACGCACGTGCGTGTGCACGCACACACACAAATCTATTAAGACTTCAGCTGATTTCATAAATCTTCAAACTGATCAATTGATTGATTGATTGCTTCATATTCAGTTACATTCTTCAGTTATTTTTTTAACTTTCTCTGTTTCAGATTATCAGTTAGTTCTTGCAGACTCCTTGTTGCTGGAACTGCTCTAAAAAGAACAATGTTCAGTGAATGAGAACATTTTGCAGCTCGGTTGTTTTCTTCCTCTTCTAGCATTTCCTATTAACGGTGACAAGCTGAACTTTGCACTCACCATCATATAAACAGAAACAAGCTGGCAAGAAAATAAATTGTTGTTAAAAGCATCATATTTCAAACGAGTGCACACGGGCTTCCTGTGTCTGATAAATTAGAAATGACAGCTTCCAGTAAAAATGGCCAAATCCTGCTGAATGCTTCTGAACACACAGAAATCCACTGGGAGGATTTTCTTTTAGAGTAGAAGAAGTTTTCATTTATCAAAAATCCAAGTTTGTCTGTTTCTGTTCAGGAGAATAAATGGAGACTGTGGCTGAGTTTAGGTACCGGCTGTTGAGGCAGTGACTTATTATCATCCAACAGTGTTGAGATACAAACTCAGCTTTTCCATAAATCCCTGGTTGTGCCACTAAATCTGATTCAACATAATCACTCTCGCTTTCAGGCAGATTTTTATCAGGTTTCCATCTTCTCAAATGGAAGAAGCAGTTGAAGTTTGTTTTTTTAGCAGTGAAACCTGAGTGGATTTTAGGTTGAACAAGTTGAATTTGTCATTCTGAGACAGAATTGTAGTCACAGTGGGGTTTTACCACATTTCTCCAGTTGGGACTGAAGACGGAATGAAAAGAAGTCAAAAGTCAGCACTTCCAGTGGCACACAAAACACACATGACTTTCTTTGTGCTCATTCTTTCCAGCTGATGATAACATTCAGATAAAATTATAAGAGATTCACCAGTTTGACACCTTCTCTGAGAAGATTTAAACATAACAGACACAAGTTTAGATCCTGTGTTTTCATTCTTTAAATAAACTTCTTCTAGTCTTTTTCATTGTGGAGAGAGACGAGTCAAACACCAGCAGAAGAGCTGTAGATAAAACGGATTGCTGCTTTTTACTGCAGGGAAATTGTCTGAGCTTTCTCCAGTCTTTCATCACAACATAACAGCTAGACTTGGTGATACATCCTGAGCTGACAGATTGGATACGCAAAATCCGCCACACAATTTCATGCACATTTGATCAACGTTTCAAGCACCTGCTCCATGGGATATCTGCTCCTTTTTCATGTAGCTCCTGGAGTGTTTGATGAAGACTTAAAATGAGACTAAACAAGTGAAACAGTTGGATCAAGGGAAGCTGTGTTTCATATTCAAGATGCTGGAGTGACCAGGTGAAGATCAGAGAGCCGAGGAGAACTGAAGGTGGACTTGTTACATCTCAAATTACACCACCCTACAAGAAAAAATTAAATAAATATATCAATAAATAAGAACAACTTTTTGTTGTTTTCCTAGAAAGAGCTGATATTACTTATGTTGAGTTCAAAACTAAAAATTAAAAACTTTCCATCATGTTCAGATTTGTCACAAAATCCATTAATCTGAGTTTTTTCCACATAGATTAAATAGTTTTAACTTTTCACAATCGGAGAGCCAAATGAAAACTAGGTGGGTCGATCTGAATCAGAACCTGAGAAAAACCTAATCTGAGATGTTTTGTGGTGAGACAGACTTCTACACCTTGTCAATACTCACTTAAAGCTAAAGTTAATATGGAGGCTGATGGACAACTGTGGAAAAATGTGACAAGATTAAACAAAATGCAGATTCTTCTTTAAATCAGCTCCTCAAAATGAATAAAAAGTGTTCGATTTTATCCAGCAGACATGATGCAGGGACAGTGTTGTATTTCAGACTCTACAGTGTTTGGGATTACTGTCATGTTGTATGACCCTACTTGTATGCTGTGATGTCAGAATCTCTCTGTTTACCTGCCTTTATGCATTAAGTTATCTGAAACTTTAAACTTGCTTTAGTTGATTTTGTCACAAAAAAGTTATTTTTCAGGATTTTTACAGGTACGTAAAGTCTGATTTTTACAGCAAGTACTTTTGAGGGAAACCCGGCTCTCAGATCTGCACCATGATGTGACATAAAGCAGGTTTCAGCTGCAGTGAAGAGTTTCTCCAGAGACTCCCAGAAATCCATAGAGGAAAGAAACCGTTTAGGTTCCGGCTGCTACTGAACAAAGAAACGTCTTAAAAACCAAACAGAAGCTCACAAGCAGAAAAAAACGGTACAATTTATTGTTTGTTATGACATCATACAATTTAATTATAAAGTCTACAAACCACTTACAGAAACTCTGGAAGGATGTTTAAAATTTAATTCTAACAATAAACAAAATGTCTTTAACCTCACACCTTTGATTATAACTTATTCCTGCAATGTTTTTTTTTTTTTTTTTTTTTTTAAATGCAGCAAAACGAATGAGATTCTATTAGTTTTTCATTAAAACTGATCAATCTTTTATTTTGAAATAATGCTGATTTTGGGATGACACTTTGTCCAGGTCATTCAAAAGAAAACATGTAATCTAACGTGAGCTCTGTTCTGTTTAAATCTAAAAAATAAAATCCTGTTTTTGTTGATTAAAGGACTTTTAATTGGTTTATCTCATATCAACACATCGACCTCGTGTATTCCTACTCACACAGTCTGACTTGCAGATGTGAGCAGCAGCAAAACATCTGGCAGAATTTCTGATAATGAAGGTTCCAATAAATCTCAGTAGAGGGCGATCTCGTCTCACAGGAAAACACATCCTGCTCTTTCTTTACCTCTCAGGAAAGGTGAAAGACACTTCAATTAAATAATGCTGTAATTTTAAATAAAAGTACCCAAATCATAAAAAAGGCCAGTATTATATATTTCATTGTGCTGGAAATGATTCGGATATTTCAGACTTTAATCATTAGAGCATTCAGTTTAGTGACGTGAGTCATCACAGAAGCTGATCAGTCTGAAAAGTCACTGAAACTGCACCAACAGGAGAGCTGAAATTAACATGTACAGACGTCAGACTGAGTGGGACCTGCCAATCAAAGTGTCCTGAGCTGAAATATCTGAGGGGAAATTCTGCAGCATCAAAGAAGAGAAAAATATCTGCAAACCAGATGCTGCAGTCCAAATCTTCTCAGTTTATGAAAACAGAGACTTTAAAAGTTTCTTCCATGCTGCCTTCCAGCAACTGATGGATGTTTGTGCTATAATTTAATGTTTATTGCAGGGTCTGACTGAGTTCAATAAAGCTCATAAAAACAATAAAAACTAGATCATTATGCAACAAACAACACTTTAACACTTTAACAGAAGGTTCTGTGTAACTTTTCATCTAATTTTAAAGGACTTTGTTATAATTTATTCTGTAATAAGTAATTTGCTGCTGATAAGTTGTTTGGATGACTCTATCACTACTCTGTCCTTTTAGGACAAACTTCTTCTTTTTAATACAGTCTCAAACTGTCCAAGTGGTGCTAAAAATATAAAGAATGCACGTGAACATGTTGCAGAATATGTTGATTATAGAGTTGCACACTGCTCTTTGTTGTCGAGGGTCTCGACGTTGATAATATTAATGTTACACAAAATTTTGAACATAAAAGCATATTTTCTGAATCTGACTAATAAAAATATCCCCTTCCATGTCTCACAGATTACACACTCGAAGCAGATGCAAGATTATTTTAGTCTATAAATGATGTAACACTTGTTTTGTTCAGTTTTGCTGTTGTTTTTGTCAGTTTTTGATTGAACATTCAGTTTTTCAGCTACGTACTCTGAGGATAAACAGAAAGTTAGAAATTCTTCCGTGTTAAACAGTTTGGTACCGACTAAATATGACATCATCTCTCTGCCTCTTCAGAAAGAAAACTTCTCCTTTAAATGTGAATCACAAACAGTCACATTCTTGTTGGTTTCATGTCTAAACAGACTGCAGAAGTAGGATGTATTTGCTTCTTTAGTCTAAATGTTCTGTAATTTCAGGAACTACTCCATGTTTCAGTCTGTCAGGGCTTTTCTCTGTCAGCCTGACTTCTTCCTACAGAATCACTCCACATCACAGAGGAAGAAGAGCAGGCAAACCGTGTTACAAAAAGTCTATTTGGAAGCTATTACTGCAGCTGCATCCTGCTCAGGAGTGTCATCTCACATTCTCAGTAACTCCCATTTCTCTGGTGTCCTAATTTGTGGTGTGGGGATATTGCTTGTTTTCTCAGTATAATAGGCCATGCAGAGGAATAATGGCCACACTTCTGCGTAGTTGTCTCCCCTTTCTTCTCATTATTCCGCCTCTGGTCTGAGCAGCATCAGAGAGCGCCTGGTCTGCCTTCACTTCTGGACGAATGGCTGCTCTCTCTTCCTCTCTGTTGCTTCTCATTGTGGGATCTGGGCAAAGAGGGCCAATCTCCCAGGGAGAAAGAATCTAGACCAAAGCCTTCCTGTGCGCCGACCTTATAATTAAATTGGCAGATTAAATTCTCTCTTATTGTGGAGGATTTAATGAATATTCACTTGGCTTGGGATCGTCTGGGTGATGTGAGCTTTGCTTTAGTTATCACGTTGACCCCGTCAGACTCCAGGATTCCCTCTGCTCATCAGTTCAACACACACTGAAGACCTTTTGACTTAATTGATCTGCACTGAGGTGACACTTTTACTTCAACAAAAATGGATTGCAGTGACTTTAGCATTATTATGACAGTGATTGATATTTCGTGAGATGATTAAATTTACTTTCATGAAGGAGAACATTTTTTGCTGATGATCAGTTAACAGGGCAGAACAAACAGATGGAAACTGCATGAAAGCTGGTGTTTAATCTAAAAAAGATCCCTTGTTGTGTTTTACTGAAAAATGAACTCTTCCTGTCTTTTGTAGCTGTTTGCTCATTACCTGAAGCTCAACTGCTGTCATGATATTTAACAGAAAACGAGTGCATGGATGCTTTTTAAACCAAATTGTGGCATTTAGGGACTTGTTGTAAAAATGTGTTTATGTAGAGGTTCATCAAATTTTGCAACCAATTAACAAAGAAATAAAAACAAAAGACTTTAGCTAATTTTTCCAGTTTTTATAGGTTTTATTTTCTTGCTTTGATTATTTTTATTTGCTGTAAAGTTTCTGTCTTTTCATTATATTTCTATTTTCGTTGACAACAGCTGTCAGCTGGACATGAACAGATGAGCTTTTAAAACAATGGTTGCAAGATGGATGTTGTGTTTGACATAGAATCAGACCCTCTGACTAAATTCATGGTAATTAACCGTTTATTGGAAAATTTTGCAACGTTATAACACTAACAGCTTTATTGTAATATTGTTTTCTAAGGGCTTTTTTATTGTGTTCCTTTTAACTAAAATTACAGATGGACGATTGAGATTTAAGGGGGAAATTAGGATTTATTTTAGATCTCTCTGATTCATAAAGTCCTGACAGAAAGATGTGTCTCAACCTCCCTTCCAAGCAAGCAGTGGCTGTTGCAACTTGCCCACATTGAAATGAGGCATATTGCAACATTAAGAGGAAATCTCCCGTGTTAATGTCAGTTTGATCAATAACACAAATCACTTTTACACCAGATGTTACATTCACACATAAAATGATTTACAAATCGGGGGTACATGGGGTTCAGTGTCTCATTCAAGGGCGCCTTAACATTTAGAAGCTGGGATTGAACCACAAACCTTCTGATGGGCAGACGACCACTTTTCCTCCTGAGTTACAGCCACTTTGACAGTATATAAAGACCCCCCCCCCCTCCCAGAAAGCTGGTGGTAGCTGCTCTTTAGAAGAAGAAACAGAAGAAGAGCAGCAATCTGCAACAACGCTGCTTTCACAAAGAGGGCAGGAATGTAAGAAAACACGTACTCCCTCATCTTTCAAGGATGATTGTCAAACAATGTCACATGTACAAATAACCTGTCAAAAAGTCCATAAAACCCAGTTTCACAGTTTTACATTCAGAAGGAAAACCAAACAATCATAGAGTACAGATGAATATTCATAAAAGATTTCAACAGAAAGGTTGATTAAAGGTTAGTAAACATCATCTAAAGTAGTTATTTTGTGGGATAATTATTGCTGTAACAATTTGTAGTGACATAATTGTGATTTTCTTAGTGAATAAAGTTTGAAAGTGATGATGTGACAGATGAATGTGCGTGGACGCTACCACTCAGTGGAACAGAGGGAGAGAAGGGACAGGTGGAGGAGAACTGGGGATATTTTTGGGTAACTGCTTTCATGCAATTACCATTGTCATTTTGATGGTTAGGCATTTATTAGGCTTGTCCAACAGCTGCCCGAACCTTTCCACAGTGGCAGCTGATATGTAATGTGATTTCCACTGTGTGAATATGATTATACTGTGTGACAGACAGAGGAGGGCAGGATGCAAGGGCAGGTACACACAAACAGGGAGGAGGTCATGCATAATGAGGAGAACTGGCCTCTCGTCCCGCCAAAAAGAACATTGATGCTGACAGCAACAAGATTTAAAGAGTTCGGGCAAAAAAACAGGATGCTGTATCATCAGGGAGAATCTGGTTTCTTCTGCAGCAGAATGTCCTGAAAGGTTTTGACACAAAGTTGGAGCTCATTGAGTTCTTCTCTAAGCAGCACACCAGCTTAATAAAGTCAAGGCTGAAATGCTGCACTGTTGTTAAAGACGGAGAGTCTGAGGCTGCTAAACTTAAAAAGAGCATTTCCTTTTTAACACAAGTGAATAACAGCAGTAAAATTATTTAATATTTATGATTCAAGTTATGACTCATTTCATTTCCATCTGAGTTCTTTTTAAACTTGAGGAACTTTAGCTTGCTGCTGTGTTTTCAGTTGTTGTTTGGTCAGTTAAGGCATCTGCATGATTTGCATGTCTACATGTGCAAAAAAAGATGCTGCTATTTTCCAAATGATGACAGTTATTCCAAACGAGGAAGAATTTCACAAGTTCAGTTCATCTGTTCTGCAAAAACCATTTTTCGGTTTTCTTGATTGTCTGTCAGAAATCAAAGCTCTTAACTTTTTTCTATTTAACTTTAAATAAGATGTAAGTCATTAATTTGAAGGATACTTACTGTAACCTTGTTTTTGTTGCTGATTTTGCTGGTTTATTTCACACCATCCACTCTGGTTCATATAGCTGAATAATAAAGAAAACCTGAAGTTGGAGCATCGAATGTTCCCACATAAATCACACGGTGTTATGAGTGGGAAAAGCTCGGGCAAAGTTAAGCAACTGCAGTGAACGCTGAAGAAAATAAATCATTTATCACCTCTAACTGCACCATTGAACCATGCAGCAGGGAAATGGAGGAGGTGGGCTCAGGAGTGCTTTGTCATAGGAACAACTTCTGTGTTTTGGTGCTGGACTGATACTCAGAAATCGAGTGAACTGCAGTTTAAATGGATTTAATAAGACAAATGTGAAAGTAATGAAAGTGTATGTCTGAATTGAAAAAGCTACATGAACAACGCAGATGCAGTAACATTTTCTTTAAAACCAACATGTCTTCTTATTATCCCAGTTAACACATTATCCCTCTGTTAGTCGTTAGTAGTGTAGTGTAACCCTAACTGTCTGTTCTAATGGTAACAACATCAGTTAAGGTTTTATTTACAGAAGTCAGAAGATATTTCTTGGAGGATACTCCTACTGTGGCTCACTTTCATTTTAGGTAAAATATCTTTCACACACTTTTCATTCATCATCAATTTTCTCTCTAAATTTGTTGTATTCATCTATGTTGTAATAAAAAAGCAACAAGTCAGCAGCTTTCTGGCTTCTTTACCTCCGTCTGACTGTATCTGAGAGATCAGAAGGTGCAGCAGATTTATGGCTCCTTAGTCTTAAATTATGACCAATCTGACTCAGCAGATAATTGCTGAGTATGAGCTGTTATCAACTGGACATCCAAGGTGCCTTGATTTATTACTCAGATTCGTGGGCTGACTTCATCTGGCAAGCTGTCAGGAAAGGCAGGAACAAAGGAGAAAGACCAAGGGAGCTCAGCTGAGATGCTGAAACTTTAGAGTGTAAAATTAACTGCTAGTAGGAAAAGTTGCTTATCTCTCAGTGGGTCTGAAGCAATTAGAGAGACGAATGCATGTCAGATTGAAAGTGAAAGCAAACCAACAAATTAAATCTTAGTTTTCTATATAAATCAGGAAAAAATATTAAAAGTTTAAAATGTCAAAAATTAGCATAATAGATCCAGTGAAGTAATTTTAAATTAAATTGCTTTAAAAAGACACATTGGGAGTTACAGGGATGAAAGAATTTTTGTTTCAGAGGACCATCCCACCTTAACTGAAGGTATCAAAGAGCTGCATATTGAACTGGAAATTACTCTTGCAGAAAGACACTTTGACAGGTTTTTCATCTTTTTAGGTTTAAAACATGATGTTTAGCTAAAAAGTATCTGACTTCTAGAAGTGATGAAGTGTACATAATGTTGACTAGTGTTTACTCAGTCGGTTAAGGGTGTTCATGTCTCTGCTTAGGATTTGTTCCATGACTCAACACCAGACCATCTGAGTTATTTTAGTAAAAGTCTTGGCCAAAATTACTTAAAGCCCGTGTAAAGTAACAACAAATGTGTGTTCTGAGTTTGTCACTGCACAGGAATATTAGTTATTAGTCATCCAGCCAAATTTGAATGATTAAAAACACTGTGAAGCATATGAAATTTGGTTACAAAATAATGAAAAAAGGATCAGTTTTCTCTGCTCTGAGACGCTGGGGGCGTGTCCGCTGCAGGCGCTGAAACCTGTCTGTCTCATCCTCTAGCAGCACCTCCTTCTCTTCCCCACATCACTGCATTTCCTCCGTTTCTGAGTTCCGGCTGGTTCGTTAAGTTTGAGGTTCTACACACATGTAAAACTGCGCATCGCTGCTTTTTGAGGAGTTGAAATATTTCCACACAACCGCAATGCTTCAGACTTGTTGATCAGTGAAGGAGCGGAATGTGCTGCTACACCATTCTGAGCTTTGTTTAGCATATGAAGGCAGCAGGTGGCAGAAGTAGCTCCTACCTATCATGCTGGTTTAGTTACTGTCTACTGTGTGGCTCCTCTGCACAAAATCGACCCAAAGCATTTTCAGACGGTCATCCCTTGGATGAAGGAGCGGGTAAGGTTTTATATGACGAGAGCAGCAGGGGGCGGGGTTATCCTGAAAGGTAGCTGCGTGGCGACACGCGGCTGCCCTTTTAGACCCGCCCATAAAATCCCGAAACAGAAAACCCTGAAACGCAATTTGAAGGCTAGCTCCAAAATTCAGTTTTTAATTGTTGGGAGGTTTTTCACATGTTTAGAACAGTATATTTATTATGTTTATAATGTGGTTAGAAGAAAATAGCAGAATTCCCTTTACATGGTCTTTAAGTTATTGGTGTTTTCTTACAGAAGTTATTTTTTATATCTAATTATGTTGTGAGCAACCTTCCTCACTGCTACCTCCAGATCTCTGAGCTTCTCCCTCAGATGTTCATCATCTCACCTTCTGAGATAAAGGTTAAAGATATTTATTTATTTATTGGCCAAGTATGTCACACACACACACACACACACACACACACACACACACACACACACACACACACACACACACACACACACAGAGGATCTGATTACTGATGGAGTAAAAATAAGCCTTTACTTACCTTTTATAGTGAGACTGTTTTGGTTCAGTCATCATGCCATTCAGTCTGAGGAAGTAAAGCATTTAACATCAGTCATGTCTAGTGTGACATGCAGTAGTTCTTTCTATACAAATAAGGCTGAAGGCAGCCAATATGTGGGCAGACATTGACATCAACAGTTTTCTCAAGGACTTTTGAAGGTAGTCAGGAGGCTCACCCTCTATGTTTCTGCTCCATATGGGCCACGATGATGTGCTCTCTAACGTTATCCTTCTCCTTCCATTGTGACAAGAGCCTCTTTAAAATGCCACCCACAAGAGCCTGCTGATGATTGCTGTCATGTGATTGGCTCTGCCCGGCTGTCTGGTTGCTATGGAGCAGTTAGGCTTTTAAAAAGCAGGTTTTTATACATCTCATGAGGATGTAGTGACGCCTACTGTATAGGGCAAGACTGCTAGGTGATTTGTCATATGTGTCTTAAATTAGAGACAGATCAGATAAAAATTTAATGAATTTTAATGATCGCTGGGAGGAAATTGGGTCATTTCTGCTGCAAATAGCTGTTAAAACTGCAAAGAAAAAATAGAATATTAAAACATAGTTTCAACTACTGTTGAAAATGTAAACAACCGAAAGCGTTTACAAATGACAGAATGAAGAACTCTGAAGATGGTCTTAAAAATTGAGCTGCAGTATCGTCTAAAAAAGTCAAGTTGAAACTTGGACCGTAATGGCAGGCAGACAGACAAAACCCTGGTTGAGATCTGTAACTTTTATTTAAAGAAAATCCGTCTAGAACTTTGGCCTTGGTGTGCCTCAAGTTTTAGAAAAGTTTCATTTGTTGTATAAAAATGAAAATCTTCATTAAAAACAGACTAAACAGTTAATTCTACACTGTCAGACTAAAACATTATTACAAACACCACACTGGTACCTACATGCTTCTGAAGTACACCACAAATACTACATAAAAGAAGTATATCATAAAAGATGTAGCTTCTGGTTTTCAGCAATAAAACAACAACAACAGGCATTTGGTTTTATATCCTTTCCTTTTAGTGTTACTGCATGAAGTGAGCTAGTTATAAAAAATTAAGTTGAAAACAAATAAATGAAAATCCTGAGCTGTGATAATAAAAGAGATCATCAATCTGTAGCCTAAAGGATAATCCTGTCAACCCAGCTTCCTGTTATTAACACTTTTCAGTCATGTTTCTTGTATTGTCTGTGTTATATGAGTAAAAATTCAAGAAAGTATGCAAGAACAAAATGGATTGGGGAAAAATAGACGTGCTCACAATGCTAAAATTGGGAAATTATATTTAAAGAGTGTTAGTTTCACCTATTACTTCCTCTCCTCTGAGCTCTTCCTCTGTTTCACATGAGGACCAACATTGTCCTGATTCTTTTTAGGACGTAGGAGGTGATTTAAGTGTGATATGAAATTAACATGGATAAAATCTAGACCCAGAAATAAGGTGAAGTTGAAGTTGCTGTGATTCATGCACTGTCCATGGCTGGTTTCAAACCCCGCCCCTCCATGGAAATGAATGGGGCGTTATCTTGACTTAAAAATAAACCTTATATACATCTCTTATCTTATTCATGTCTGTGTGATATGACTTTACAACTGAAGGAACAGACATTAAAAACATGTTTAAGAAAAAATGAACTAAAACATCATGAGTATTTAAATGTGCATTAAAACTTCATGCTACATGTCAGTTAATGTGACATCTGACTCAACAGGGTGATGTTTATTATTGTATAGCATCTTTTAACATCTGTCTGTAAACATCTGGGAAGTGAGGAGACCAGCTGCTGGAGTCTGATGTAGGATTCCAACTGCTCAACAGTTTTGGGTCTTTGTGGCTGAATTTTTGTTTTCATGACAAATCAAATGTTTTCTGTTGATGAAACATCTGGACTGCAGGCAGGTCAGTTCAGCATCTGGATTCTTGCTGCTGTTGTAATGATGCAGGATGTGGTTTAACATTGTCTTGCTGAAATATGCAAGACCTTCCCTGAAAGAGATTTTGTTTAGATGGGAGCAGATGTTTTTCTAAAACCTCCCTGTGCTTTTCAGCATTGATGGAGTCTGTCCAGATGTGTAAGCTGCTGCCCCCACCCACTTTGGCACTAATGCAACTCCATACCCCCATCGACGCATTTGACTGTCTGCTGGTAACAAGCTTAATGGTTCCTCTCCGCTTTTATCCACAGGAGATGGTGTCCTTGGTTTCCAAAAATAATTTAAAATTTAGACCAAATCTGACCCTAGAACAGTTTCCTGCTTCACCGCAGACAATTTAGATGATCTCTGGTTCAGAGAAGATGCTAGTTTTTCTGGATGGCGTTTACATGTAGCTTCTTCTTCCTCGCATGACTCGTCTTTAACTAGTATTTGTGGATCACACGGTTAACTAGGAAGTGTTTTTAATCCATGACGTGATGTTCAGTAGAGAATCAAACCTTTTTGTAATGCAGTGCTGACTCAAGGCTTGTAAATCACCCAGTCTTGACCTTTGACCTTTCCCCGATTCTTCCTGAGTCTCTGAATCTTTGATGATAATATTATCCGTAGATATGGGATCATATAAGTCTGCAGTTTTACACTGAGGATCATTTTATCAAGTTATCCCATAATTTTTAGACAGTTTGTCACAGACTGATGAACCTCTCCTCAAATAAACAAATTTTTGAATTGTAGCAGTTTCTTGTCGAGTTTTAAACGCCCCAGTTCAGACATTTTGAGATGTGTTGCTGCAGTCAAATTCAAAATGAGCTAATATTTTCAATGGACTGCTAAAATATCTCAGTTTCAATGTCTATTATGTCGTTTATGTCGTATTAAGAATAAAATCTACATTGCATTCTATTTTTATTTACGTTTTACGAAGCGTTTCACATCTTTTGGAACTGGGATTGTAAACAAGCACTTTCAAATCACCACAACAACCTTCTTGTGATTCCACTGCATCAAATATTTACCTCTACATGTAATATAGACAGCAGCTCTTTGTTAATGAGTTTACATAAAGCATGATTAAAAATAAAACCTTTAAAATGATACCAAGATCAGCACGTTAAGATGTGAAACAATAGTATCTACATTTTAATGTTGTGTTTATAAACTGGGTCTCTCTAACTGACCTTGTTGCTTGTATTGTCAACACTGAGATGATTTATGACTCCACTTTATTAAGAGTAACGTCAGCAGATAGAAATAATTAATCTTGAGAAACCAAACTGCAGTTCGCTGCACTACACTCCTCCACCTTGTGAAATCCATTATACTTGTTGATTATCTTCTAATTAGAAAGTAAATGTTGCCTAAGACACTGAAGCGGTAAATATGGACAGTGGTGGCATGCATGTGTAATTGATTTCCTGCTCTCAATTTCCAAAGGATAACAGTGAAGATGAATTATTCAGAAAGTCCACACCTTCCAGAGGATGGTTGACCTTTAAGGAGGACTTTAAGCTACGCTTGTTAGTACCTGACTGATCAACTCTGAGCTTTAGAAGGCCTTCAGAAACCACAGGGTGAACTGTGAGAGATTATTTCTGAAGGGAGATTGTCGCATCTCGTCTTCGTCAATTTGCTTTGGCAGGTTGTGGAAAACTCAATTTGCCATGAAAATCTCCATTATTATGAGAGCGATATCACATTAGATCATAAACTCATTACATGGATATAAACAGTTTTGGTTCTACAGGGTTGTTAACGCCAGCATATGGTTTTCATAATGAAGTGTTTTTTTTTAATGTAACAAACACATTTAAAAAAAATTCAAAGGAGAAATACTATTTGGGTGCTTTTAATTAAAATATCCATCCAGGTTTGCAGTAGCTCCTCTGTTGTTGCACTTGTTTTCATTATTCAGTTTAAAATAAGATAAAGTGTGTCTCTGCAGATCGCATGAATTGCAACATTCCCACCATCAATCTGAAAGAGAATAAAACATTTGCCAACCACACATGGTTCCTTATTCAAGGATAATTCCCACACTGCTGTATGTAGAAAATTCAGCAATATGATCCTCCTATCATGCATTTTTGAGAAGGAAGAGGATCCAAAGGCCAGTGATACTTTGATCAGTCCATAGTTGGCTGGTTTGTTTGTTTGTTTTCTTGTCTAAAGGCTGGTTCTCTCTGTTTTTCCCTCGTTTACTTTGAATTGATAAACCATCTGCTCCCGTGACAGTTCACAGCAGCGTGTCATCAACTGCAGCGCTTGGATTCTCGCAGATGCTGCTGTCAGACTGCCAGCCGGCGAAGCAGAGAAATCCTCCAGCAGAATGGATGTGTCTGCTTTCACAACACTTCCTGGCATTCTCTACTTTTTACTCTACCATTTTCATTCAAAGTGAATGACTTTAAAACTCTGAAAATACACCGATGTACACTGTATACATTCACTAGCTGCTGGCTATGAGACAGAGGTTTTTAAAGAACACAATAGCAGCTGAGTCAAATATAAAGATTTTTACAGACAAATCTGCATCTAAAGTGTGCTGAAATTTATTTTAGTCTCACTGTGGTCAGTTCTTCAGTGTTGTGCTTTTCCCAATATTCCCTCCTCAGTACTGCATTGTGCCATATCTGAAAAAAAAAATCAATTTCCTAGAAATCCATTTATTCTGTCTATACATTGTGTCTTTGGCTGTAAATCTCAAGCTTGTGGATTAATAAATGTGGCCTTTAGCTTTTTAAGTTGTTTGCAGAAGTTTCTAAAATGTGTCCATGTTCCATCTTGTCATGAACTATCTGTGATGTTTTAGCTCTTCAGATTTTCTCACATATTTCTCTCTGTTAGTCTGTTTTCTTAGAGATTTTTTCTGTAAAGTGCAGAACATTTTGCTGCTGGTGGCTGATTTGATGATGGATTTCTTCTTTTGCATCTGCATCAGAAATTTCCTTTCGCCATTCTGAAGTTGATTGTGAAACTGAGTCACATGCCAATTGGCCCTTGCTGGTTAAAAGGCTTTAATCATTGTATGAAATGTTAAGTGGCAGCTGGTAGGACAAGAGGCAAGCAGGCTGTAGACTGAATAACAAGCTTAATATTGTAGTTTATTATGATTCACAGGGCTTGATTTAATCTTTCTATGGTAGGACTCACTCCTGACTCATTACACAATTACCTAAAAAAGTCCCTTCAAACTAACTGGCAGAGGGTTTTTTTCATCCTGGTTTGTTCTGCTTGTCCACTGACCTGATCAGACACTCCCCACCATTCTGTGCTGTGATCATATATGTTCAAAGATATTCCTTTAACCTTGAAAACAAGATCAACCATCTACATCTTAAAACGTTATTCTGGGGAACAACAAACCATGAATTCCTTTAGGAATACTTTTAGATTGGACTTTTTTGCCTTCTTGTGTTAGTGATACGCAGAGCAAAGCAAATTCTAGATGTGTAAATGCTATTTCATGTCAGTCATATAAGTTTAAATGAGAACAGACTGTCCTTTTTTTGGTCCTAAAGTTCACTCATGAGTTGATGTGACAGGAAAACTGTCCTGTTGTCTGACCAACAAGATTTTGGGATTCACTGAAACAATTTGAGTCCTCACTCTTCTGGCTGGAGAGACCAACCAACTTGTTATTGTACCAGAGTGCATCATAGCTGTCGCAGTATGAGACAGAAATCCCCTAAAAAATCTGAAAACATGACACAAACACATGGGGGTGTGATAACTGCTGCTGGCCCCCCTGCTGACCTCAGACAAGCAGGCAAAACAAACAAACAAGAACATAAAATCTGTTTCAGCATGTCCTACTGACAATGTCTCATTACATAAGATTCACTGTGTATATTTTACAAATGAATAAAACGTGTTTTTTCCAACCTACAAACTCAAACAACATCCCTGAAAACAGCAGAACAGTATTCAGATCATCAGACATGTTGTCATCATTAATAAAAAGCAATAATAAAAGACAAGAAGGACAATATAAAACATTCTTGTTTTCATAAAACAATTTCACATGTAAAATAACTTTTATGCTTCTTGGTGGAAACAATAATGAAAAAAGAAACAAGCAATTTTTAAATATATTGAGTGTCTAATCAAATTGTCAGGATTTCCCATCACATGTTTGATATTGATTTGATTTGACTGAAGCGTCTGACTCCATCCTCTCAGTTTATTATTCAAACTAACACAGAAGCCAGTTTAAAATTCATTTCAACTGGATTTAGCTTATTTTAACAAGTAACTCTGTTTACAGAAAGTCTGGCTGCAAAACTATAACAAGAAAATTCAAAGAGGAAAAGATTAAAATTACAGAAATAAAACTTTAGCCTGCAGCTCTCCGTCTTCTGGTTTAACTTCTATTTTTGTTTCAGTATGTAAATAACTTAAAGTCTCTATAGATGAGGAGAATTCAGACATGTCAAGGCAGGCGGTCAGTGGGAAGAAAGTGAAAATTACATGCTTACTCTGAGAATGCAAAACACAAAGCTGCAAGAAAAAATCTCAATTTTTTCACTCTGCCCTCCTTTGAAATTTGGTCTATGTAATATTAAACTAAAACTTAATATTACAGAGTATGTTCTGAGAGGATCACTTGCTATTTTTAACCCAACCTCTGTCAAAATGACAGTATCACAGCTGGTAAATGACATGCTTTATATCTACTCTGTGGGGATGTTTCAAAAGGACCTGATGGTGAACGAACAACAACTTCACTGCAGGAGAAAAGATCGATCAGACCATGAGCATCAGTAAATATTCATGTGAATGCTGGAACACACACTCCAACATAAACGTTCACCATTTGAACAAAACTGCATCAGCTGTTAATTTATGATTCCTGATTCATGCAGAAATACAACCGCTTGGATAGCAGAATAATTTGACCAGAATTAATTATGTTGAGATTTTATTTTCACATTTAAAGCCCTGGAATGGATTCTCCCAGTGAATCTTGTGGAGCCTCACAGATGCAGAAAAGGAGCTTCTGCAGTGGATGAGATGCTGTGTGATGCAGTGAAAAGGAAGGATGAAGGTCTTAAAGTGAAGGTTTGATGTGCTGAAGGTGATTCTTTAAATGCACTGTGACTCAGACAGAAAAAAGTGGGATCAAAATCTTCCACCTCTCAGTCTGTCGAGGTCTAATTCAAAATGTACTGACAGAATTCTTTACGTTATTTTCAGAGATGCATCTCATATTTAAAAGTTTCAAAATTTTAGAGCAGAAACTTTGAAGATATTGTGATAAAATAGTAGATGAAGTCAGTGTGAATTACAGCTGACATGTTAGCAAACTGTTGTCTGTCCATCCTACAGATGTGTCACAGCTAGAACGTCTGATGTTTGGTCTTTAATATTTTACAAAAACAAGTTGCCTCTATAGCTGCTAAATTGCTTCATATTGGACTCCTGCTAATCCGAGTCTTATTTGATGCTGGAAAGCTGCACGTTTCATTTATTTGAGTTTTATTTACGACACTTTCTGCAAACCAAAGTCTCTCCGGGAAGCATTAAAAAGTAACGTACCCACTTGGTCATGTCCCAGAATAACAGGAAGAGAAGCAATTTTCATTTTTGAGTACAAGAGAAATATTGAGATCAATTATTTAGGCCAGCCACTGAGATTTTTTATCACCTCAAGAGTCCTCTACATATCTATTTCCTTCATATTATATCCTTCCCTTTCTGAGACAAGAGATAAGTGGTTTCAGCTCACCTGTGGGAGAAAGGACGGATGTCAGTGGAGAGATTCTGTTCTAGCTGTGACTTCTGTCTATAAACCAAAGAGAACATTGTGTTACTCTCTTTATCTCTACATCTCTAATTTATGAGTCTATCACTTTGTTAGAGAATAGATCTGCAAATAATTCTATGACCAAATAAAGAATATAAAACAAGAAGCCATCTCTGACTCCCTGAAGGTAAAAACAAGTCAGGTGGAACGTCTTCAGTTCATCTGTGTGCAGTCTGCAGAGGGCTTAGAAAGACCTGGATATTATGTTTTATGATTTGACTCCATCATGGATAAACATTCATTTCAATCCTTTACAGTGAATTACTGTTTTATGTTTGCCTCTAAATCCACAGAGTATTAATCTTTATATTCCTTCTCCCAAAAAGGAAAAGGATGTAAAGGAGGGGTCTCGTTTCAGTGTTTGTATATTTACTCTTTTTTTAATGTAATTAAAATAAAAAAGTTTGAAGCTAGTAAAAGGGATTGATTTTATTTATCATCTTAAACAGAGTGGAGGTTATTTTTGGAGGTTCTGACATCCTGTTTTCTGCTTTTCCCCCAGTTTTCCTCCTCTGCAGGTTAACCTGGATGCAGGTTGAGCTGCTGTTCCCGCCCCTGGGCGTGGCTGGGTGGGGTTGGGCGTGGCTGGGCATTTAGCTGCAGCAGAAACAACTGAGATTCATTCTCCGCAATCCAATTTGTTTTTAAAGCTGGGCTTCATTCACTGCTTGAAACCAAACTGTTGTCATCTAACTGGTCATTCATCAAGTATTTTTAAAGTTTGAAAATAATTATTCCTACACGTTAGTTTTCATTCTTCTTCGGCTGGTTCTCTCCATGCAGCGTTTTCATGTGTGTAACTCCTCAATGTCTCTCAGAGAATCCTGTGAAGGAAATATTCTACACTGCAGCTGAGGTCTTCCCTTGAGGAAAAAATCCCACATACTAGCCTCCATGACTCACCTGCAGGCCTCTTCCTCCTCTGGCTCTTTCATTTGGCTCCTTGGACCCTGGATTCCTCTGTGGACCCTCCAATCCTGTAATCAAACCTTTTCTACGATCTGTTTTCATATCATCCAGAACTGTGTTTAACTCACCTCTACTCTCCTCATCCCATCAATCTCATATGGAATCATGCAGTTAGATGTTGTTTTACATAAATCTTTACACCTTTTGCAGTTGTAATCTAGCCTTTGAGATGTGTGAAATTAAGATCTGTTATATTAAACAATAAAACAAACATTTGATGGTT
This sequence comes from Pachypanchax playfairii, assembly GCA_006937955.1. Lineage (NCBI taxonomy): Eukaryota > Metazoa > Chordata > Actinopteri > Cyprinodontiformes > Aplocheilidae > Pachypanchax > Pachypanchax playfairii. The sequence goes on from SSNP01000037.1 coordinate 1,949,356, forward strand.
TTATTTTGACTGTAAGTCAGGTGTGTGACGACACGGACAGAGAAGACTTTGACTCCTGTCAGCTGTTTATTTCATCACGTGTAAGTTAAACAGTCATTTCAAGGTAACAGCAGATAAAATGTTTGTTTGCAGATTAAGTCAAAGCAGTTCGTATATAATATGAATCATTCTCTGCTTTCTGCTGATTTTATTTTATATTTTTAATAAAGTGAACGTGTCATCATGAGGTTATTCTCAGGTCATTCTTTCTTACAGCAGATTGGAATTTGTGCACACTTGGTCTTTGTCCATTCCTGACTCACCATATGAAATAAAAAGGTGATATTCTCACATTCTGTCCTTGGCTTTTAGAATAGATTTTAAATATATTTTTTTATTTCCATTAGCCAATACACTTTTCTTCAAGTCATGATACTGTCAGCTACGTGCACTTTTAGATCATGTTGCTTAATGTGTGTATTGTTTTAATGGATTTTAGCTAAAGGTATATATTTGAGTTAACCTTGCTTCATAGTTTATTTGAAGTGGCTGTTGGCTACATGCTAAAGTCAAAATTTCATTCAGAATTTATGGGGACTGGTTTTAATTCCTACATAAAATCAATCTGATGTTACTTAAAGAAAATATTTTAGTATCTAGACCAAAACATGTTAACACAAATGAAATTATGAAAACATGTTGAGTCCCCAAATCGAATTAGAAATCTCAGAAATTATGAAAAAATTTAGTTTAATCAGCCAGAACATTTTGAAGTGAGAATTTCCAGCTTTCAATTAATTTACCATATGCATGACCTTTTACATTTTTTGAAATCAAACCAGCATGTAATGATTTGATTTTGAAAGATCTACAAGTCAGAAGTTTTTTGAAGTCTGGTTTTAAGGAGGGTTAAAAAATTACATCAGAGAGAAAAACAGCAATTTTCTGTGCATTCCTGAGTGATGCAGCTCATGTGATACATAAATAGCTTTATAGATGCTAATATATCAGTATTTTAATCCAAAAGAAGAAAAAAAAACCTTCGAACTGAAACAAGTGTGCGATAATAGGAAGTGAGTTTGTGTTGATAATCTCAGTTTCTTCTATTTTTCACTAGTTGGTACATTTAGCTGGTTCATTTTATACATCATTTATGAGAATAAAAGAAGTGTTGAAATTCCAACACAATCTCCAAGTTTAATGGATTACAAAGTAAAAGACTGTATTTTCCTGTTCTGACATTTGAAAAAACAAGTTTGTTTTCCTGATTGTTTCCCAAAAGTAGAGTTCTCACTTAGGAACAGACAACAACACAGAACAGAACATTTTAATAAAAAGCTTGTATATGAGTTGACAGCAGGAGGCACACATCTGAAACTGTAACCATGTGTCTTCATTTTAATGAGCATTTTTTAGGTAACTTTATCTTTAGACTGTGTGTAAATGTTTCAGTCTTTGGAAAACCTCCTTTACTCAGTATCGTCACACCAGTTAACATTTATTTGTTTTGTTGCTTTAAAACATTTGCACATGCATCAGTAGACTGGAATACCAACCTGAACAGGAAAACATGGAAGGAAGTTTTTCACTTTCATTCTCTTTCTGCTCTAGCTGACCAACACTTGTCATTCTCCTCCTGTCACCTGCCAAACCCCGCCTCCACTCACTCTACACTGACAGACGGGTGTCCTGTGAGCTTGAGACATTGAGTGGAATAAGTTGAAGCGGTTACACGTGTGCACCATCAAGAACGCACAGAAGATATTGTGTATTTTTTGTGTCGTTTTGTTTGAGGGGCCCCATCAAATCTTGTCCCCTTGAGGATGCTTTGGTTCTGGCATGTTGACAAGAGCAGCTGCCTCAGTCAAGTCTGAGCGCTGATAAGAGGCAGCACATCTAAAGACTGAATAATGGCCTGCTGTCCTCGTGCCTGCAGATCACTTCTGTGCTGCAGGACAGCGGGAGGACAGGCAATCAGCGCTCAATCTCCAGACGTGGAGAGAAAGCCGTCTATGCATCCTGCAGACTGGAGGATGATGTGTTTACACTGACATCAACACAACTGGGATTCACTTTGTACACAGAGCAGTAAATGTTTTGTCAGAGTAGTTTGTTGAGATGAAATCAAAGTTACTGATGAGCTGGCACGAATGTTCATCTCATCTACTTGTGATCTTTTAATTTCACATTTGTCTTTCCAACTTTAAATGCACTTGTACCTCTTTTATCTTTAGTTGAGAAATAGTGAAACTTTTTTCTCTGACCTTCAAGTGTCTGAAAAAGGATCTAATGTGATGAAGATATCCAACCCAGAAAACAGAGGTTTGGCAGTGGGGATAATTCCTGCAGAACTTCTCTCTGAAACTCTGCACCAGCTCTCTCACCTGCCGCTTGTCTGCAAATTATGAGTGGATGACAGTTTTATAATTCTGCAGGGGATGATGGGATTAGACAGTCCAAGTTACCGATGGTGTGAATATTGCATTTCCATACGTTTGGGTCTCAAGTGTCCCATTAAGTTCCAGCATGTTCTCTGCTGCAGGGCTCCATTTTCTGAGGCCACCATGATGTTTTTTTTTTCAACATTTTGTGATGCTTCATAAGAATCTTATGATATGTTGTTTTATTATAGTTCATATCTGCTGGTCATTTTCTGATAATTTTACACCCTGTGCAGCACTTTGGTCAGCTGTTGTTGTTTATTACCTCCTCCAGGAGGTTGTTTCCCACCAGTTTGTTAGTTTGGCTGTTAGTAAGATAACTCAAAAAGTTCTGGACGGATTTTGATGAAATTTTCAGGAAAAGTCAGAAACGGTCCACGTGAGACGTGAGTAGAGCTGATCGAGATCACCGTCTGATCCAGGAATGTTTTTAAGGATTCTTCATCATTGTGAGATAGAAGCTGTTTTCAGCATATCTGCATGTTACTCCACAATAAATGGTAAAAATACATGGTGAGTTCCCAACAGGTTCTACGTGATACAAAGGATCGATCTGGATTGTTACAAAATTCCAGATACTTTGATCCAGAAAAGAAAAAAAGGATAATTCAGATTTTTTATCACTGCAAGAACAAATGATGTCATAAACCTACAACTAGTCGAGACTCTGGAATCAGAAGTGTGTTTGTGGATATGATGTTCCTTTAAAAGTTCTGGAGCTCGATCCAGAAGAAAACCACCATTAGTGAAAAAGTGATTTTCATGAATAACTAATGAACTAATAAAGAGATCAATGTCAGTGTTTTCATGGTCAATGAATCTGATAATGGAGACACAAATATGCTAAGACTGTTGTTTTTGGTGTAAATCTCTATATGGGGGGAACTGAGGTGCTTAGAGGTCTGCTGAGCTTTTCTAGTTTAAAGTGTATTTTAAAAATAACCTTTGACCATGATGCTGCATTGTTTTATTTTTAGCTTTCCCAGCAGTTTGGTATTTAGTATTTATTTGCAACATTCCAGTAAACCAAACCCTTCTCCATTTTGCACTAACAGAGAGTCTCTGGTGTTTCTATGGGTAACAGCTTGACATTTTTTGCAAACAAGCTGTTTATATAAATACAATTTTAAGCTTTATTTATTAAAGAGAAGAATGTGTAATACATTTGAAAACCCCATATTTCTACCACTGTTTAAAAAAAAAATAGAAATCTCAGTGGTAACATAAATCATTTAGATTTTCCCTGCAGACACGCTCTGGAATAACAAAGAAGTTTCTCTGTTTTTTCTGTCTGAGTCTCAGTGTGTGTTGAAACTGTAACCTTTCTGACTCCTTAAGAGGAAAATTGTGGAGAGTAAATAAACTGGGCCGTGGTCTGAATTCATATTTTTTTAATGAATCTGGTGTACCATCAAGTCCTGAGGGAGTTCTCTGATGGCTGTGACTACATTTGTAAATTCTCACCTCAAATTTCACCTGATATAGGGTTACTTAAATCTTTATCAGGTTCAGGGTGTAAAACTTTTCCCTGATTTTTGTGCAGTTTTCTACTTGACAATGTGCAGAGTTGCACGGCTAATGTATAAAAAAGGGCACAGATAGCCAAGTAGAAAGGATGAACAGTTAGAGATGATCAAACATCTCTGCAGTGTTTTACAGCAGAAAGAGACACTTTGCTTCTCTCTGCTGTCATTTCTGAAATAATTCTGCTCAAATAAGTTAAAATTATTCTTACTGTTCCAACCTTTACACAACTTTAATCCTCATTGTGTTTAAAGAATGGCTACTGGCAAAAGATCATCGTAAATTTAAATCTGTTCCATGTTCTTTATGTATTTCCTTCATTTACATGAATATCTTTATGCTGCAAAAACCTCTCATGTAAAATGATTTGAATTTACATTATTAATGACAAATGAAACAAGATAGAGCTGCATTTCTCTTAAACAGTTTAGAAAAACAAAACAGCATGAACCTCGAATCATGATGTAATCTATGTAAAATCACTACTGTCTGACAGATTAGGATGTTACAAGCAGTTATTAATAATAACTCAAACTTAATATTTTCTTTTCTTTTTTAACATAGACAAAATGTTTGCAAAGAACACTGCGTAAAGTCAAATATTTGACTAATAATTACCAAAAGGTTTATTTTGTTTTACAGAGAAAAGGGTGTAAGACCTAGAATGAACGTATGAATAAAAGCCTCTAATGAATTTGTCAAAAAACACTCAGGTTTCTCAGCAATTCATTTAGACTTTAAACAGTCACAGTAGCTGTTCTTTACTAACTGTTATGTGTCTGTTTTTCTACAAGAGAATGTAATTAACTGAGCTGTAAAAGCCCCGAGAGTTTATTGGACAAACAGAAACAAATTGAATTGTGTGATGGACTTTTCTGTCTTATACAACTGTCACTTGTTTTAACTCTATGAATATTAACTATCTGTACAAAAATAAAAAAAATGTTCTCAGTTGTAGACACAACTTTATAACTTCTTTAAGGTTAAAGAGATTAAAACTGAACATATAGAACATATAAAGTGATGGTCTGGAGAGGGTCACGCACAATGGATGGATGGATGGATGGATGGATGGATGGATGGGTGGATGGATGGATGGATGGATGGATGGATGGATAGATGGATGGATGGATGGATGGATGGATGGATGGATGGATGGATGGATGGATGGATGGATGGATGGATGGATAACTCCTATTTTAGAAAAAGTAAAGAATAAGCACTAATTTAATTTGCACATTTAATGAGTTGTGATTTTCGAGTGTCAGTATGTTTGTTTAGTCACTGTTGAAGGCTTTTTACTTTCCTCTGTACCACAAACAGCTCCGCCTTCCCTCCTTTACCATGATGCATTAACGGAACAGTTCTAATGTTTGTCTCTAAGTATCATTCAGGTAAAAGTGACATGATCAAACATTTACTACAGAATGATTTGGCCTCTAAAATGATATGTAGTCAGCTGCAAGAGTGGCTGCTTATTCCTTATGCATAATTCATTAGAAATGCATGACCCATAATACATTATCTATCCATTAATGAGACAATAGTCATTATTTTCGCTCTGCTTATCACACGGCGCCACAACAAAACAAAATCAATCTGCGTCACTGGTTCCTGTTCAGTTCATGAATAAAGAGCCAAATATCACGGGGCTCCATGTTTTTTCTGTGTGTTTAAGATTCAGAGAGACTCGTTTGTTTGGAACAAAACCAAAACTCCAAGTGATCAATCTGTTTTTTTAAACAAAGACAGTCTGTATGATGGTCACACGGTGACACCAGACTTCTCCACAGGGAAGAATGAGGAGCTAGATCAATAGAGGATACAAAGACATGCTGCAGCCAAGACAAATGTTGTTTCCATTTTACTAGTCTGATGCTACATTAAATAATGGAGCATAAATAGCTGGGCTTGTCTTTCATCTTTTGAAAACTGAAAAAGAAAAATTTTCTTTTAAAATTATGACCCAGACATCAAAGTTCTGCTGATTCTGGAGTAAGTTACATTTTTAATGTGAAAGGAAAACAGCTTCCACGGCGGGAGCAACGCACAGACATGACTACTTTATTTGCAGACATTTTTTTCCCAAGAGATGTATTTAGGTTTAGAATGTCTGAGACAAACATCCAATATGAAACGCTGCAGAGGAAGTTGTATTTACTGCATGTACCTGCAAACTGGAGGCTGGTCTCGTTGTACAAATTGCTCCAGGCAGTGGAATATCTATTTACAGCAGAACACACAGAATCAATAGACAATCAAGTTATCAAGTTGTTTCCTCCACAGTTTGATAATTACTGCTTTTAATGCCCTGCAGCGCTTCAGCATGGGAATTTATCTTATCCATTATTATATATTTTGAAATGAAACACCAAGAGATGTTGTCATTGTTTTACAATTTTCAATCTATTTGTTCTTTTCTTTACAAACAAACTGATATTTGACTTTGAGATTTGATTTTAATCTTTGTAAAAATTGCTTTTATTGTGTAGAGATTCAGTCTTTCTCAAGACATAATAACAGAAAATTAAAGATGAGCGCAAACATTAGTTTCATGGGAAATTAATGAAACAATTGATGTGTTTGTGATGGTGGAAATGAATTATTAATTTGCTCTCTCATAATTTCATCCACCTAAAAAATTTGCCTTAAACTGAAGCTCGATTTGGGTGCAAAAATAAACACCTACTGCATCATGATTATTTCTTGGAAAATAAAAGCCTGGGAAGATTATAAGGTTGTGGATTTAAAAATGAATGAAATGTTTGGCTCGAATCCTTAAAAATATCCAAAATTTTTTTATCTAATCTTGTTTAACAAATTACATTTGGCTCTTTTTGGATCCATGAAAGAATTTAAAGCAGTATTTGGTAAATTTCTTACATTATTTCCACTTCTGAGGAGGTTTCAGAGAGAAAAATGTTGATTGCAAACTATTATTAACTATTATTATTATTAATTTCTTCTTTTCATGGAACATTCTGAAGTCAGCCGTCTCCCAAAGCGTGTCACACTACTGTCATCCACCCATTCACACACACTCACACATGTGGTGGTGATAAACTACACACATATTGTAGCCACAGCTGTCCTGGGACTCACACTGACAGAGGTGAGGCTGCCAGGTGATGCTGGACTCCTGCTGCTGCTCAGTTATTCAGACACACATTACAGATACATTTACTGGCAGCAAACTCTCAAGATGCACATATAGGAGAATGTTTTCTCACAACACATGTGTCCCTGAACTTAATGTTAACCCACATGTGAACGGCCCCTGTGCAGGCTGTAACATCTGTCATGCCCCGGGTCTCATTACAGATCTGGGAAGTTTTTGGTAGGTTGATCATTTTCTTTACTGGATGCCCTCCACAAAGTCGACTCCCTCTCCACATTCCTATTTACCTCCTTGTAAACAGCAATTTGTGTGAGGTCTGTGATGCAAATGCAGAGAGATGGAGGAAGAACGGGAAAGTTAATTGAAAGTCAGACTGTTTTCCTGCTCAGATTTCAGCCCAGAGGGAGCCTTTTTATTTCTTCTTAAGCCTCACCATTTGTACTCAACCTAACCTCAGACTTTATCAGGATGCACATTAGTTCAGATGACAAACTGGTTGAAAAAGGCAGTGACTCTTCGGCCTCACCAGTGCCTGACACAGACAGAACGAGTGTTCAGGTAGTTCTTTAACAGAGTTCCATGTCTTGTATTGTTAATTTATAAAAGTAATGAGTAAACATTAAAGAACATTTAACAAGAACACATTCAAATGAGTCTCTATGAATAAGGATTAGAAGTATAACATAACTTATTTTTCTGAAAAAATTTCCTTAATTAAATAAAATCCACTCATTGCTAATTTCACAGATATAATAATGCTGTTGTGAGTCAATGTTTGACCTTTTTTATGGCTGTGAGCGAGACATGCTGCATTGAAAGAGTAAATCATTATATTGATCATTCTTGTTTAAAAAATTCTTGAATTCATAATATTTTATGAGATTATTTAAGAGTCAATATTAACTTATGCTAATTTAAAAGTATTTAAAATCCTGTTAACGTGCTCATTTATCTTACCTCCATCAAGTTACAACATGAAAGGTTTAATGTTTCAAGTGCTCTATAATATTTACATGTATATACAGTATAATAAAAGGATTATGAGCAGAATGAGCAAAGAAAGTAATAAAATGAATGTTCAGGGTTCAAATTATACAGTAACAGATATTACCAATGCAACCAGGTTGCATGAAACCCAATTCTTTTAATCATTAAGATTCATTGTTTTAACCTACAGATGATTCTGGAGAAGTAAAATGGATATTTAACAAACAACAATAAACTCACAATGTACCAGATTCAAACATCAGCAACTTTTAAATTGTAAGAGAACAGAACTACATGTTTGAATATGATTTGGCATAAACGAGTTTTCAAATTGCTGTTTATGCACAAATTGTTGGTGAATAACAAACATTTTATGAAAATAATCTTACCTGATAGTTTAGTCCTGGTACAGGATTACCAATGATCATTGGTGGGTTGGTTTTATCCCAGTAGCACATGAGAGAGGAAGTTCTCCATAATGCTAACATTACATGATGCTCCTCATCGCCCAAATCCTGATTTGACTGGAAGAGCTCAAGCAAGAAAAGGGCCAAAAACAATAAGTTTTATCTCAAATGAAGAAAAAAATATAAACTTATTGAAAAAAAATTGATGGCAAGACACTCACGACACTGGAAAATGACTAATTAGTTTCAGCATTAAGTTTTACTCCATGAAACTGAAGAAGTTTGTCGACTTTGCAGTATTTTAACACATCTGAAGACAAGACAACTGCTGAAAAAGCCTCAATAATTTTCAGTCTTTATTCCTTCTGCAATCTGCTGCCTTAGCAGGAGCTCAACTTGGGCTCTTTGGTCTTCTGGGAGAAATTTCTTTGATTCAAATTCGTAGTCAGCTGTGAGGCTGTAATGACTGTCCCCAGGTGTTTCATGTAGATCTGCCTGGTATGCTGCTCCTCTGACAGTGCATGTTGAGTGTGCAGCTCTGTGATTGAGGCCTCAAATTCTGCTGGGGATGATTACGTCTGAGGCAGAAAGGGACAGCTGCCAACTGACGGAGCTTTCAGCCACAGAAAGAATTAATGTGGAGCGTGTCGATAAAGCTGCTTTTTTCTGTCTGTACGTACTTCACTGTTCATTCGACAGACCTGTCAATGGTCCAGAGACGGTTTTAGCAACACAAGTCATCATCTTTTACATTATCAGACAGAATCACAACAATATATCAACATGTCTCCTTTTAAGCTTTTGAAAGTTTTCCAATGACCAACTCGTCTGAGATGTTGAGCTTTCCAGGGTTGCTTCTCAGACTTGGTGTAAGACCCAATACTCTGAAGAGTCCTGGACAGGAAAAAGCCTGTTATCATGATAACTAAGAAATATTCCTGCAATGAGTTCCTTCATCAGACGTACAGCTTGGAATCTCTTTATGATCAGCTTTCATAAGCTTAAAACAAATCTGAAGCCGTGCACAAGAAATGCTTCAGATTAAAAGAGAAAATTGATGCTGTGGCAAAAAAAATGCAAGCAGTGCAGTATGTTAAGACAAAAAAAAAATGTTTCTTTCTGATACAAATAAGTATTTGCCTCCATTGCTGAATGTTTATGTGTTACAGGAAGACTGAATCAGTGCATTCAGCCATTTGGTTTGTATTCCATCTGATTGGCTGCCCGTCACTTTAGTCTGAAAAGCAAACAAGCACCACATGGGGGCTCAGCCAAATTTCAACTAATGTCAGGAAGCAGATGTAAAAAGATTTACTGCTTCCCTTTCAGATTCCTTTAATTCTGAAGTTTTTACTAGACAAAAAAAAAAAAAAACAATAATTGCAGCTCAGTTCAGACCAAAATCAGCAAAGTTAACTTGTCAGCAGCAAAAAAAATGTTTTTTTAGAATTCTTTTTTGAAAATATCTAGACATACATGCATGCATAAATAAATAAATAAATAAATAAATAAATAAATAAATAAATAAATGAATGAATGAATGAATGAATGAATGAATGAATGAATGAATGAATGAATGAATGAATGAATGAATGAATGAAAACTGTTTAATAGCCTAAAAAGATGTAAAATGTAAGAAACTGGAGTCAAAACATATAGAAAATAAGTTTTCAATGGATGTATGGACTTAAACCTGCTTATCAGAGAGGGATATGATCAAACTGAACTGAATAAAATAAAGGAACAAATCAATAAAGACTTTAAAGTAGATCATTTTCAGCCTCTGTTGTACTCTAACATGATTCTAACTAATGCGGCAGTGGGATTAATGGCAGTGGCAGGATTTCCAGCCCAACAATGTGCAGACTCTAGTTCCAAAAATGCAACATTGCAGCATCAGTAAATGGGATGAATATGATGGCTCCACTTTTCAACAACAGAAGAAGTTTGAGGACTTAGTTTATCTTTATTTACATTTATGCTGACATTTTTAAAGGCCCGCCTCACAAACTCTAACATGCAGCATGATTGCTGTTAAATGTGAAGGTTTAAGGAAATAAAACTGATCAAATTTATCAGAAAAAAATATTTATTTCATTCACAATTTGAGCTTGTGGTCTTTTAGGTGAGTGTTTAAGAAATGTGCATGTCAAACGCTTTAAATCAAACACAGATTTCCATATCTACGCCGTAAACCATGAATGTTTTATATTCCGTCTACTAAGGTGTTAAAGGAAACATGGCTTCCTTGTGAGGATTTCTTACTGAGGAATCGAGCGCACACTGAAATGAGGATGTGTGCCCTCAGCAGGTTTAAATCACCTGAGCCTCCGTGGTGGTACGAAATTAGGTGAAGGACAAACTTTGGATTGTGATTCATTGCTCGCCCTCGCTTCATCCTTGCTGTGAGCCAGCAGAGAAAGTTAGACCAAAAAGAAAGAAAAAAACTCCAGCAGCTTTCAGGAGCTTGTTCGCGCAGCCCTGGAGAGTGTCCTACTTAGGATTCTCTGTCAGTACTGCTGGCGTCGTGGCTCTGTGTGCAGTCAGCTGCTGCCGATCCGGTTCAGGCACGTCAAATACAAACTGTGCAAGTCATTAGTGGAACCATGGCCGAGTCTGAATATTGGCTGAGTTGGAGTTTTCAGAGGAATTTGTATAACCCAGCGAGCAGAGAAGAAGTTTTTTAGCTTTATGATTTAACGGGAGGCGTATCTGTGTGTGAGTGAACACATCCACAGTGTAATTTCACCGTAGGTTCAGGGATTAGTGATGCTGAGATGTTGGAGTAAATGGTAAAAGCTTATTTATATCTGAAAAGCTTATACGGAAGGAATATAAGAAACATCTTTTGTTGTGATTAATGTAATAAACATGTAGACATGTACAGTTAAATGTTCAACTTTGTAATAAAAAAAACAAGATTTTACTGTGACACGTGATCTAGTTCTTTAGTAAAAGGTCTGAAAAATGTTCATTAAACTTGCACAGTACTAAACAGTAAACACCTGAGACCAACGATGAGCTGGTGAAGAAAAAAAATAAATTATGAGCCAAAATATTTTACCTAATCAGATGTATTTACTTGTTTTTTAGCAGTCTGATGGTATTACCTCCTTCAGGTCTCACCTTACAACATGTTGTGTTTCAGTTTCATTTTGAAGTCTTTTTTTGCCCGTTTGCTTTAGAACTTTGATCACTTTTTAAATTTTGTGTTGCCTTTATTTATCTTTGCTAATTTATTAGGGATAATCTATGCTACTCAGGGCTGTATTTACAAAAGAAGTGAAACAAGATTTAGTTTCAACATTTATCATGTTGGATTTATATGTAAAATACACGTTTAAAAAAGTCAATTTATCCAAGTTTATTTCATACAAACAGGTATGTATTCTTTTAATTTCCTTATAACCAAAGGTTTTTATGGGATGGTATTTGAAATGGGTGTGGTGTTAAAATAAAATCTGGGAAAACAGGTGACAGTTCCAGTTTTTGATTGACTTTTGGATTGTGTTTTCAATGTATTGTGGATGCTTATTCTTGCAAAGGTAACATTACAGGCTTTTGTATTAAAACTTTGCTTTTACATATTTTCAATGGGACGCAATGTTCTATTAAAATCAGTTCAACAGTGAACAGGAATGTATTATGCAACTTAAAGATCTGCAGCTCACAAAGATCTCGTCATCATGAATGTATTAAAACCCAAAAACCGAGACTCAGAGACCCTCCCAAAGAAAAAAAAAAAGTAAAAATGTAGTTTCAACAGGAAGTGTTTGCAGGAATGAATATGACTAACAGAAGTCAGACAGGAGAATTAAAAGTTTTTTTCAATGCAGTCTTTGTGTACTATGAGATGTGTTTTTATACCCCCGAGGAGAGGGAGAAAGGAGGTGAGTCTGGAAGGTGAGTAAAGAGTTTCTGTGGAGAGCAGACGGAGCAGAATGGAGAGGTTTGATTCAGAGATCCAGGATAACATCAGAAAGAGGCAGGCAGTCTTTCACTCAGAGGTTAACTGTGTCTAGATTCCCACATGCTTGTGTCAAACGGGCTGAAAGTCACAACAAAGATGTTGATGCTAGTCCTAATCCTAAACCCTGAACCGTGAACCCTGAACCCTGAACCCTGAACCCTGAACCCTACTGTAGCAAACAGAACAGTCTGTTGTCAGACAATAATAAAAGCCCATGTACTTGTGTTGATGAGCATAGATTGTGTACAGGTGTGACTCAGCCACCAGTGGGCGTGGCTGCTTGCAGCCCTGAACCAAGACACACCCGAAGTGTGAAGAAAAACAAAGAAACCATACAGTTCATCTTTTCATTGCACCTTTAGAGTTTAACAAAGTTACTTATTTTAGTTAATAACTTAATTTAATAACTTTAATTGTAGAAGCCCTTTTTTTTGCAGTCGCACATAGAGTTTGTGATCTTACATAACATTTTCTGTTCTAAACTCCCAATCACCCTTAAAGTACCATAATCTCATGACATTTAGAACTGAGCTTTTTGAACCAACACGAATAACAACAAACACACACACACACACAATGAGAAACATAATTAATTCTAAGAACATGTCATCCAGCTGAAAGGCGTGACTTTTAGGGTTGACTGTTTGAGTTTCTTTGCCATGAACTGTTCATATTCTCAGACCTTTCTGTTATAGAGCTTCTCTCATATAGTGTCAAAAGATTACCCAGCCAAGGCACATTAAAATGAACAAAGTGTTCAGCAACTCCCATTAGCTGAAGAATTTCTTTGAGTCTGCGACCCTCTGGGAGGCCTGTCGAGAAGAAATAGCTCTCCTAATTAAGTGAAGGGATTGTACAGCAAGTCAAGAGCAGTGAAGCAAGTGGACATAAACTTTGACTAAAAAATAAAAGATTTTGCAGGAGAAGCATTTTCTTTTATGAAACCCAGGGGTAGAAAGGATTAAGGCAGTCGTGTCATGTAATGGCTTTCCGTCCTTTGGCCCTGAAATGCACAACAATGAATTGTACATTCCACAGTCATGCAGAGCACCATGGGAAAATGCTGAGGCGGCCGCTGCGGCTCCTGCAGCTGATTAACTCCAATTGGGGGCTCATTAACATCCCTGCCAGATCATCACATACACAGTTGTTGATGAAAATCAGTACTGACAAGTCTATAATTATGGGACACTTTAAAATTGGTCTGGATGACCGACTCGTTTCAGGATGAGGGCACAAAGAGAAAAGCACCAGCTCCGGGAGATGAGAACAAAATGACATTTGCAGACTTGGACCCATTTCTGTTGATTGCTTTGTCAACATGTAATCTCAGTGTGGCATTGGAAGGGGAAGGTCGTCCAAGCGGGATGGTCCAGATGAGAATGTGAATAATGCAGATACTCTAAGTGAGCTGTAATGATGCCTACAGAGGGAGGAAACCTATCATGTCCCCCCTCCTCCATTGTGATCCTGCCCCACTGCCCTTGTCATTGCCCTGTTTTCCCTCAGTGCTTCGGCATGTCCCACTTTCACAATAGGTAAGATTTACCACTTTGCAGACAAGGAGAGCACACTTTCACCAAGATGAAGGCTATTTATTTTCCCCCTTCAGCATGTGGCAGATTGAGAGCTTGATATACAGGTTATCACTGGTGTATGTAGGTTTCCTCCTCTGAGGATCTCACTTGGAGCCACGTACTGTACTGCAGCCCAGTTTTATCTGGGGGTTTCACTGCCTGGTGCCTTCATTTCAGCGATCATCGCAGTGTGTGTGTGGGACTGCTGATGTAGAGCTACAGAGGACTAACATGGCAGATAATGAAACAGTCAGTCATAAAGATTAGAGGCAGAGTCAGACATGTTCTGAGAGCTATCTGTGTTAAGTAGGCAGGGGATATTGTTCATTTGGAGCTCTGTGATTAGCAGATGTCCACACGTAGCATCCCTGGCTGCTGGAGTCGACAGCTGCCCTGGACCTTGTTCCACCTTGGACATCATGATCGACACCACCTGTGTGATTGTCGCTGCTAATTGAACATCTACAGCCAGTTAATGGCATCCACTGCTGCTGATAACCACCTCGTAATGTCTCCTGATGGTGGACAATTGCCAATCAGAAGGCTGATCCAAATGTGAAACCCCTTCAGGATGAGATGTTATAAATGTTTCAGCAATCTGATAACTCTTACAAAGTGAAGCTCAGCAGAACAGGGGCTCCCAAACTGATGCTTTGAAGAGAAGAAGGGTCTTAAAGGGAAATGTTGATGATTTTTTGTAATGCATTTCCTTTTTTGTTGTGTAAGACACTTGTTTTGTGCCGTTATGCAGGAAACCTTCAGAATTATCTGGTAAAAATAAAATAACTCTGCTCATGAATCATTTCAGAAAGAGTAATCAGGAAACAACAATCTGAATTATTGCAAAATGAAATTATTTAAAAAATCCTTTTGATTTGTTCTTCTGGACACTTACATGCAGAATATTTTGATTCTATCTGGATTTATTTTTTTGCTCAGAACAACGTGAGTCTTCATTATAAGTCAAACGGGTTTATGATGTAACAGCAGTGTTTTTTATTAAAACAGCCCCAAATTTTACACCTCCACCATTAAATCTGTCCAACACTGATGAACTTTAAGGGATTTTCTGTTCTAGTGATTTTACTTTAAACCTGTTTTTTAGTACAATATATGATGCTTTTATACTTTTACACAGATAATGAACAATATAACTATAAAAACAGCAGGATTGGCTGTTTAGGTGCCATAATAACCACAACAATAGAAGCATAAAGCAGCGTGCAGTGAGTCTCTGCTCTCCTGCTTATCATTTTTATTCCATGAAATGTTGCACCTCTAACCCCGGCTCTATGAGTGGTGGTTTATTTAACATGCTGAGCAGCTGCACAAAGCAAAATTCACAAATTCTACCATATTAAAATACATGGATATAGTTCAGACAAGTGCCACCTCTTGTCCTTTAGAACATATTAAGCTAACTTATGATTTCTGATGTCTTGTGTTTGGGAAATCAAAACATTAATTTATTTATGAGTTTATGAGAAATAAGTCAGGAAAACCTAAGACCTGGTGTGATATATGATATTTCAGTAGATGATTAGGTAGCCTTTATGGAGGAAGCAGGGAGGTTTGACAGAAGTGGTACCTTCGGGTGATATTGTACCTCTGGCAGGTCAGAAATATGAATGCTGCCGTCGCTGCCCAGGCAGCATATCACATTAATAATCCACCTCAATGCATCATTCTCCGGCCCCTGGCCTGGATCACAGCCCAGAACAAAGAGACTGAAAGTCATTTGAATCAGGGGTGCAGGGCAGAACCAACATGAAATAAAAGCTACTGACTTCACTGCCGGTGAATACAAATCAGGACGAGAAGGGCGTCAGAGCAATTGGTTAAAAGAAAAGGAGACACTTAGAGAAAACCTCAGCAGGTTTGAAATATTACCACAGATCCAACAAGTTTTTTTAAGGTTTGAGCATCAGGAACTGGCACCACAAAAAAGTTAGTTTACATGAGCTCATAACACTGGAAACACAATCAAATTCAGATCTAAAGAGTTCCTAAAACACATCTCAAAAACACTTCAAAGCTTATTTTGTGAGTCCCCTGTGTACAGATTAACCGTGACTGTGAGGAGTTGAAATGCCTGACTGGATTGAAATAAAACTCCAACATAAAATGACAACTAAAACTTAGTTTATATCAAAAATAAACAAATTTTCTGTGCAGAAAATGTTGCAAGTTCCTAAAAGTCCTCCTCTGCTGTCCATACTAAGCACGATGGTTTGGGGCCTCTGTGCTCATTTTGTTTGGGGTGTATTGGCAAGGTTATCATTTAAAGCTGAAGTAGTGCAGTAATTTCTAAATGAGTTTAACCTGCCACATAGAGGGTCATTGGTTTCTGTTTAATCAGTCCTGTATTGAACAAAAAGACTATAAACGGCTGCTATTTAATGACGGGAATGTAATTCTGCAGGGCAATTACCCTTGTAGGAGCAATTGTGTTCTTTTTGTGTAAGTTTAATTGTAAAGGTAAATTTTAATTTGTATATACAATACAATCATTTGCTCTGTACATGAATATGCAGTGTCCACATCCTCACCTCTTTACTTTGTGCTCAAAGGCTAGTTGGTTATTCTTCTGTTCAGACCAGAAATGTCCTTTTTTAAAATGGAGCCAAACAAATGCAAAACAAAATATGAATAAAAGAAAATCCAGCTACAGGATCTACCACTGAGTTACACTGAAGGTCAAACACCAGGACAAAAGCAGTGACCTGCAGGACTTGTTTGTTACTGTAATAAACTGTCTGGAGCCAAAACTCACACCAAACAATGAGAAAAGTTCAAAAACCATTTATTCTAATTGTTTGACTGTGCAAGAGGACAGAACTCAGCTTCGTCTCTCAGCTCCTGGACAGAACTCTGAAAGACAGACAGGGAGGCCTGGATAACGGTGTCAAACTTCTGTTTTGTAACTTGGTTTGTTTTTTTCACAGATCTTCATCGAGATGTTCAGGGTGATAATGTCTAGAAGCTGTCAGTTAGTCGTATGGACTGCATCTTAACCCTCACTGGTTTCTGTCAGTCTGTACTCTGTTTATCTCTCTAAGTGGATGACCTACCTTGGACTGTCCCTGACTTAAAGCCTTCAGCTGCAGCCCCCTTCGCATTTTGTCTGCTCGTCAGAGTCCCTGTAAGGGACTAGACTGGATTACTTGACACCTCTTTTGTCTGTCGGTGTGTAAGTGAGAAATTGAAGTTTGATCATTTGATTATTGGAATGTTTATTGATTAGATTTTGGATCTGTTTACCTGGCTAACCATTCTGTCTCATCCCACATCAGCGATGTCATTCCCTACAGTACGATGTTCAGCTGTATTTACCTGCTACAGCTAACTGCTTCTCCCAGAGTTTAGGCTCACACCTCGTCATCAGAAACACGCTGGCACACTTGGAACTCAGACTCATACTCACCTGAGATATTCACCTTCCTCCTCTTGATTCTGTTAAATATGTGATGCTCCAACGTCTCCTGTGGAAGCCATCTGCTATCTCGCCATGCAACTCGTCTCAAGACACAACAAACCCATTCTCTCAGAAACAAATCCGTCCTGTCCGTGTCACAGAAGATCCAGATCCAGGCGTGTGCTGCCGCTTCCCGCTCACTGGAGTTCCTGCTCATTTGCACATTTCATAAAAAAAGATTGTTACTTTATACACGTTGTGGTGCATTCGAGGTCATCATACAAATATTACAGGATGACCTCAGGATGGTTCAGAGTGAAGTCTGTCTGATTAGAACGACTCATCAGTGAGATGTTTGGTTAGTTAATTCATCCAACACAGAGAAATATTTACAGCCACCTTTAAACGTCCATGTGGAAAGTTTAGAGAAATCTGCATTATAAGAAGGAAAATATAATAAAAAAGATTACTTCATGTTTTAGGAAACAAGTGACATCAACAGAAGGTGTGAACAGATGGTGGTTATTTGGATTAAACACAGAATCACTGGTCCTCTAAAAGAGACTGTCATTTGAAGCTGCTCTGATGAGTCGGCTAAAATTAATGATGCTGTTTTCTCTTTTCCCTGAGAGGAAGGCATGATTTTTCAAAGATGATCACCACTAAACATGTGCAGAATATGACTTTTGCCACTAGAAGGTCCATAAAGGCCTGTTTAAACATGCAGAATTTTCACTGTGTAAAAGGTTTTTCTGAAAACTTTCTTTTTTAACTTCCTTTTAAAAGTCACATGAACAAGAGAGTTCAGAAATAATCCAAATACAGAGCAAATTCCAACAGTATGTAGGAAGATTTCTGTGAAAGTTCTAGTCACTAAACCTGTTTAAACCTGTTTGATGTTGTTGAATCCAACTGCTTGAATAAAAACTGTCTTGGACTAGTTTTGTTCCCCGTTCCCTCCTAAACATTGAGTATCTTCCTCTGGTCTACCAACGAATACATTACAAAAATTATTGTTGTAAGATGTGCAAATGCCCCCCCCCATATGCAGCTCATGGACATTTCAAGTTAAAGACTATCCAGCTGTCAGTACATTTTGTAAGGGTATATACATGGCTGAGGTACAGTATCTCCAAAGCTGATGACGGAGAATTTCCTTTGTTCATAAGACAGACTGGACACCGAGATCCACTGAGAGGAAGGTTGGGCTCAGAATTCCTATCAGATAGATATAAAATATGGATTTACGGGTAAGGGCGGGGCAAGGTCATGACCAGGAAGGTAGGCAGATAACACAAAACCCAAATCCAAAGGTTGATCCAAGGGGCAAGGCAAGACTCATAAACCAGCAAGATCAAAACACTGTGGATATAATGTTAGATTAGGGAAAAATAAAAAAAAAAGCCTGGCTGAGGAAAGTATAAATATGTCTTGATTTCAAGAAAACAGGTGAGCTGTCATGGTTTGGATTCTGAACATGAGAACAGGTAAGAATCACTAAGATGTATGGCGACTGACACGGCACTGATTCAGATCATGATAAACAGAAGTGGGCTGGGGTCTTCAGTTGTTACATCTACAATTACTGAGCAGCTGTTGGGTGAAGCAGAAAAGTGTGTCGGCCTTTCATCTTCGACTTTCAGATGTTTTCTTCTTAAATAACTGCAGCAAACCAAATCAAACAAATGTTCCTTGACTTAATGTTCAGTTATTGATCCTTCTGAAAAGCCATGACAGTAAAAGCTGTAATCAGACTCATCACATACTCATTAAGTAATGGGTGTAATCAGGCAACACTATAATCAGACGTGACCAAATTAAACAGACACTGATTTTGAAAATCTGTAGACATACAAAGCAATGCTTATATTCACAAAACAGCAGGATGATTCTTCTTAACCAAAGAAAATAATCTCAGTGTTTCTCATATAAGATAATAGAACTTCTTATCACAAATCCACAGATGTAAGACTAATCTTGGACAATCATCTGTTCTGCTGCGTTCACCTTCAAAGAAGCTGAAGCAGTGAAAACATCAGACAAGATAAAGGACAGTGGATAGTTCCACTCAAACAGGGACAGCTAGTCACATCATGCCAAGACACAAGACTTTTCCAATGAAAGAGCATCACTGTCTCCACATGTGTCTTCACCTCGTCTCCTTGTCTTTTGTTTCCTTGGACTCAGATGATATTTAAACTTGTCTACCTTCTCTGCATGATTCTATTATCCAGATTTGAAACGTACATGTTTTTGGTTTGTTTCTGAGCTGGACCAGAGCTGGTTTCACGACTGTTTCAACCTTTCAAACAGTTTGTGCTGCAGTGCCACTTCTGTGGGATTGGACCCCACAGGCCAGTCTTTCCTCTCCACATGCATTAATGAACCTGTGAGTCCACGTCTGATGACAACTTAGCTTGTCAAAACTCTCCACTTTGTCCATTTTTCCTGCAACCTGCACTGACTGCTTAATGTGTCCCAACCACATGACAGAGGCCATTTCACAGGCTAATATTCTCCTTTAACTGCCAGTTTTAATCATTTTAATCCCTTTGCTGATCCACGTTAGGTTCAAATGTTACTTAACTTTTTGCAATTTAAAACAAAAACACTTAAAAGTTAATAAAGCTGACGTTTGTATTAGGTCCACTTCTCGAATTGTTCTTAACTTGCTGCTGACTTCTAAAGCAACACTAGAGAGGAATAAATGGGCTTTTGCTGTGTTTTTACACATCACAAGTACACTGAAAGAGGTAGTAAGTAAATTGTAAAGAGCTAATTGCTCCATGAGGTCTGAGGAAAAATGGCTGCTTCAACACCCTTGGCCTTACAGCTCTAATAAGCCCTTTATACAAGTATTAGAAATAAAAATGTATTAATTATAATGAAGATGCTGCAAGTAATTTAATTCAAAACATTCTTGTATACTGCCTGCATGATTTATATGTTGTCAGTGCCAGAGTCCCAGTCAGCTTTACTGAAGATTTTCGTCTTCAGGCTTTTCCTGACAGCGGCCACATATTCAGTTTAGCAGGAGTCCCAGAGGAGCAGTTACCAAAAGAAAAAAAGGTGTTTGTTTAGACACACTGAGACTGAAACAGCTGTTTGTTGACTAAATAAAACGTCAGGAAACTCTGACAACCTAATTCACATAAGAAAGAGGCTATTCCAGTTAATGAAACTTCAGCAGCTTCAGGTTGCTTTTTGATGAATCCACTGCCCTGTTGACAGAACACCAACCTCATTTAAAAACTCTAACAATCAAGCTAAATGAGCTCTTTAAAGCAGCAATTTATCACTGACTTAATTAGCAAACATTACTTCTGCTCTGGCTTTGCACTAAACTGTTTTTTTTACATCAAAAGATTCAGTCCATTAAAATTAACTCAGAAAATAAGGTGTTTTTTGAGCCCCTGAAGACAAATGTTAACAAAATGAGATAAATATTTTACAGTTGTCCAAATTCTTGGAGCTTTGGAAGTTTGCGCTGAGGGGTCCAGTTCAGTGTTGCACCTCAAACTGTAGCCTGAACGTTACAGTGCAGATGTTTTTTCATCTTCAGCTGATTTTCCACAATACGCTCCTGCTCTGATTTCTCCGTCTCTGAGAGGATTCCCAAATTACAAGAGTTTTTATTTGTCTATCCACCTCCTGCTTTTTCCAGGCTGTTGCTTTGTTTCCTAAACTGACAAACATATTAGAGCTAATTGAATGTGACCCAGTGACAGCTGCCTGAAATAATGAAGCCTTTTTTCTTCACATTTTCTCCCTCAGGATGGCCTCTCTCCCACATACACTTCAGTCCACATCAAAGTGCCTCATCAGTGTGGAATCTAAAGCCAAAGGAATTATTGATCACACTGAAAGCTGCAGCATTTACTGCTTCTGCACTCAGAGACAGAAATTATATTTATGGAGCAAAAAGCCATGCTTTCAAAGTCAGGAGACAATGGTTGCACTGCGGGGGGTGGGGGACTGGTGGCTTAGTTTGTTTGGGATTTTTTGTTATTTTAGGTAATTCTGTCTAAAACATCCTTGTAAATAATGTGATGCTGGTATATTTTATGAATGATAGGGCAGCAGAGTGATGTATGTGGCTCCAAAATATCTAAATCGACTCTGAGGATCCTCAGTTACTTTTAGGAACTCTGGAGAAATACTTATTTTATTTTTGGTAAAATATTTAAAGTATTGGTCTAAATATTTGAGGTGTATTTGTTCAATTAAAAATTATAAAAGGCATTAAAATAAACCTAGGAATATATGTATAAATATGGCTAAATCTATCCATGTATACTGTACGATTTCTGACCTCCTGAGGACCCGTTTCCTGACTTTTACTATCTTTCTGGGGTCCGAGGGTTCTTGTGGGGACCGAAGCCTGGTCCCCATGAGGGGGACTCCCCTTTTTAGGGTTAGGGGTTAGGTTTATAGGTATGGTGTGAATAGAGTTTTAGTTAGTCTTAGGGTTAGTTATAGATCAGTAATGGTTAAGGTTAGGAAAAGGGTTTGGGTTAGGTATAAATCTAGTTACTAAAATCAATGGAAGTCAATAGACGGTCCCCATAAGGATAACAAAACACACTTGTGGGTGTGTGTGTGTGTGTGTGTGTGTGTGTGTGTGTGTGTGGGTTTGTATTTCTGACCTCCTGAGGACCCGTTTCCTGACTTTTACTATCTTTCTGGGGTCCGAGGGTTCTTGTGGGGACCGAAGCCTGGTCCCCATGAGGGGGACTCCCCTTTTTAGGGTTAGGGGTTAGGTTTATAGGTATGGTGTGAATAGAGTTTTAGTTAGTCTTAGGGTTAGTTATAGATCAGTAATGGTTAAGGTTAGGAAAAGGGTTTGGGTTAGGTATAAATCTAGTTACTAAAATCAATGGAAGTCAATAGACGGTCCCCATAAGGATAACAAAACACACTTGTGGGTGTGTGTGTGTGTGTGTGTGTGTGTGTGTGTGTGTGTAGGTTTGTATTTCTGACCTCCTGAGGACCCGTTTCCTGACTTTTACTATCTTTCTGGGGTCCGAGGGTTCTTGTGGGGACCGAAGCCTGGTCCCCATGAGGGGGACTCCCCTTTTTAGGGTTAGGGGTTAGGTTTATAGGTATGGTGTGAATAGAGTTTTAGTTAGTCTTAGGGTTAGTTATAGATCAGTAATGGTTAAGGTTAGGAAAAGGGTTTGGGTTAGGTATAAATCTAGTTACTAAAATCAATGGAAGTCAATAGACGGTCCCCATAAGGATAACAAAACACACTTGTGGGTGTGTGTGTGTGTGTGTGTGTGTGTGTGTGTGTGTGTGTGTAGAAGAGGCAGAAAAGATGAAAAAAATCCAGTGAAACCCTAAAAAATGTTTTTCACTTGTCAACCAGACTAAAATATTTTACAAACTAATAATGCATTTACAGATGTGTGTATAGTGTTACATGGGAATCATGCGATCTAAACAAAGAAATCAGTTTTCTTTCCAATTTCAAATGTTGTTATGTAGGTCAGAGGACGCTTGTTCTATGTGCAGGTGGGTGAAGGACCCAAACGCAGACACAAAGAGGGAACAGGTCAGAAAATCAGCCTGAAACTCTGAGGCACTTTAAATACCAGACCAACTAAACAAAAATAAACTGAAGAAGTAACTGAAATAATGTAAAGTTGGCATGAACTGTGAGGATAAACAAAAAGTAAACAACACTAACTCGGGGAAATACATACAGCAATTACAGGTGTGTTAACTAGAAACTTAAACCAGGGGTGTCAGATAGAAAGTGAAAGAACAGATACCAAAAGACAACCAGAGCTTGACTTTGAAGATTGTAAAAGAAAATAAAAATAAGCTTTAAGACAAGCAAGAAAATCAATATCAAAGCTTTAACAGAAAACCAAATAGTCCCATTTAACACAGGTGGCACACTGTGCTCATATTTCATTTCAATCTGTGGCTCTTTACCTGCTTGAAATACGTTTTAATGGAAGAAAAATGTTGCTTGTCTTCAGTTAGTGAACATGCCCTTAAGTTTCTTTCACAAATACTAATTAAATGTTCTGTTCTGCAGAAAACCAGCAGCGTCTCTGGAGGATCATTCTTAACATCTCGTTCACCTTTTGACCTTTTCCTCTACGGCCTCGACTGGTAGCTCATTTCCACTTGAACACAAACAAAACAAAAGAAAAAGGCAGATTTAGCTTAAATTTGAACATAAATGTTCCCCAGAGGTGAAACCTTTTCATTGTGAACACTCAATCTATTCTTCACTTCTTCTAATTCCACCCAGACTAATGAATCTTTTTCTATTTGAGCAGCTCTTTAAGGCCCGGTGACCCCCATCTATTCAGTGTCAGGAAGACTCAGGGGATAAACTTCAACCTTTAAATGTGGATGTACAGAAATCCATTTAACTGAAAGTATTTCACAGCAGATTTATGGAAGTAAATGCTTCCACAGACAGAGACGTGTCTTGGTAAGTCATTTCTTGATGGTTTTCCACTCACTCGACACAGAGAACAGCATTAGCGCTCAGGTCTGTTCATAAACCAGCACCTTTATAACGACGCTGACTGATGCCTCCATGTGCTGCATTAATGTGGCCCAGTGTCTGTTGTTTAGAAGAGATTTGTAGCAGAGGATCCTGACACCTTAAACATACTGAAAATGTAAATTTGCACATGATTATCTGACAGAGAATTATAATGTTCTTTTCCATCATAATGAGCTTAATGGACTACAAAACAACCACAATAACAGTGATGTATATGTTCTCTCTTCTATCACAAATTTGGAAATACAGTGAGAAATATTCCCTTTTCAGATAATTGTTAAATATTTAAAATATTCCAGAGTTTCACACAAATCTTTATCAAATACATTAAACTGATGTCTTGAAACTGAATGAGAAAGAATTGCAGAAATTATTATGATGGAAGAAAACTACATCAAAATTATACTAACAATCATTCTTAATTTTTTGAATATATTTTGAGTGCTGCTGTGAATAAAAAAAAATCTGATTTAATGTCTCAACTCCTCCCTGAAAGACACACAATACTCTTCTTTTTCAGGTTCCACCACTTTGTCCTCTGCTCTGTCTTTGTCCTCTTCATCTTCAGGATCATCCTACACACCACCATCCTATGCTGTCTGGTTATATCTCCCCTACTACTTTAAATCTTCTCATCATCATCTAAACAAGATGGTTCACATTATTTACTAGGATCAATCTTTAGTATTGTGTAGAACCTGTTGGGAACTCACCCTGTATTTTGTTACTGAGCATCTGAACCATTTATTGTGGAGTTCCATGCAGATAAACAGCTCTATCTCACTATGATCCAGACGGTGAATCAGATTAAACTCACTAAAATCACTTCTTCCTCAGGTCATTTCTGACCTTTCTTAGAAATCTCATCCAAATCCATCAGTAACTTTTAAAATTATCTTTGTAAGAGTCAAACTAACAAACTAACGCTGGTGTAAACAACCTCCTGGTGGAGGTAATAATAAATGAAATTATTTCTGTATGTCTAGAAGTAATCTCATCACAGAAACTTGAGAGGAAAAGAAATGTGCCTGTATGTGATGTTTAACTTCTTATGTATGTTATTAATTCTAAAGTGTCTTTCATTTGGATAAAACAATGTTGTCTGAGTTGAATTTGAGTGAAACTCCAGGTTTCTTTCTTACCTGTAGACTCTTCTTACTCTTACTTCTCAGCCTGCTGTTTTCGTAACCAAACTAAACCTCGTCTCTTGCTGAGCTGTCACTTGGTTTCTGTGGACAGAACGTGTATTTGCATTTTAAAATGTGCTTATTCTATAAAACATTCATGAGTCTGGACCGACGACTCACAGAGAAATCTTGAGGACTGCAGCTCAACTTACAAAGTCTTGCAAATTTTTCCACACAATTACTACAATATATATTTTTTAATAACCAATGAGACCCACACAGGAAATTTAGATTCAGGAGGAAAACACTGTGTTTAAGAAGAAACCTGGGAAACTGTTTAACACTGCTGCTGCTTGTTCTTTTCTTATAGCGGTGTATTATTTATATGCACTCAAGGCAAAAGAGAAAAGCTACCTCGTTATGTGTAAAACAGGAAAAACGCCATCGGCAAAATATGGAATATCTTTTAGGAAATCCTACAGAGCATAAGCAGTAGACTGGGCAATCTTAAGGTACTGTATCTTTTATTATTGATTAACAATAGGACAAATCATTAAACAATCAACTGGCTTTCTCAACCTGCTTCATGCCTCGAGGACTCAGAGGACAAACCTCCCATCAGTCCAGATAATAGTCACAAAATATCCGGACGTTTCTGTTGTAAGTCGTTTTGATTTTCACCCAGAATATTTCTTCTGCAGAAGTTTCAGTGAGGAAAGCAGGGAGGCATGAGGATTCTCTCAAGCACATGTCTGCAAACACGGCAGTTGACTTAAAAAGTAATTTATTCAGCTGACGGGAGCTGAGGAAGATTGATGTTCATATTTCATCCATCAATGGTTTTCATAATTCACTAGCCTGGTGGATGAGTGCTGGTCAGAGCTTGTCAAGCAAGCTGTGGCGAGTACATTCTCAATTCAGACGGCTTACTGATAATCCAATCTCACCACAGAGCAACTGTGGGTCTCTGGGTGACGCGGAGGGAAAGGGAATGATGCCAACTCTCCTGTCAAAGCTTCACCTCCGTTTTCAGCTTGGAATGCTAACTGTAGTTAGCCTGTTTACTGGTTTCTGACCTCAGATCAGATCAAGTCCCAACTTTTAAGGTAAATGAGACGCAGCATGACCTCACCGTTAAGGTGAAAACATGTACACAACCGTAATCAAGCTGTGGGAACATTGTTTGATTGGTGGTTATATGACGTTTTGGAAGAGAACGGAGCTGCAAACTTAAAGCACAAACACGGTACAGTAAATACTTGAGTGTGATGATTCAAGACTTGACAAGCTGTGTCAGTCATTTCTGTCAGAGCAACAACATCACAAGCAAATGTCTCATGAAGTTCCCCAAATAGAGAACAATAATAAAGTAAACAAACTAATGTCTCCCATGACATCTGCACACTTATTTTAGGTTGACTGCTTCCATTGTGTGAATATCTGGACGCTGCATGCACAAAAGACGGGACGTCAAGTTTGTTTTCTTAATTAAAGGCAATAAACAAAAGTATTGTATTTGACCTTTTCCCTAAAAAGTTGTAATGTTAATGATGCTTTTTCAGCAAATTAAAATGGTTTGAAAACAAAGACAAAATATTCATCTGGGACGTGTTTATATGCAAACTGGTTGGAAGTGCAGCAGAAACTCTTCTCATGACTTAAAAGCTGATACGTTTAAAATAACTTGATGTTAATCACTATGATAAAAAATCTATTGACATAAAAAATGATCTGCAGGAGAAAAAACCTGTCCAGCCTAATTTTAATTAACATGATGCTATAAATAAAGATACTTAATGATTTGTATGAAAAGGTGACTGAAAAATAGTTTAAATAAATGATTGTATGCTCAGTATTTCATTTGAAGGGTTTTCAGAACTGATATGAAATGTTAAAATGAAATAAAACCTTTACCCATGTTTGAACTCAACTCGTTTATTGATGAATCGTCAGCTGAATTAACTGACTTCAGATGTTACTGCTCACAAGCTCTGGTCCTTGGCTCTTTATGCTGTTTATGCTGTATAAATCCTTCAGTAACTCTGCAGCACATATACCTCCATCTCATTCACCTTCAAAACACATGGATTAAGGTTAGGTTTACCTTGTAGAAAGTAATCTTTCAGAACCCAGCTAAAGACTTTTAAAAAGAGGGAAAAAAAAAACAGAAACTGCACGCGTGATGCAACCAAGTCAACATAGAAGAAAATCCCAGAGGAAGGATTTACACATCCTCATGAAAAGCTCATGGGGAGTAAATGGAAGTCTGATCCAGAAACAGATGATACTTTCAGAGCAGATAGTTCCTACTGGAGCTTTTTGTATCCAATCACATCAAATGAAATATTCACAACTGAGTAGTGACAAAAATCCGTGCAAATTCATGCTGAAAGTTGACAAAGCCTGAAAAAAATAACTCACTGGCCCAGAGTTAACCATTTGGGTTTAAAATCTTCTAAAATCCAGAGAAAACAAAGCAAAACAAACCTGTCTTTGTCAGTGGAATGACACCACACCCCTACACTCTTCATTGTTTTTGTTTGGTTCTTAGCAAAGTAAAAAAAAAACAAAAAATAAAGCATGGCAGTGGAAATGTAAAAAAAAGCTTTAGTGGGTTGATAGAAAGTTGAAATGAAAGTAAAATTAGGAAGAAAGACTTGAAGGAGACAAACACCCACATGGCTGATTGGATCAGAGATACAAATCCGAATAATCAAGAAGATTTCTGGAAAGGAACGTCACACACCTTTCATCCATGATGAGATTTAAAGTAGAGCTATGTAGGTAAAGATGGTGTTTTACTCAGTAGTACTGCTTACCATAATATTAATGATTCTCAGAAGACACACATCTTCTGTTAGAAACTCCTTTTTTTCATTTGAATAATAGATTTGTTGTTTAGACAAACTGAAGAGAAGTGTTCCTCCGGTTTGTACTGCACCAGCTGTTCTGTGTGAGTCTTTCAAATCAGTGCATGACTCTTTGGTCAGAGTAATATTCCCTTTATTTATCTTTAAAGCTCCTGTGGCTCCTTCTCAGTGGGTTTTGGGTCATTCTTAATCATCATCCAATCAGCTTTGGCTGAATCTGAGCAGACACTTCTTCTCAATTTTACCTTCAATCATCATCAAGCACTTGTGACTCAATGTCAATAGAATCTGTCTATATAGTTCAACGACAACCTGCACATGATTTGGAGATGTATCATTTTTATACTCTTACTCTGTAAAAAAATAATAGAAAAAAATAATTCAATTGTATTACTGTCCCTTATGGAACTACATAGTACCTACATATATGTAACTGCAATAACGAGGTATAGCATCTCTGGTCCAAACTTAAAAACAGCCAGAAATGATTAATTTATGTGAATTGTAAGAAGTTTAAATATGAATGTTTTTGCATCTGTTTGAATTCTCTTATTGACATTCCTTCAACTGTCTCTTCTGCTAAATAATTATATAAAAAAACAATCAAAATGCAAGGTGGCATCAGCCTGTCAGTTAATATTTAATGAGCAATATGCATTTTGCAAAGAGGAAAATTGGATTACTGATGGAATTGTTTTCTGCCCTTTTTTAATTTCATAAAGGGCAAAGAAAGCAGTTAAGAGACGGCTTTCCTCGGCTCTACCTGGATTTTGTAAATGAGAAAACTTTTGCAGGGAAAGTTGTACTTTTCTTTTTGACTGAAGCAGTCAGAGGTCACTGCTGAAACTCAAGCTGTCACCATGTTGGCAGAGTCACCACAGCGGCAGTTGGAGCTTCGACTGTCCACGTGCACCAGCAGCACATTTGTTACAACCAGCAGGTTTCAGCTACCTGGGGATCCTCGCACAGGAAGCCACCTTGATGGAAAACTTCTTGTCATTACATGACTAATTGCTTCCCAACTGTTCGTTTCGATCCTCTATAAGTCCAACAAATTCTTCTTGATAGCGATTCTCCAATCCTACATGATCGTGGATGACAGCTCATCACAACTTTTGTTTTTCCTCTTGTTTAGATCTTAATGGGACTGTAAGACATGGGCCAATGAGTCCTGTTCAGATTTCTGAAAATCTTGAAAAACTGTCAAAATCTCTGAGGAATTGCTGGACATTTAAACTTATGCAATTTACTCCCGTCATTTAAGTTAAAATGATTCTGATTATAAACAGTCAGAGGAGAATTCTGTCTAACTGGCAGGTTTTTGATCTGATTATATGCAGATTGAATTTATTTTAAACTGCAAACGATTAATTGAGAGAAGTGGAGGCCAAAGGAGATTGAACTGTAAAAATGTGTTGAACTGATTGTCTCAGGAAATGATTTCTGTTTGTTTACAGTTACCAGGTTCCAAAAAAAGGGGAACGTGGTGAGAGTATTTTACAGTGGTAAGTTCCTTGGAACTGTCTCAGGAACTGCCAGGAGTCACACCTGAGGTAATTAGGTGAGAGAGATTCACAAAGATAGGATCAATCACCGTTTCCAAAAGGGTACTGCTGACTAGGAATCTCTGCATGCTCTGCAACAATTTGGCCCAGAGCAGGAGAAACAGCCCTGTATACACCAAACGATTTGATAACACTGATGATCTTCAGGTGTGAATGCCTCAACAAACAGAAAACCACGCTCGAAGGATGGACCAACAGAACTTCTAAAACTCTTTCAGTGATTTTTTTTATTGCTAAGTCAAACCTTTTTTCTGTTGGAATCCCAGTTAAGCAAATGCTGCAATAAGTTCTAATAGTTTACTGATAGTTCCACCACTGTTTTCAACCTGTTCCATTTCCTGTCATTTGCTTTTGTAGCAGCTGGCATTTACTTATAATTAAGTTTTTGCACACCAGACTCCTTTCGACAGGTGCATCAAATTAAGTTCTCCATGACAGAACCAAAAATAGCCGACTCTCTGATCAGTGCCAGCCTTCAGAAACCAGGATTTTTTTGTTTTGTTATTGGAAAAGTTCGGTCTCATATTGTCTCCAAACACAATTTTGAAAACAACTTTCTCCATGTTCAGTGAACACTCACAAAGGTTACAAAAGCCATTTAATTTGTTGCTGCCTAAATCTGTCTTAGCTCTAAATCTTCTGTCGGCCGGCAGATAAGAGAGCAGTTTAGGCTGCAGGCTTGATGGGCTCCAGCTGCAGTGTGATTGTGCTCATTATGGACACACAGAGCTTCAGTTACAACACACCCGAGACTATTAAGCATTAGACCTTCGAAAGAGGCCTACAGCAACTTTTCAAACCTTAATTTACACATTAATTCTCACTGACAAGCGTTCAAATAGGCACGCAAACTGGCTCAGAAATTAACCTGGTGAGTTTCTTAACAGACCACGAGCAGGTCAGATATTCCAAGTTGATTAAACGTCACAGCTTTGATTTGGTCCCTTTCAGGCTGTCGAGTTTTAATATAAAGCTACACTCTAGTAGCTGTGCAGGATTATGGATGAATGTAATTTTATTGTCAGTTTTTAAGGACACATTCAGACACAAATTACACCAACGAACCCCTCAAGCATGTTAATGATGAATGAGAGATTATATGAACTTAATCATTGAGCTCCTCGACCTGATAGCCTGTTTAGATCTCAAATAAAAACTGTTTGGTCTGTCTTTCAGACCAAATGTTTCTTTACTAACACGTTGAGCTGAAAACATGTTTGGCGTCTTTGCATTGATAATATTTTTTGGGATTGCATCCACCTGTTTGCTGCAGTCTGCTTCAATTTGATTCCTGCATCACAGCAACTCATGAACATTCATGACATAAAATGACAAACATCAAAACATTTAGCCCAGTTTATGTTTAATAGTTTACTTCATGTATGTTGAAATGTGGGTGTACTTATTAGATGCTGATGGTTTACTGTTCTACAGTCAGAGATCTGGGCTGATATGTTTCTGTACCATCTGCCAGATGGCCACAAGGAGAACAACCCACATGTTCGGCAGCTGTGGTACCTGAGGATGCTTTGTGCCTTCTGTGGGCACCGCTGGAGACAAATGTCCTGAATAAGAAGACGCTTTAGTCTATGCTGTGCTGAATCCACCACCCTGTGTAATCATATGTGGCTGTTAGCAGAGCTGTTTTCAAACCCACCTGTAACGCAGGACCCCAGCAGTTGTGCATCTGTGGAAGTTTTTATGATTCGGTTGTTTGTGCCAAATTGTTTTAGACTTATAAAGTAATTCTGCCCAAAAATTCTGTTTGAAACTATCTATCCTGAAAACATTGTGATGGTTGACTCTATTGTTATTTGTACGGTTCTCCTGCAAATCCCAAATATGTATCTATCATCATGACTGAAATTTGCCATCAGCTGTTAATCAGAATATGACTCCTTTGGCCATAATAACTGGTGTTACTAAATCAGACTCCACTTCTCTTCTCATTGCTTAAACTGACAAATACAAAACTTGCAGCCTGCAGCAGTGTAATAAAAACTACTGCCCTACAATTAAAGAGTAATGTGGTGTGTTTCCCTTTTTATTTAAGCTGGAACTAATTTATACACCAAAGCACGTCGTGCAAAAAGTCATTGTATTAGCCATGCTTATTACACCCACACAGAGCTCATTTATAATTAAGCTGCATATCTTAATAGCTCCAGTTAAATTGTCTCACTTTACCAGGAGGATTTTTTATTTTATTTTTTAACAGTATAGATGAAAGGGTGGGGTGTACCTTGCTCCATGTTTCATCAGTATTGGTGCATTTGACTTCAAGTAGCTAAAGTGAAGAATTGAGAGAGACAGAGGCTAATAGAGTTGCAAAAATAAAAGAACGCTTGGAACATGACAAATGAATCATTTGTTATTGTAAACGCAGCCATGAAATATTTCTTCACTTGTCTGATTGGGGACTGTTGTCAAATAAATCAAGACGTTTTGCTGCTCGCTAACTAAAACTCTCCTCATTTATCTCCTGGTTAAAAATGATCATGCTTCTGTCTGCAAAGTTTCTTTTAAAGGGTTCTTCCTCAGCCTGGCAGCATCAAACGTCCTGTTGCATAAATACCGTGAAAGAAAATAGAGTAATGGTGTAGGAGGAAGAGCCATGCTTGGGCCGTCATCTGTCTACTATCAGTCTGAGGAAGTTGCCCTTTGAAGCTCTCAGAGGGTGAAGCTGAGAAGACAACCGATAGATAAAACTGGCCTGTCATCTCACGCCCATCACTGTGCGAGAAGCACAACGATAAAGATGGATGAGGTTGCCACGCCAGCCCCATCACCCACTGGAAGGATGCTGATGGAGAGCTTGTCGAAAAAAAAGCTATGGAGGCTCTCCGTATTATACATGTGCGTTTAGGGCTGGACTGACACCAAGATTTAGTCTGCATATAGCTGCTTAATGCAAACAGTCCATAACTGATCGTACGAGCGATTTTAAGATCGGGTCATTTACACATCTCAAGACATGAAGAAGGATGTGCCTCTTGGTGCAGCAGCATCAATTTGAAGTGTAATTTCAATAATGCAGTGATAATTGACCACAATATTCTCTCCAGGTATTGTCGACTGCGAGGGGTTCAAATTCATTTTCTTATGCAAAATTGGGAATCTAACATCAAAACTATCTACAAACCTATTACTGGACTCTGATGTGACACAAATATATTTTAATGACCAATAATGGCATCTAATCACACACTTAATTGCGGAATTATTTGCCAGATTATTTGCAGCTAAAACATAATGGCAGCTGGAAATAACTGAGGCAAATGTGAGTGTTGGTTAGAATTTATTTAAGAAAAAACTGACAGACAAGCATTTTGCAAAAGTCTGATTGATGATTCTGTGGTTTTCTCAAGATTTCTTACTCTTTTAAAATGTTTACTGTAGTTTTAAACTGTTTGGTATAAAATACCATGTCTACATTTTTTGTTTTTACTCTGTTTTCTGAAGAAATTTTCTCTTTACATACATTTTTAGTTATTTGAAGGGGAAATGTTTCATTCATGTCAGTAACATTCAGTGGGTCAGAACCTATTGACAAAAACTGTTTCAGTACCTATTTGTGGTTGAAACGCCGTTCAGAAACAAACTGTTTAACAGTTTAGACATTGCAACTACTGGAAAAATAGAAAATTATAACTCACCAAGAAAACAAAATAAAGAAGTTTACATTTTTCCAGCTAGAATTTAATAGTGAGTTTGCTGCAGAGAATGGTTTTGTATTTATAACATTTCTGTCTAATAACAAGAATCCAACACTATCAATAAGCTGCTTTCTGTCCACAGAACATCTGGCCTGACCTTGTATTGCAGAGCCGACTAAATAAAACAGAATGATAATGATGCTTTTACTGGGCCCAGTGTGATATTAATCTCTATGAGCAGGTGTTCACACAGACAGGCTTGTGTTTACCTTTTGTTTGTTAGAATTGGGCTGGTAATCTAATGGCTGTCTTGGGGGCAGCATTGTTTATTCTACTTTAATAATACACAGTGTAAGCTGCTTTGTGGCACTTTGGAAAGAACAGAATTACAGAGCAATACTCTGCACCGAGAGGGAAAGTTTATAGTAAAATGCAACAACTTTTTTGGCCTTATTTGTTTGCAAGTCGACAGAATTATGGATTCATCTTCTTCTCGCTTCAGGTTCAAACAATATATTTAATTTCTGCAAAAAATAACATGCAAAGGTTCACTTGTGTTATAATTTCATGGCACACTGTCATATTACTTTTAAAATAATTTTTTTTAGCCCCATTTCAAAAACTTTATTCCGTGTAAAATGTATTGTAATGATGTACATAAACATGTTAGAAGTTAAAAATGTGACATTTTACGGTTTCATAGAAAATGTTCTCTCTTGAATTTGAAGGCAGCAACACAGTTGTATGTTGATGCAATCTTGCAATTTTAAGAGGAGAGGAACTATTCAGACAAGACTGGAACAACAGTCCTCTCCTAAAACTCCAGCATCTGGGGTCTCATTTATAAAGCTTGCTTACGCACAAAACGGGGTCGGAAAACTGCATTTTAAGTAACTTTCCACGCAAAATTTGGGATTTAGAAAAAAAAAAAAAACGTAGCGGAAAAATGTGCGCAACTTTAAGTTGACTAAGGATCTGGCTTTTGGACATCTTTTTGGACATTATGAACATGGAGAGCACCTGCAGTGCTGCTGCTGAGAAGGATAAAATTATGAATTCCAGCATTATCGATTGTACCGCTTCGTGCGCACACAGAACAACAAACAACCCCCCCCCCCCCCCCCCCCCCCCCCC